>JARJEI010000051.1:0-600000 GCA_029955415.1 Lottia scabra | reverse complement strand
TTGACAACGTCTATTGTAATTCAAACTCTGCCGTAATTATCTATGACAACCTGGTAACTCTAATCTCTTCACTTAAACTTGGTCAGGTAGAAACTCAGAGTATCTAATGTCAGTTACAAGGCAGTGTTTGCTTACTCTTCCATGAACACCTGATACCACTCTGCACTCAACATGTTTGGAAGGAGTCCAGAACACCCGATACCACTCTGCACTCAATATCTATGGCGGAATCCACTACTATACAACTATTGCTTTTGATTTTGCAATGTTTTGAATGAAATTTTGATTAATGTAATTGTTTAGCTTGTACAGATTTTAATGTTTAACTTTGCATTCCCTTTCACGTGGGTTATTGATGTTGTTGCGAACTTTCTAAACCTGGTTTTCTCGTCAAATTTGTTGAAAAAATCATTTATCGCTTCTCAATAAAATGTCCTAAGCCAAAGATTTTGATTTTATGTTATTTTGATAGCCTATGATGTGTAGTTTCACCAGATATTACCCGTTACCCTTGTACTTTTTTTGTATCCCTACTGACAACTCACCACCCACTTGGCTTTCTTAAAGTCCTTATTCAGTTCAGGTAATTTTAATATGATGAGGAACTCATTCAACGAAGTAAAAAAATAAGTGATTTGTTTTATTTCCTCAATACAAGGTAGTACGGTAACTGAAATATTTAAAAACAGGTAAACCTTTAGGTTAAATGTTAGCCATATTTTTTTTCAATGGTTGCCTTATAAGCCTTATTACAATTGAATAAAAAAAGTGAATTCAAATAAACTATTGTGTTACTGACATAGTGGTATTTACAGAGGACATTTCTTGACACAAAACTGTACCGTTACCGTATTAAATCTTATAAACTCATTTTTAAAAGTAAGTTATATTACTAAATATACTATACCGGTATTTCTTCAAACGCTCATATTTATGGATACACAGGGACTTAATTAGTTGATGAGTTAATTGGGGAGGAAAACACTTGGAATTTGGGTGGAAATCACTAGGATTGAAAAGAGGGGGAAACCACTACATTCCAGTACGGCTTGGTATATAAGCTTACCCATATAACTGTAGGATGTATATAAGCTTAGTTTAAATCATAATTCTATTAGGTCAAATTAACTGGACAAGCTTGAATATATAAAATGAGCAGCCTGCAGTACTGTCAGTTCCGTATTGTAGGTACCGTACATATATATACGTATAATTAAAGCTTAGTTATAGGCCTAATATTTGATCAATTAATTCATAATTCTATTATGTCAAATTAACTGACAAGTGTACAATTAGTACAAATAAAAGAAAATGAGGAGCCTACAGAACCAGTAGGTATCTAAGATTTAATTCTAACTGTTGGTTATAAAAATCAATCAATCAATTCATAATCTATATATTATTTGATATTTTTTTTAACAAGTTGATCCAACCTAGTTATTGACCTGGGTTAAACAGCTCTCAACAATTAATATAAAAGTATGGCCTTTCTGGATTAATAACTACACTTCTCTTTATATATAGGCTAATACAGTTTGGACCTACCGGTACATCAGGCTATATAAGATAGATTATTTAAATCATAAAGATCTCATGTTACAGGTACAACAAAATCAAAATCAATAGAATGATCGATTGTCCGACAGATTATTGTTTACCGTTATGACCTAGATTCTACAAGATCTCAAAAAGGTAAAAGATATTAATTCAAATTAAGATCTTCAGAATGGCGATCACAAATCAATCAATTCCTCTCAAGATTACAAACTAAACAGTTTCCAATTCAAACAAAAATCTGTAAACATGGCACCTAAAGAAAGGAGCAATTAAAACAATAAATACCTGTCACAATTTAGTCCAAATCGGCTTTTAGATCGCTTATAATGTAACCAAGGACTTGGATATTCGCGGGATTCCCTTCCAGGTGCGTCCACATTGGTTATGACGTCATATCTATTTATAGCCTAGGAACCCCAATCTGAACTTTCCTCACATTTTCTTGACGAATATTATCTCTGTAACTTTCATTCGGTGCCATTGAAGACTCGAAAACAAAAACTAAATTTGTCACCGGGATTGAAGTGCAATGAAGTTTTTTTACGTTAAACCATTAGCAGTATGTAGAACTAATGAAACGAAACGGAGTTTTGTATCCTACTGTTCTGTATCTTATTGGACTAATGAAATGGAGTTTTATATCCTATTGTTCTGTATCTTATTGGACTAATGAAATAGAGTTTTATATCCTACTGTTCTGTACCTTATTGAACTAATGAAATGGAGTTTTACATCCTACTGTTCTGTATCTTATTGAACTAATGAAATAGAGTTTTATATCCCACTATTCTGTATCTTATTGGACTAATGAAATGAGTTTTTTTATCCTACTGTTCTGTATCTTATTGGACTAATAAAATGAAATGGGGTTTTATATTCTACTGTTCTGTATCTTATTGGACTAATGAAATAGAGTTTTATATCCCACTATTCTGTATCTTATTGGACTAATGAAATGAGTTTTTTTATCCTACTGTTCTGTATCTTATTGGACTAATAAAATGAAATGGGGTTTTATATTCTACTGTTCTGTATCTTATTGGACTAATAAAATTAAATGGAGTTTTATATCCTACTGTTCTGTATGTTATTGAACTAATGAAATAGAGTTTTATATCCCACTATTCTGTATCTTATTGGACTAATTAAATGGAGTTTTATATCCTACTGTTCTGTATCTTATTGGACTAATGAAATGAAGTTTTATATCCTACTGTTCTGTATCTTATTGAGCTAATGAAATGGAGTTTTATATCCTACTGTTCTGTATCTTATTGGACTAATGAAATAGAGTTTTATATCCTACTGTTCTGTAACTTATTGAGCTAATGAAATGGAGTTTTATATCCTACTGTTCTGTATCTTATTGAACTAATGAAATGAAATAGAGTTTTATATCCTACTGTTCGGTATCTTATTGGACTAATGAAATGAAATGGAGTTTTCCATCCTACTGTTCTGTATCTTATTGAACTAATGAAATAGAGTTTTATATACTACTATTCTGTATCTTATTGAACTAATGAAATGAAATAGAGTTTTATATCCTACTGTTCTGTATCTTTTTGGACTAATGAAATTGAGTTTTATATCCTACTGTTCTGTATCTTATTGGACTAATGAAATGAAATGGAGTTTTATATCCTACTGTTCTGTATCTTATTGGACTAATGAAATGGAGTTTTATATCCTACTGTTCTGTACCTTATTGGACTAATGAAATGGAGTTTTATATCCTACTGTTCTGTATGTTATTGGACTAACGAAAGAGTTTTATATCCTACTGTTCTATATCTTATTGGGCTAATGAAATGGAATGGAGTTTTATATCCAACTGTTCTGTACCTTATTGGATTAACGAAATGAAATGGAGTTTTATATCCTACTGTTCTGTATCTTATTGCACTAACGAAATGAAATGGAGTTTTATATCCTACTGTTCTGTATCTTATTGCACTAATGAAATGAAATGGAGTTTTATATCCTACTGATCTGTACCTTATTGAACTAATGAAATGGAGTTTTATATCCCACTATTCTGTATCTTATTGCACTAATGAAATGAAATGGAGTTTTATATCCTACTGTTCTATACCTTATTGAACTAATGAAATGTAGTTTTATATACTACTGTTCTGTACCACACTGGACTAATGAAATAGAGTTTTATATCCTACTGTTCTGTATCTTATTGGACTAATGAAATGATATGGTGTTTTATATCCTACTGTTCTGTATCTTATTGGACTAATGAAATAGAGTTTTACATCCTACTGTTCTGTATCTTATTGTACTAATGAAATGAAATAGAGTTTTATATCCTACTGTTCTGTACCGCATTTGACTAATGAAATGAAATGGTGTTTTATATCCTACTGTTCTGTATCTTATTGAAACAACATTTTTATGGATATATAGACTTCCATTTATTATTAAAGACAGCGTTTCATTACACTTATAATAGTATAGAAGTCTATATCCATAAAAACTGTTATTTCTTAATGTGCTGTGATACTTCTAAATGTATTATATATAATATATCATATTCGTTGATTTTTTATATCTTATTATGTTAACCCTTTTTTCTTCTCATTGGCCCTACTTTTTTTATATCTGGACAAAACATCGCGAGCATGTGGTTTAACCATAGAATTGGTTTAACCAACCTAAAGCCTGTTGCATTGTTTCGCGACAAAAATCCGTCGTGTGCTTTGGCAAAAAAAAAATGTTTTTTTTGTTTCCACAAACACTTTTTTGAAAATCAAACGTGTTTTTAATTAGTCCTACTATTCTATTTATTTGTAATATATAATAATAATATTAGTTATTGGCCTACTAAAGAGAGATATACCTGCGATGTCAATATATAGGACTATTCTCAAAAATCGATAAATGAAAAACAGATAGGACAATAAACATAACATACCTTTTATACTGAATGATTAAGCCAAAAAAAAACTTGAATTCAGGTCCACGAGATATGTGATCTATATTTAGCCGGAATGTTTACTTTATCAGTGGAAACTCTAATCGTCCTCCCTCGTCTTTATTATCATAAATATTAACTAGCTTATTAGATAGACTGTAGCGGGCTGTCTATATATATATCTATCTAGCCTGTCTTGTGATTCAAATACTGTTTAACTATTGGTTGGTTATAGAGCTATCGCCATATAAGGCAATAGACAGTGCTGTGATATTAAGTCATCGATTCGTCATTTACTAAAGATAGACTTAGACTAATGATGTTAAAAGTTAAAAATTTCAATATACCCCATCCCAGCTACAGTTTACCGTTTGGTTATTGCATTTATCTAATTTACATTCAAAAATCATTTGTTAAAGGGATTGTAAAGAGGTTTCCTAAACTTTGTATGTGTATCGGGGACACCGATGGCATCAATTTTCGCCATTCAAATTTCTATTCCGATGTCTGTGGTTCTTGCTATTCCACTTAAACTAACGCGTTTTATGACGTCACTACCAGTGATCTGCCTATATATCTATAGTAGCTTCCGGTAGATCACTGTTAGTGACGTCATAAAACGTCATAGTTTTAGTGGAATTGCAAGAACCACAGACGTCCGAATGGAAATTGGAATGGCTCAAATTGATGCTATCAGTGTCACCGATACACATACAAAGTTTAGAAAACCTCTTTACAATCCCTTTAAAGTTAATCCCATTTCAATAACACGTTGTACTGGTGAGGGTTGTGTATCTGAAACACGTGTCGATAGAACACGATAAGCTTGAATCAATTAATATTGCACATGTACCGTCTAATGAGGACGTGCAAACACCATGCAGTGTGCAATGAGGGGAGTTTTGCCTGGACAGCAACTGTTGGGGGATCTTTAAGGTGAACAGCTTGTAAAACATGAGGCTTCGGTTTATTGTCCCATCCTAACGACTAGATACTTTTTCTATGTCAGCCCCTCCGACCCTGACAGGGGGAAACTGGGTTGAAAAGTGAAGAAATATCATGATTAGTAACCATAATTGTTTCAGGATTAAAATTTGTTTTCTTTTCAATTTATCGTAGTACCATGTTCCTTCAGCAACGTTAGACATTGACAATGAAATGATAGCCGTTGCTAAAGGAATAACATGTCGTAATACCTAAACGCAGTCATTTGATCATAATTGATACACAACCATTCGACGTAAAACTTCTAAAGAAAAACAGAAGTATAGAGAGAGCATAAAACTTCATTGTTATTTATTTTCATTAGCCATATAAGGCAAAAAAGTAAGCCTACTTTAAAGCATACAACTTTTTGAAATGCAGTAATTAATTTTCATTATCCATATAAGGTAACAAATTTAGCATTGTGCATAAAACTTTATTTTATGCCGTTATTTATTTTCATTACCTATATAAGGTAACACATTTAGTATTGTGCATAAAACATAATTTAACGCCATTATTTATATTTATAAGCCATTTAAGGCAAAAACAGAACTATAAAGCATAAAACTGCATTTTATGCCGTTATTCATTTTCATTGGCCATATAAGGCAAAAAAAATAGTATAGAGCATTTAACTTTATTTTATGCCGTTATTTATTTTCATTGGCCATATAAGGTAACAAATTTAGTATTGTGCATAAAACTTTATTTTATGCCGTTATTTATTTTCATTGGCCATGTAAGGCAAACAAGATGTACAAATCATACAATTTCATATCATGCAATTAGTCGAAAAAAAAATGTTATAGAATAGTTATTAGAATAGTTATAAGAATAAAACTTCATCTCATAAGACCCTGGGTTTTCAATATGGTTTTCTCAAATGTCCCAAAAAATGCGTATGGAAATAATCATGTCCCCTGAATTGTCCGTAGAAGTCGTAGAAAACATGTAATTTCGTAGTATGATATAGTCACAGCATTTTTCATTTTAATACTAACTTAAATTGTGGCTATAATACAAGATATAACATAATTTTTTCAGACCTATAGATCAGTTTGTGTCCCCTGGAGAATGTCCAAATGTCCCTAGTCTGAGACATGCCCCCCAAGTTGAAAACCCAGGTCATAGACATATAAGGAAAATAGACAGCACACATACCATAAATGAACTGATTTTTTAATTGAAAATCTCACCTGGTGTCTTACAGTGGTTCAATGACTTCAGTGTAACTAGATAACTTTAGATTCATTCAAATATTGTCTTACTAACAACAAACTAATCCCAGATGAAATGACCATTCCCAAATCGATGTTTTGAATTTATAGAACTTAGTAAAATATGCGGTGTCTCAAGTAATAAAAATTAGTTTTTTCTCGACATAAATTTGAAATATTTCGTCAGTTTAATGTTTTCCTTACGTTGATTTGTGTGTGGTAAACGTTTACAAGGGTTTGGTTATAACTGACCTACTTCAGTCCCTTATCAGAAATTCATCTTTTATATTATAATGTCTCAGGCAATGGATACAGGTGATACAGGTGATACAGGTGACGCAATCGGTCGCGGTTTGACATTGTGAGAATATCCAAAAAACAGGAATCCTCCTTACTCAAACTAAATTCCAGTCCTCAGCGTGCAGGGGTGATTTTCATGAAGGACATTTAAAAAAAATTAAAATCGTTCGGAAACGATGTGATCAGGCAAGGCACATGGCGAGAAGTTTTTGGAATAAGGGGTTGGGGTGGGGGTCGACTTGCCGGGCACGCCCCGTATGCCTATGTCCTAAGCCTCCCTCAAGCCTTGTTCACTTCTCCTCACTCTAACTATTCAGTACAATTTTCAACCATTGGAAAATTATTTTCATATCCTTTAGCTTCTTATTTTTGTCATTTCAGATGAATTCGTTCTCAAGATTAAGATAAATCTAAACATTAATCTTCAAATTTCTATAGGCTATATGTGTTTTCTATTTAAAGAATAGTCTGGCTAAAATACTAGTTGTATTTTTGACTTTCAAAGACTTATAATTATGGATACTCATGGAATTGACGACTTAAATTTCGAGGGAGAGGTAGGGCCTATGCACAATATTACTGATACGCTCAACTAAAAAATCTCCGTTTCAGAGACTTTGAAATTGTTGGTCGATAGAATGGTGAACGATCAACTTTAACTAGTGACTGTAAAGTACTGTACACACTGCACTGACAATGTTTTCGACAACTTAAAGTTGGCCAACATGTTGCCGAAACACCTGGGCAACAAAAATTTAGTCCCGTACACAAACGACAACATTTTGGACAACATGTTGGGCAACTTGTTGCAGAATGTTTCCGAACTGTAGGCCTATACACTGACAACATTTTCGACAACATAGCCCAAAATATTGTCGTGTGTACAGTACTTAATGTATATACATGTATATATATAAATATATAACTATATAGTTACCCTACCCGTACACGTGTAACATTGAATATAAGTCAATATATAGGACGGTTTTTATTGCATCAGTTAGTACATGTAAATAGGATCTTTAGGTACACTGGTTATATATTACCTTTATAGACTCGATTATCATACAATACAAAGACAGTGTATACCTGTATAGTCTTGATTATCACACAATTTAACTACGGTATACACCTACCTGTACAGTCTCGATTGTCATACAATACAACGACAGTGCATACCTGTATAGTCTTGATTATCACATAATTTAACTACGGTATATACCTACCTGTACAGTCTCTATTGTCACATAAAACAACGACAGCGCATACCTGTATAGACTCGATTATCATACAATACAACTACGATAATTACCCGAATAGTCTCGATTATCACACAATACCATCTTGAATGTCATAGCAATCTGCATTCGGCAATACTCGATAGTTTCCATGAGTTGAACATTATGTCTCGATTATGATAAGTAGACATCTTGCTTATTGATACGAGTGCTATAATGGCATGTGATAATGTCTCGAACATTGATGAAGATTGAGCCTAATTAATATAACATTAATATTACACCGACCGAAGTCACCAGACAGTTTTTTTTTATAAACCAAGCCTGTTTTGCCTTTTACTCAAACCTCATGAATAGAATAATTCATTGAATCACGAGTATACTCCACGTTGGCAAGAATGATTGAAAACTCAAGCAGGAAACAGTCATAGCTTTTTATAGAAATGATGCAATGTTTGATTGTATCTCCATTATGCTAGAGGGGCTGACATGGAAAAGCGTATATTATAAACAAACCCACATACAAACTCACTTATGCGCACATAGCAATGTGCACATGCCTCAATTGTGCACATACCTCCAATGCGCACATAGCAGTGTGAACATGTAACTTATGCGCACATAGCAATGTGTACATGCTTCAATTGTGCACATACCTCCAATGCGCACATAGCAATGTTCACATGTCTCATATGTACTCATAGCAGTGTGTTAACACCCCACGTGCCTTTAGCAGAGGATTGATCAATATTGAGTAATAATCTCTCGCTAAACAGATCATGCTTACTCTTTTTCAAACACCTTATACAATGACAGACCATGCTTACTCTTTTTGAAACACCTTATACAATGACAGACCATGCTTACTCTTTTTGAAACACCTAATGCAATGGCAGACCATGCTTACTCTTTTTGAAACACCTTATGCAATTCGTCCATTAAGAAATCAGTCAAAGTCAATTCGAAAGGAAGGGGAAATAAGAGAAAAGGGGTTGAACCCAGATCTAATAGTGCCAAGCAATTAAAGGGAAATAACTCTGAAACTTGTTCATTCATAGTGTTTTAATTTTGTTCAGTCTAATAAAGAGATTTCACATGTACGTGAAGCAGGTCAAAGTTACTAACAAGATTTTCCTTGATAAACCTCATCTCTAGGGTTAGGTGATGTCTGGTGTTTGTATAATCAGACCCTAGTTAGGTGATGTCTGGTGTTTGTATAATCAGACCCTAGTTAGGTGATGTCTGGTGTTTGTATAATCAGACCCTAGTTAGGTGATGTCTGGTGTTTGTATAATCAGACCCTAGTTAGGTGATGTCTGGTGTTTGTATAATCAGACCCTAGTTAGGTGATGTTTGGTGTTTGTATAATCAGACCCTAGTTAGGTGATGTCTGGTGTTTGTATAATCAGACCCTAGTTAGGTGATGTCTAGTGTTTATTTAATCAGACCCTAGTTAGGTGATGTCTGGTGTTTGTATAATCAGACCCTAGTAAGGTGATGTCTGGTGTTTGTATAATCAGACCCTAGTTAGGTGATCTCTGGTGTTTGTATATTCATACCCTAGTAAGGTGATGTCTGGTGTTTGTATAATCAGACCCTAGTTAGGTGATGTCTGGTGTTTGTATAATCAGACCCTAGTTAGGTGATGTCTGGTGTTTGTATAATCAGACCCAGAGTTAGGTGACATCAGGTGTGTATATCAAGAATATTTAGAATAATATAGATGTATATAATGTAATATTAATATAATATATTTATTGAGGTCACTGTGACATATCAGTACTATAAGTATTTTATTTCAACTTGATATTCATACCTATAGTTTGACTGACCTATATTTCAAATAGAGGCTGATACCTTACTATATTATATACCTTATATAACAGTTTTAAATCAAATTTTATATGCACACGACAAGCTGTTTATACGCAGTGTATGACCTGAATATCTAATGAGTCGAGGTTATTTCTTGGAAATTGAAACATGTGACGTGAATATTCGTGGAAACTTCAAACAATCTCATTCTGTGTTAGATTGATAGTTTATATTGTTGATAGCTACAGACCTAGTAGTCAGATAAAACCTGCCGTTGAGCGGGTACAGACCTAACTGTTGTGGTAAAAAAGGAAGAACGGTGTAGTTTTGAAATGACAATTTATACAGCTAGAGACCTATTATTATATTACATGGTATTATTTCAACGAATGTAAAACAAGTTTCTGTGAATCGGTGATTTCTAAGTAATTTTAACCAGTATATAACGTGACTATTCGTAGAAATCTTTCTCGTTCTGTACTGAGTCTTACATCAGACTGGTTGGTGATCTTCTATTTTCAACCAGGACATCTCTGTGTGTTTTGTTGTAAATCAGGATAATTTCAGTGTATTTTACAGAAGAATAAAAATGGCCACCGCCTCGGTAAATACTGGACCGGAATGTACTATTTGTTTTGAGAATTATAAGTTACCTAAATTCATTCCGTGTGGACATTCATTCTGTTTAGAATGTATCGACAAATATATTGGAGACAAAACAGAGACATTCAGCTGTCCAATTTGTCAGCAGCAAATCAACATTCCAGAAGGTGGAACCAGGATGTTTACTACTAATTTTGCTGTTCAAACAACACCGCATACAACACAAGTTACTGGTACAACATCACCTACAACACAAGTTACTGGTACAACATCATCTACAACACATCTAAAAGACAAAACCATTTCAAAGGTAAAATATCACTGTCCATGTCATAGAGAGAGACCAATAGAATACTATTGTCTAACTTGCCACTGTGTGTTATGTCCTAAATGCTTTGTGAAAGAACACAACGTCCACGAGTATTTAGATGTAGAATGTGAAACTACGAAAGAAAAAGCCACAGAACTAGTTTTAACCTCAGAGAAATTCATCCAAAATAAAATCAAAGACTTGGAAGAAACTCATGTGGCGTTAGTAGAAGCGAGAGAGACACTCCAGCGTTTTACTGAAGATGCTTGTCACAGAATAACAAAACAAACTGATAAAATTATAGCAGATATAAAGGCTAGCAGTGAGAGAATCATGAAAGACATTAAAAATAAGTCTGAAGAATCAGAATCGGAATTGACCAAAACTGGAGAGGGAATTATGGGAGATATAAAAACTTTCAAACTGAATCTGGAGACCAATTTTCCTTCTTTAACAGAAGATTGTGGTTTACAAATTTTAGTTTCACTTGAGAAAATAAAAGAGCTAGAAGAATTGTGTAAAGATTTGAAAGTGAGAACACCATTAGTGGTTCAGTATCTTGATTGGAAAGAAAAAGATTTTAGTTTAAATATCGACATGTTAGGGTCCATGGTGTTAAAACAATATCACATACCAAAACTTCCCGAGTCCATGGTGTTAAAACAATATCATATACCCAAACTACACGAGTCCAATTCATATCAATTTCTGTTTAATATAAATGATATTAAGAAGGATGATGTATTGTATTACTGTATAGATAAGTTTAGTTACAGTAACTTGGTATTGAGTTGTAGTGTAGTGAGGGGTATTGGTTATTTATATATTTATATTAGACTATTATCAGATGACAATACTAGTCTAAACTCTTGTATTATTGATAGTCAAACCAGTTTATTGAATATTGATGATAGTAAAAATATAACTAGAACAGTTAGTGACAAGAGATTAGAGAGAGGTTGTTGGTTGTATTATGAATGGAATCCTATCACGTGGTCTAAACTCATTAATAAAAACAATGGTTATTTAAATTCTAACAATCAGTTTGTTGTTCAATTTGATATTACACAGATCAGAAAAATATCAATGGAATAAAGTTTATTCTACAATTCAATCTTTTATCTCTTGATCAATCATCTTTCCTCATATTTCTATATTTCTGTAAATTTGTATTTTATTGTAAATATTTGTAATTTTATATGTAAGATTATATTTTTAAGAATTGAGATTTTTTGACCTTGTTGAAGTTAGTGCTTGAGAGACAGTGGCGGATCCAGGATTTTTATTGGGGGGAGCTATTTAAAAATAAAGTATCAAGAATAGGCGGTAGCGCGGCTGAGTATCAAAGCGAGGTGCGGGGAGGGTGCGTGGGGGGTACGGGGGTGTCTCCCAGCATTTTTTTTTAAAATCAACATGAAATCATGCAATTTTAGACCATTTTGTGTTGAAAATGTCAGATAAAAATGCTGGTCAATTCCAAAAGCCTGTATTTACTATTTAGATCAAATAATTAAAAGGTTTAACAATATGTATTATTGATTTATTCTAAATTTATATATCTAAAAGTACCATCTATATATATAATCACAAAAGTTACTATTTAAATTACAAAAGGTAGCCGCCGAGCAGATGAAGAAAACTTGTCTAACACCTGAACAGGGGATGGCAACCTGTCACGATGCACTTGTAATAAAATTAGAGATTCAAGTCTTTCCTCAAGGCATGGTGGCACGTATTGCTGTTAAGGTTTTCTCTATTTTGGAGAAGACGACCACTCACCCATCTGTCAATCATGTTGTAAGTAATTTATAGCACGTTTTCGTTCGCTCCACTCATGAAAACTGTGCTATAAATAATACTTATTTACATAAATCTAAAAAAAAGTCCCTGTAGGCCATAGCCTTTGGGGGGAGCTATCGCTCCCTAAACTCTCCTTCTATGGCCTTTGGGGGGAGCTATAGCTCCCAACGCTCCCCCCCCCCCTGGATCCGCCACTGTTGAGAGACACAGAATAAAACTGACAGGCCTGGTCATGAAATAAGAATGAATTATATTTTGATGTGATTTTGTGTTAATTCTATATCGTGTTGTTACCTATTTTGACGGATGAACTTCAGGTAACAATTCTACAGCTATATATAGCTTGGTATCTTCAGTTTTTGTGTAAATATTGTAAACAAACAGTCAGCTTTCTCATCAGTACACTGGAACCAAACCATGTCGTATAAACAGTTCATTATGTTGATTCTTGTTAAAATTATTAAAATTACCAATTTAATGTGTTTATTGATTGTGTGGTAAAATATTATCAAATAAAGATATCGACTTAATTTGTTTTTGAGAAGTCACTTTCACGTCTACTACACGAAATCTAGAATTACAGATGTTTTCCGTATTGTTTTATCAGTGTTAGAAACATCAGATTCTAGTTTGTCCACCATTGATCATTTCTTACTACGATAGACCTACGGAAAATATCTTATCTTGAGGCATAATGAAACCAAGTATTAACGATCCTTACGTGAAAGTTCATAAACTATTACCTATGTTTCGTCAAAATGTCTTTTTGAATTTCAGGTTTCGTTTTGCAGTTCGGATCGTCAGTACTTGGTTTCTTTATTGTCAAGATTCCGATAAATCTGTTGTCAAGATTGAGATAAATCAGTTGTCAATATTCCGATAAATCAGTTGTCAAGATTCCGATAAATCTGTTGTCAAGATTGAGATAAATCTGTTATCAAGATTGAGATAAATCAGTTGTCAAGATTGAGATAAATCAGTTGTCAAGATTCCGATAAATCTGTTGTCAAGATTGAGATAAATCTGTTATCAAGATTGAGATAAATCAGTTGTCAAGATTGAGATAAATCTGTTATCAAGATTAAGATAAATCTGTTATCAAGATTCCGATAAATCTGTTATCAAGATTCCAATAAATCTGTTATCAAGATTGAGATAAATCAGTTGTCAAGATTCAGATAAATCAGTTGTCAAGATTGAGATAAATCAGTTGTCAAGATTCAGATAAATCAGTTGTCAAGATTGAGATAAATCAGTTGTCAAGATTGAGATAAATCAGTTGTCAAGATTCCGATAAATCAGTTGTCAAGATTAAGATAAATCAGTTGTCAAGATTCCGATAAATCAGTTGTCAAGATTCCGATAAATCAGTTGTCAAGATTGAGATAAATCAGTTGTCAAGATTAAGATAAATCAGTTGTCAAGATTGAGATAAATCAGTTGTCAAGATTCCGATAAATCAGTTGTCAAGATTGAGTTAAATCAGTTGTCAAGATTAAGATAAATCAGTTGTCAAGATTCCGATAAATCAGTTGTCAAGATTGTGATAAATCAGTTGTCAAGATTGAGATAAATCAGTTGTCAAGATTCCGATAAATCAGTTGTCAAGATTCCGATAAATCAGTTGTCAAGATTGAGATAAATCAGTTGTCAAGATTGAGATGAATCAGTTGTCAAGATTGAGATAAATCAGTTTTCAAGATTCCGATAAATCAGTTGTCAAGATTGAGATAAATCGGTTGTCAAGATTTCGATAAATCAGTTGTCAAGATTCCGATAAATCAGTTGTCAAGATTCAGATAAATCAGTTGTCAAGATTCAGATAAATCAGTTGTCATAGAATGATGGTCGATAGAATGGTGAACGATCCACTTTAACTAGTGACTGTAAAGTACTGTACACACTGACAACGTTTTCGACAACTTGTTGGCCAACGTGATGCCGAAACACATGAGCAACAAAAAAGTCCTGTACATACACGACAACATTTTGGACAACATGTTGGTCAACATGTTGGTCAACTTGTTGCAGAATGTTTCCGAACTGTACACACTGACAAAATTTTCGACAACATAGCCCAAAATGTTGTCGTGTGTACAGTACTTAATGTATATATATATATATATAGCTACCCTACCCCTACACGTGTAACATTGAATATAAGTCAATATATAGGACGGTTTTTATTGCATCAGTTAGTACAGTACAGTCTCGATTGTCACATAAAACAACGACAGTACATACCTGCATAGACTCGATTATCATACGATGCAACTACGATAATTACCCGAATAGTCTCGATTATCACACAATACCATCTTGAATTTCGTAGCAATCTGCATTCGGCAATACTCGATAGTTTCCATGAGTTGAACATTATGTCTCGATCATGATAAGTAGACATCTTGCTTATTCAATAGTCAAGAACAGACAACTCTTGTTCGATAATCTATTGATTGGCTGAAGTATTTTGTTTTCAAAAAGGTGGGTTAGGGTTTGCCTAGCATGCCCAAAGATTATGATAGTGGAATATAAATGCAATTTGTAGTTGTGTGAGAATTAAGATTAAAACGTGTTTAAAAGTGTCTTTAGTCGGGATTATCAAACAATATAAAAGGGTTGACTTATGGAAGTGCACTCGTAACCCTCGTATACGATAAGGAGATTGTCATCCTGAAGCCTTATTCTCGAAAACTTAACTTATTTCGGCAGGAAAAGACAACTCTTGTTGCAAGGTTGATTTTTATTGGCTGTTTTTTCCGCGAAAGATGATGATACATTCAAAAGAATTATTGTGATTGGTTGAACTATAATTTATTCAATATGGCGACTATATTATAGTATATGAGGTTATCTAGCCACTAGTCTAGTTCCGAAGTTGATACGAGTGCTATAATGGCATGTGATAATGTCTCGAACATTGATGAAGATTGAGCCAAATGAACATAACATTAATATTACACCGACCAAAGTCAACGGACAGTTTTTTTTTATAAACCAAGCCTGTTTTGCCTTTTACTCAAACTTTATGAATAGAATAATTCATTGAGTCACGAGTTAACTCCACGTTGTCAAGAATGAAAAGTCAAACAGGAAACAGTCATAACTTTTTATAGAAATGATGAAATTTTTGATTGTATCTCCATTATGCTAGAGGGGCTGACATGGAAAAATCGTCTTATATAGTCGTTCGGATGGGACAATAAACCGAGGCCCTGTGTTCTACCCGCTGTGTGTGTTTAAAGATCCCTTGACAGTTGGAAATAGAAAAAAGAGTAGGCTAATTCCACTGTCCTGGAAAAAATTGCCTCATTGCACATTTCATGGCGTTTACCTGTCATCATTAGTTCATACAAGCGCAGAAAAGCAGGACATAAAACCCTATTCCAATGAAACAGAAGTTCAATAGACGATGAGAAGACTTAGACTTCCAGTCTATTATATTTCTATGATCTATTGGATAGTTTAGATTAACAGTTGACCGAGGAAAGATTTCAGAATAATTACTTCCCTTGGTTTGTTGATTATATTGGAGGCGGGAAAGCGTGGATAAAGAATGAGAAGCGCCATTTTTGAATTTTGGTAAACAGAAAACAAACCCACATACAAACTCACTTATGCGCACATAGCAATGTGAACATGTAACTTATGCGCACATAGCAATGTGCACATGCTTCAATTGTGCACATACCTCCAATGCGCACATAACAGTTTGCACATGTCTCATATGTACTCATAGCAGTGTGTTACCACCCCACGTGCCTTTAGCAGAGGATTGATCAACTCATCAGTTATGCATTTAAAAATGAGAAATGGTTTACTATTACAAATATCATCTGATTAATGTAAGTAGCACTGAGTCACTGGCTGGCGCACACTGAGTCACTGAGCAGTGTGCACATACCTCCAATGCGCACATATCACATGCCTATAATGCGCACATAACAATGTGCAAATGTCTCTTATGCGCGTATAGCAGTGTGCACATACCTCGAATACGTACATAGCAGTATGTACATTCCTCTCTTGCGCACATATCAGTGCGCACATCCATAACATGTGCACATAGATGTGTTAAACACCTCCCATGCGCTTAAAGCAGTGTACACATACCTCCCATGAGCACATAATGGGGTGCTGACATCTGCCGTGCGCACATAGCAGTTAGCACATTCCTCAAATGTGCACATGACAGTATACACAGGCGCCAGGCCCGTAGCCAAGGGGGGCTTTGCCCCCCCCCCCCCCCTCCTAATTTAAATCTTGCCCCCCTAAAAAAAATCTCAAGTGTTATTTTCAAAAGATACATTTATTCATTTTACTGAGTCAAGGGGTGTCTTTATAACAGGAAATGTTAAGAATAACCTCTTTTCAGGTATCTGGTTCTCAAAATTTTCCAGTGTTCGTCCCGTAATCCCTGAAAACCTTAAATTCATCGGGAAATTTCCGGGAGTCAAATTCTCTTAATTTTCTAGAAAAGATCCCCGACTTCAGGAAATCGTGTTTCGAGGTTTCCAATTGGCGTTCTCGGCAGCTCAGACCCTATTCAAATAACCTTAAACCCTGTTTTTTTTTTCAGACAGGATCTCTTTGACCCTATAGAAATAATCTTGAACCTTAAATTCGCTGGGAAATATCAGGAAATTTTACATCTTCATCTCGATTTTGCCTTGTTTAAGTAACACAGTTCCTTCACAAGTAAACCTTAAATTCATCCGGAAATGTCAGGAAATCGCGTTTCAGAGAGTCAAATTCTCAAAATTTTCTAGAAGAGTCTTCAGGAAATCGTGTTTCCAGACTTCCAATCGGCAGCAAAAAAGGTGTGTACATGTAATTCACAAAATGTTCTTAGTGATATACCTCAGACCCTATTCAAATAACTGTAAATCCTAAATTCGCCGGGAAACATCTTTAATTGACGTCTAAATCTCAAAATGTTTTCAGACAAGAAACCCTTTGAACCTATAGAAATAATCTTGAACCTTTAATTCGCTGGAAAATATCAGGAAATGTCAGGATATCGCTTTTCAAGGGGTCCCAAACTTCAGAAAATCCCATGCTTTGGACTGCACCAATAAATGTTCAAATAACTCTACAGATGGCACTGTAATGGCGTAACAATGCATGGCAATAACACAAAGTATTCTATTAAAGAGGGATGGGGTGTTTTGGGTAGATACCTAACTTGCCCCCCTTGATTGGACGTTTGCCCCCCTAAAAGTACTTGGCAGGCTACGGGCCTGACAGGCGCATTGAATTGAAAGCAGTGTACACGTGCCTAAAATGCGCATATAACAGTATGAAGATGTCTTCTATGATCGCATATCAGTATACACATGCCTACCATGCACCCATAGTAGTGATTAAAGACATTACACATGCCTCAAATGAGGCATAACAGAGCAGATAAGTGCATAAATTCAATTTTGATAGGTACAAATTGATGATTGATCAGTTTAATAGTTACATATAAAATGAGAAGTGATTTAGAATTGAAAATCTTATCAGAACGATGTAAGTAACACATAACACTTGCCTTAAATGAAGACATAACTGTGTGCAGACACCTCCCATGCACACATAGCAGTGTTCACAATATTCCCATACGCACCTAGCAGTGTTCACAATCTTCCCATACGCACCTAGCAGTGTTCACAATCTTCCCATACGCACCTAGCAGTGTGCAACTTCCTCCCATGCGCAGATAACAGTGTGCACATGTCTCCGATAAGTACATAGCAGTGTGCAATTCTAAAATTGTAATTTGGGCTATCAAATAATGATATGTGGAGTTTCTTACAGAAAATATTTACTCAGTTGATGGAGAAATAGATAAACATGAAAGATAATTATAATTTATACAAGAATCAAACTCCTGTATTATTATATTGCTGTTATTTGTCTGTGGGAGTTGAAAAGTTTTTTTCAATTTTTATAATGATTTTTTGGGGGAATTGGAATAGAAATGAAATGAATGAACAGTTTTACATCCTGCTTTTCTGTACCTATATGGGCTAATGAGGACGGGCAAAGGCCATGCAGTGTGCAATGAGGGAAATTTTGCCAGGACAGCGGCATTAGCCTGTTCTTATTTTCGAATTCCAACTGTCGAGGGATCTTTAACGTTCACAGCCAATAGCACACGGGACCTCGGTTTATTGCCCCACTACTAGAATTGAAATAGAAGCGGTTAGTTCCAAAAATTTAAATTCTATACTTTCTCTGTTAAGTTGTTATTAAGATGATTGTTACATTATTGTACTGTGATTCGGACTAATATTTAATATGTATTTGTGGTCTGAATCAGCATAGACACCGGAGTGTTACCCTTAACTACGGACGCCATTTTATCCCATGCTTGTGCACGTCCATTTGTCATTCTACTACTAGTATTCGTACCTATTGTATCTGTCACATGTTACTGTTCTCATTAAACTTGAACTTCTTTATGACTTGTCAATGATACAATCATAACAATGGTACAATCATAACAATGATACAATCATAACAATGATACAATCATAACAATGACACAATCATAACAATGACACAATCATAACAATGACACAATCATAACAATGATACAATCATAACAATGATACAATCATAACAATGATACAATCATAACAATGATATAATCATAACAATGATACAATCATAACAATGACACAATCATGACAATGACACAATCATAACAATGACACAATCATAACAATGATACAATCATAACAATGATACAATCATAACAATGATACAATCATAACAATGATACAATCATAACAATGACACAATCATAACAATGACACAATCATAACAATGATACAATCATAACAATGATACAATCATAACAATGATACAATCATAACAATGATGTTAAATATTGTTTAGTCATATATAGAGTAATAATCTCTCGCTAAACAGACCGTGCTTACTCTTTTTGAAACACCTAATGCAATGACAGACCATGCTTACTCTTTTTGAAACACCTAATGCAATGGCAGACCATGCTTACTCTTTTTGAAACACCTAATGCAATGACAGACCATGCTTACTCTATTTGAAACACCTAATGCAATGGCAGACCATGCTTACTCTTTTTGAAACACCTAATGCAATTCGTCCATTAAGAAATCAGTCAAAGTCAATTCGAAAGGAAGGGGAAATAAGAGAAAAGGGGTTGAACCCAGATCTAATAGTGCCAACCAATTAAAGGGAAATAACTCTGAAACTTGTTCATTGAAAATAGTGATTCAATTTAGTTCACAGTCTAATAAAGAGATTTCACATGTACGTGAAACAGGTCAAAGTAACTAACAAGATTTTACCTGATAAACCTCATCTCTAGGGTTAGGTGATGTCTGGTGTTTGTATAATCAGACCCCAGTTAGGTGATGTCTGGTGTTTCTATAATCAGACCCCAGTTAGGTGATGTCTGGTGTTTCTATAATCAGACCCTAGTTAGGTGATGTCTGGTGTTTCTATAATCAGACCCTAGTTAGGTGAAGTCTGGTGTTTGTATAATCAGACCCTAGTTAGGTGATGTCTGGTGTTTGTATAATCAGACCCTAGTTAGGTTATGTCTGGTGTTTGTATAATCAGACCCTAGTTAGGTGATGTCTGGTGTTTGTATAATCAGACCTAGAGTTAGGTGATGTCTGGTGTTTGTATAATCAGACCCTAGTTAGGTGATGTCTGGTGTTTGTATAATCAGAACCTAGTTAGGTGATGTCTGGTGTTTGTATAATCAGACCCTAGTTAGGTGATGTCTGGTGTTTGTATAATCAGAACCTAGTTAGGTGATGTCTGGTGTTTGTATAATCAGACCCTAGTTAGGTGATGTCTGGTGTTTGTATAATCAGACCCAGAGTTAGGTGATGTCTGGTGTTTCTATAATCAGACCCTAGTTAGGTGATGTCTGGTGTTTGTATAATCAGACCCTAGTAAGGTGATGTCTGGTGTTTGTATAATCAGACCCTAGTTAGGTGATGTCTGGTGTTTGTATAATCAGACCCTAGTTAGGTGATGTCTGGTGTTTGTATAATCAGATCAGACCCTGGTTAGGTGACATCAGGTGTGTATATCAAGAATATTTAGAATAATATAGATGTATATAATGTAATATTAATATAATATATTTATTGAGGTCACTGTGACATATCAGTATTATAAATATTTTATCTCAGCTTGATATTCATATCTATAGTTTGACTGACCTATATTTCAAATAGAGGCTGATACACTACTATATTATATACCTTATATAACAGTTTTAAACCGGGGTGATCTAATTTTATATACACACAGTAAATTGATTCGACGCAGTGTATGACCTGAATATCTCAGGGCGAGGTTATTTCTTGGAAATTGAAACATGTGACGTGAATATTCGTGGAAACTTCAAACCATATCATTCTGTGTTGGATTGATAGTTTATATTGTTGATAGCTACAGACCTATTATTATATTATATGGTATTATTTCAACGAAGGTAAAACAAGTTTCTGTGAATCAAAGATTTCTAAGTAATTTTAACCAGTATATAACGTGACTATTCGTAGAAATATTTCTCATTCTGTACTGAGTCTTACACCGAACTGGTTGGTGATCTTCTATTTTCAACCAGGACATCTCTGTGTGTTTTATTGTCAATCAGGATAATTTTAGTGTATTTTATAGAAGAATAAAAATGGCCACCGCCTCGGTAAACACCTAACTGTTGTGGTAAAAAAGGAAGAACGGTGTAGTTTTGAAATGACAATTTATACAGCTAGAGACCTCTTATTAGTGCTAAAAGAGGCAGATAAAGTTAATGTTAATATAATTTTGGAATGACAATTTATACAGCTAGAGACCTATTATTATATTACATGGTATTATTTCAACGAATGTAAAACAAGTTTCTGTGAATCGGTGATTTCTAAGTAATTTTAACCAGTATATAACGTGACTATTCGTAGAAATCTTTCTCATTCTGTACTGAGTCTTACATCAGACTGGTTAGTGATCTTCTATTTTCAACCAGGACATCTCTGTGTGTTTTATTGTCAATCAGGATAATTTTAGTGTATTTTATAGAAGAATAAAAATGGCCACCGCCTCGGTAAACACCTAACTGTTGTGGTAAAAAAGGAAGAACGGTGTAGTTTTGAAATGACAATTTATACAGCTAGAGACCTCTTATTAGTGCTAAAAGAGGCAGATAAAGTTAATGTTAATATAATTTTGGAATGACAATTTATACAGCTAGAGACCTATTATTATATTACATGGTATTATTTCAACGAATGTAAAACAAGTTTCTGTGAATCGGTGATTTCTAAGTAATTTTAACCAGTATATAACGTGACTATTCGTAGAAATCTTTCTCATTCTGTACTGAGTCTTACATCAGACTGGTTGGTGATCTTCTATTTTCAACCAGGACATCTCTGTGTGTTTTGTTGTCAATCAGGATAATTTCAGTGTATTTTATAGAAGAATAATGGCCACTGCGTTAGTGAGCATAACACCGGAATGTACTATTTGTTTTGAGAATTTTAAGTTACCTAAAGTGTTGATTTGTGGACATTCATTCTGTTTACAGTGTATCGACAAATATATTGGAGACAAGACAGAGACATTCTCATGTCCAATTTGTCAGCAGCAAATCAACATTCCAGAAGGAGGAGCTAAGATGTTTATTAC
The DNA here is from genome assembly GCA_029955415.1 of Lottia scabra. NCBI lineage: Eukaryota > Metazoa > Mollusca > Gastropoda > Lottiidae > Lottia > Lottia scabra. The sequence continues at coordinate 577,563 of JARJEI010000051.1, read as the reverse complement.
TAATTTTGCTGTTCAAACAACACCGCATACAACACAAGTTACTGGTACAACATCACCTACAACACAAGTTACTGGTACAACATCATCTACAACACATCTAAAAGACAAAACCATTTCAAAGGTAAAATATCACTGTCCATGTCATAGAGAGAGACCAATAGAATACTATTGTCTAACTTGCCACTGTGTGTTATGTCCTAAATGCTTTGTGAAAGAACACAACGTCCACGAGTATTTAGATGTAGAATGTGAAACTACGAAAGAAAAAGCCACAGAACTAGTTTTAACCTCAGAGAAATTCATCCAAAATAAAATCAAAGACTTGGAAGAAACTCATGTGGCGTTAGTAGAAACGAGAGAGACACTCCAGCGTTTTACTGAAGATGCTTGTCACAGAATAACAAAACAAACTGATAAAATTATAGCAGATATAAAGGCTAGCAGTGAGAGAATCATGACAGACATTAAAAATAAGTCTGAAGAATCAGAATCGGAATTGACCAAAACTGGAGAGGGAATTATGGGAGATATAAAAACTTTCAAACTGAATCTGGAGACCAATTTTCCTTCTTTAACAGAAGATTGTGGTTTACAAATTTTGGTTTCACTTGAGAAAATAAAAGAGCTAGAAGAATTGTGTAAAGATTTGAAAGTGAGAACACCATTAGTGGTTCAGTATCTAGATTGGAAAGAAAAAGATTTTAGTTTAAATATCGACATGTTAGGGTCCATGGTGTTAAAACAATATCACATACCAAAACTTCCCGAGTCCATGGTGTTAAAACAATATCACATACCCAAACTACACCAGTCCAATTCATATCAATTTCTGTTTAATATAAATGATATTAAGAAGGATGATGTATTGTATTACTGTAAAGACAAGTTTAGTTACAGTAACTTGATATGGAGTTGTTATGTAGTGAGGAGGAGTGATGGTAATTTATATATTGATATTGTACTATTATCAGATAACAATCCGAGTCTAAACTACTGTATTATTGATAGTCAAATCAGTTTATTGAATATAGATGATACTAAAAATATAACTAGAACAGTTAGTGACAAGAGATTAGGGGGAGGTGGTTGGTTGTATTTGGAATGGAATCCTATCACTTCGTCTAAACTCATTAATAAAAACAATGGTTATTTAAAGTCTAACAATCAGTTTGTTGTTCAATTTGATATTACTCAGATCAGAGAAATATCAATGGAATAAAGTTTATTCTACAATTCAATCTTTTATCTCTTGATCAATCATCTTTCCTCATATTTCTATATTTCTGTAAATTTGTATTTTATTGTAAATATTTGTAATTTTATATGTAAGATTATATTTTTAAGAATTGAGATTTTTTGACCTTGTTGAAGTTAGTTAGTGCTTGAGAGACAGTGGCGGATCCAGGATTTTTATTGGGGGAGCTATTTAAAAATAAAGTATCAAGAATAGGCGGTAGCGCGGCTGAGTATCAAAGCGAGGTGCGGGGAGGGTGCGTGGGGGGTATGGGGGTGTCTCCCAGCATTTTTTTTTTAAATCAACATGAAATCATGCAATTTTAGACCATTTTGTGTTGAAAATGTCAGATAAAAATGCTGGTCAATTCCAAAAGCCTGTATTTACTATTTAGATCAAATAATTAAAAGGTTTAACAATATGTATTATTGATTTATTCTAAATTTATATATCTAAAAGTACCATCTATATATATAATCACAAAAGTTACTATTTAAATTACAAAAGGTAGCCGCCGAGCAGATGAAGAAAACACCTGAACAGGGGATGGCAACCTGTCACGATGCACTTGTAATAAAATTAGAGATTCAAGTCTTTCCTCAAGACATGGTGGCACGTATTGCTGTTAAGGTTTTCTCTATTTTGGAGAAGACGACCACTCACCCATCTGTCAATCATGTTGTAAGTAATTTATAGCACGTTTTCGTTCGCTCCACTCATGAAAACTGTGCTATAAATAATACTTATTTACATAAATCTAAAAAAAAGTCCCTGTAGGCCATAGCCTTTGGGGGGAGCTATCGCTCCCTAAACTCTCCTTCTATGGCCTTTGGGGGGAGCTATAGCTCCCAACGCTCCCCCCCCCCCTGGATCCGCCACTGTTGAGAGACACAGAATAAAACTGACAGGCCTGGTCATGAAATAAGAATGAATTATATTTTGATGTGATTTTGTGTTTATTCTGTATCGTGTTGTTACCTATTTTGACGGATGAACTTCAGGTAACAATTCTACAGCTATATATAGCTTGGTATCTTCAGTTTTTGTGTAAATATTGTAAACAAACAGTCAGCTTTCTCATCAGTACACTGGAACCAAACCATGTCGTATAAACAGTTCATTATGTTGATTCTTGTTAAAATTATTAAAATTACCAATTTAATGTGTTTATTGATTGTGTGGTAAAATATTATCAAATAAAGATATCGATTTAATTTGTATTTGAGAAGTCAGTTTCACGTCTACTACACGAAATCTAGAACAACAGATGTTTTCAGTAACATTTCATCAGCCTTAGAAACATCAGACTCTAGTTTGTCCACCATTGATCATTTCTTACTACGATAGACCTATGTCTATAAACAGGAAAATGTCTTATCTTGAGGCATAATGAAACCAAGTACTAACGATCCTTACGTGAAAGTTCATAAACTATTACCTATGTTTCGTCAAAATGTCTTTTTGGATTTCAGGTTTCGTTTTGCAGTTCGGATAATTGTTGTACTCGGTTTCTTTATTGTCACGATTGAGATAAATCAGTTTTCAAGATTCCGATAAATCAGTTGTCAAGATTCCGATAAATCAGTTGTCAAGATTCCGATAAATCAATTGTCAAGATTCCGATAAATCAGTTGTCAAGATTCCGATAAATCAGTTGTCAAGATTCCGATAAATCAATTGTCAAGATTCAGATAATCAGTTGTCAAGATTCAGATAATCAGTTGTCAAGATTCAGATAAATCAGTTGTCAAGATTAAGATAAATCAGTTGTCAAGATTCAGATAAATCAGTTGTCAAGATTCAGATAAATCAGTTGTCAAGATTCCGATAAATCAGTTGTCAAGATTGAGATAAATCAGTTGTCAAGATTCAGATAAATCAGTTGTCAAGATTCAGATAAATCAGTTGTCAAGATTCCGATAAATCAGTTGTCAAGATTCCGATAAATCAGTTGTCAAGATTGAGATAAATCAGTTGTCAAGATTCCGATAAATCAGTTGTCAAGATTCAGATAAATCAGTTGTAAAGATTCAGATAAATCAGTTGTCAAGATTCAGATAAATCAGTTGTCAAGATTGAGATAAATCAGTTGTCAAGATTGAGATAAATTAGTTGTCAAGATTCAGATAAATCAGTTGTTATATCAAACATTTATCGTCAAATTTCTGACCGGGCTAGCATAAATTCTGGGACAGAAGTTCAATAGACGATGAGAAGACTTCCAGTCTATTATATTTCTATGATCTATTGGATAGTTTAGATTAACAGTTGACCGAGGAAAGATTTCAGAATAATTACTTCCCTTGGTTTGTTGATTATATTGGAGGCGGGAAAGCGTGGATAAAGAATGAGAAGCGGCATTTTTGAATTTTGGTAAACAGAAAACAAACCCACATACAAACTCACTTATGCGCACATAGCAGTGTCGACATGCCTCATATGTACTCATAGCAGTGTGAACATGTAACTTATGTACTCATAGCAGTGTGAACATGCCTCAATTGTGCACATACTCCAATGCGCACATAGCAGTGTGAACATGTAACGTATGCGCACATAGCAATGTGCACATGCTTCAATTGTGCACATACCTACAATGCGCACATAGCAGTGTGCACATGTCTCATATGTACTCATAGCAGTGTGTTAACACCCCCACGTGCCTTTAGCAGAGGATTGATCAACTCATCAGCTATGTATTTAAAAATGAGAAATGGTTTACTATTACAAATATCATTTGATTAATGTAAGTAGCACTGAGTACTGGCTGGCGCACACTGAGTCACTGACCACATGTCTATAATGCGCACATAACAATGTGAGCTAGCAGTGTGTAAATGTCTCTTATGCGCATATAGCAGTGTGCACACACCTCGAATACGTACATAGCAGTATCTACACCCCTCTCTTGCGCACATTACACATGCCTCAAATGAGGCATAACAGAGCAGATAAGTGCATAAATTCAATTTTGATAGGTACAAATTGATGATTGATCAGTTTAATAGTTATATATAAAATGAGAAGTGATTTAGAATTGAAAATCTTATCAGAATGATGTAAGTAACACATAACACTTGCCATAAATGAAGACATAACTGTGTGCAGACACCTCCCATGCACACATAGCAGTGTTCACAATATTCCCATACGCACCTAGCAGTGTGCAACTTCCTCCCATGCGCAGATAACAGTGTGCACGTGTCTCCGATAAGTACATAGCAGTGTGCACATGCCGCTATTTATTTGTCTAGTGATGTCTAAATGTACTTTTTATTTGCCTAGCGTTGTCTAAATGTACTATTTATTTGTCTAGTGTGTTGTCTAAATGTACTATTTATTTGTCTTATTTTGTCTAAAAGTACTATTTATTTGTCTAGTGTTGTATAAATGTAGTATTTATTTGTCTAGTGTTGTCTAAATGTACTATTTATTTGTCTAGCATTGTCTAAATGTACTATTTATTTGTATAGCATTGTCTAAATGTACTATTTATTTGTCTAGTGTTGTATAAAAGTACTATTTTTTTGTCTAGCGTTGTCTAAATGTACTATTTATTTGTCTAGCATTGTCAAAATGTACCATTTATTTTTTTTTTTATTTTTTTTTTTTGTAAGTATTTATTCAACATAAAAGTAACATACAATATGTTATCATACACTACATGTACATGGAATGCTTCTATAAACAGTTAATTCATATAATTAAAATCTAAATAATATACATGTATCACAGATAGGACTCCATAATGGAGTTTTGAATTAAAAGACTTGCTAGACAAGACTTCATATTGTGAACACTAGCTTATGCACTTTTTGATCTCAGTGAGTTGGTACTGAGGCAATAAAAAGTTAAAATATTTGGCTATAGTTATAAAAAGGTATAAAATTGTTGACAGCTGTCGTAAATAATGAAGTTTTAATTAAAATAATATGTTTAAATTCACAATTGATTAAGATTAATATAGAGAATAGTTTGCAGTAAGGTTTATAATATTGAAGAAAAGGGTTGAATGCTCAAGGCTACATTGTTCAAGAAAGAGATAGAGACTGGATAATCTAAAAAGATATTTGTGATAGATAAAAGTAAAAAAAGAACAACAAAAATAACTGCTGGACGATCTAGACTGCATAGTTGGGTGAAAAAGACTTGATGTTACTGATTTGTTAAGGGAGGATGGATTGAGCAATATTTTATAACCAAAGTTATTTAAACATACTATATTAAAAAAAAACATTTAGGTAGCCATAAATATTCCTATTGAGGATCTTTACATCCGAAATCGAAAATTGTAAAGATCCATAGGGATATTTATTTAAAAAATGACAAGAAAGTTAAAAGACTGCTCTAGTAGAAACTAGGGCATCGTCTGCTAGACTAGTGTTGACACAACATATAAAGGAATGTATATAGTATAATATTGTTTTAAACTAAAACATTTATTTGTCTAGTGTTGTATAAATGTACTATTTATTTGTCTTGTTTTGTCTCAATGTACTATTTATTTATCTAGCGTTGTCTAAATGTACTATTTATTTGTCTTATGTTGTCTAAATGTACCATTTATTTGTCTTATGTTGTCTAAATGTACTATTTATTTGTCTAGCGTTGTCTAAATGTACTATTTATTTGTCTTGTTTTGTCTCAATGTACTATTTATTTGTCTGGTGTTGTCTAAATGTAGTATTTATTTATCTAGAGTTGTCTAAATGTACTATTTATTTTTCTTGTTTTGTCTCAATGTACCATTTATTTGTCTAGCGTTGTCTAAATGTACTATTTATTTGTCTAGCGTTGTCTAAATGTACTATTTATTTGTCTAGCGTTGACTAAATGTACTATTTTTTGTCTTGTTTTGTCTAAATGTACTATTTATTTGTCTAGTGTTGTCTAAATGTACTATTTATTTGTCTAGCAATGTCTAGATGTACCATTTATTTGTCTAGTGTTGTCTAAATGTATTATTTATTTGTCTAGCGTTGTCTAAATGTACCATTTATTTGTCTAGTGTTGTCTAAATGAATTATTTATTTGTCTAGTGTTGTCTAAATGTACCATTTATTTGTCTAGTGTTGTCTAAATGTACCATTTATTTGTCTAGTGTTGTCTAAATGTACCATTTATTTGTCTAGTGTTGTCTAAATGTACTATTTATTTGTCTTGTTTTGACTAAATGTACTATTTATTTGTCTTGTTTTGACTAAATGTACTATTTATTTGTCTTATGTTGTCTAAATGTACTATTTATTTGTCTAGCGTTGTCTCAATGTACTATTTATTTGTCTAGCATTGTCTAAATGTACTATTTATTTATCGAGCGTTGTCTAAATGTACTATTTATTTGTCTTATGTTGTCTAAATGTACCATTTATTTGTCTTATGTTGTCTAAATGTACTATTTATTTGTCTTGTTTTGTCTCAATGTACTATTTATTTGTCTGGTGTTGTCTAAATGTACTATTTATTTATCTAGCGTTGTCTAAATGTACTATTTATTTGTCTTGTTTTGTCTCAATGTACCATTTATTTGTCTAGCGTTGTCTAAATGTACTATTTATTTGTCTAGCGTTGTCTAAATGTACTATTTATTTGTCTAGCGTTGTCTAAATGTACTATTTATTTGTCTAGCGTTGTCTAAATGTACTATTTATTTGTCTAGTGTTGTCTAAATGTACTATTTATTTGTCAGGCTAATAATCTTGAGCTTCATATTCGCTGGAAAATGTCAGGAATGTGTGTTTTCAACCACCATTTGCTCATATTCAAGCATCTTGCACGGTAAAGCGCAGACAACTCTAGTTTGATATATATTGGCTGATCTATTTTGTTTTGTTAATAAGGCAACCTCCCTATAATTTACGAGATTACCCAGCACTCCAGTCAATACAGCAATCAGTTTCTACACAATGAATAATCTGTATATCTATCAGTTTGACCTGGTTTGGACTTTGTAAGGTCCAGGGTGTATCATGTTCAATACAGTTTTTATCTTATCTTTACCGTCATATTAAATCTGGTGATATTTTTACTGGGGGACATGTGATGTTATCATGTTAAAACTTTAGATCATCTGATTCTGTGTTTAATAGTTTATAAGTTGATATCTAACATAGTGATCAACAAGACATTTCTAAACCAGTATATAATATAATGTGACTATTCGTACAAATCTTTCACATTCTGTACTGAGTCTTACATCAGACTGGATGGTGATCTTCTATTTTCAACCAGGACATCTCTGTGTGTTTTGTTGTCAATCAGGATAATTTCAGTGTATTTTATAGAAGAATAAAAATGGCCACCGCCTCGGTAAACACTGGACCGGAATGTACTATTTGTTTTGAGAATTATAAGTTACCTAAAGTGTTGATTTGTGGACACTCATTCTGTTTACAGTGTATCGACAAATATATTGGAGACAAGACAGAGATATTCTCATGTCCAATTTGTCAGCAGCAAATCAACATTCCAGAAGGAGGAGCTAGGATGTTTATTACTAATTTTGCTGTTCAAACAACACCGCATACAACACAAGTTACTGGTACAACATCACCTACAACACAAGTTACTGGTACAACATCACCTACAACACAAGTTACTGGTACAACATCATCTACAACACAAGTTAGTGGTACAACATCACCTACAACACAAGTTACTGGTACAACATCACCTACAACACAATTTACTGGTACAACATCACCTACAACACATCTAACAGACAAAACCATTTCAAAGGTAAAATATCACTGTCCATGTCATAGAGAGAGGCCAATAGACTACTATTGTCTAACTTGCCACTGTGTGTTATGTCATAAATGTTTTCTGAAAGAACACAAAGATCACGAGTATTTAGATGTAGAATGTGAAACTACGAAAGAAAAAGCCACAGAACTAGTTTTAACCTCAGAGAAATTCATTCAAAATAAAATCAAAGACTTGGAAGAAACTCATGTGGCGTTAGTAGAAGCGAGAGAGACACTCCAGCGTTTTACTGAAGATGCTTGCAGTAGAATAACCAAACAAACTGATAAAATTATAGCAGATATAAAGGCTAGCAGTGAGAGAATCATGACAGACATTAAAAATAAGTCTGAAGAATCAGAATCGGAAATGACCAAAACCGGAGAGAAAATTATGGGAGATATAAAAACTTTCAAACTGAATCTGGAGACCAATTTTCCTTCTTTAACAGAAGATTGTGGTTTACAAATTTTAGTTTCACTTGAGAAAATAAAAGAGCTAGAAGAATTGTGTAAAGATTTGAAAGTGAGAACACCATCAGTGGTTCAGTATCTTGATTGGAAAGAAAAAGATTTTAGTTTAAATATCGACATGTTAGGGTCCATGGTGTTAAAACAATATCACATACCCAAACTACACGAGTCCAATTCATATCAATTTCTGTTTAATATAAATGATATTCAGAAGGAGCGTAAAGTCTATAACAGTAAAGATAAGTTTAGTTACAGTAACTTGATATTGAGTTGTCGTGTATTGAGGAGTAGTGATGGTTATTTATATATTGATATTATACTATTACCAGATGACAATCCTAGTCTAAACTCTTGTATTATTGATAGTCAACTCAGTTTATTAAATATAGATGATAGTAAGAATATAACTAAAACAGATAGTGACAAGAGATTAGAGAGAGGTTGTTGGTTGTTTGGTTGTAATTTTGGAACCTGGTCCAAACTCACTGATAAAAACAATGGTTATTTAAAGTCTAACAATCAGTTTGTTGTTCAATTGGATATAACACAGATCAGAGAAATATCATTGAAATAAAGTTTATTCTACAATTCAATCTTTTATCTCTTGATCAAACATCTTTCCTCATATTTCTATATTTCTGTAAATTTATATTTTATTTTAAATATTTGTAATTTTATATGTAAGATTATATTTTTTAGGAATTGAGATTTTTGACCTTGTTGAAATTAGTGTTTGAGAGACAGGCCTGGTCATGAAATAAGAATGAATTATATTTGGATGTGATTTTGTGTTAATTCTATATAGTGTTGTTACCTATTTTGACGGATGAACTTCAGGTAACAATTCTACAGCTATATATAGATTGGTATCTTCAGTTTTTGTGTAAATATTGTAAACAAACAGTCAGCTTTCTCATGAGTACACTGGAACCAAACCATGTCGTATAAACAGTTCATTATGTTGATTCTTGTTAAAATTATTAAAATTACCAATTTAATGTGTTTATTGGTTGTGTGGTAAAAGATTATCAAATAAAGATATCGATTTAATTTGTATTTGAGAAGTCACTATCACGTCTACTACACGAAATTTAGAATAACAGATGTTTTCAGTAACATTTTATCAGCGTTAGAAACATCAGATTCTAGTTTGTCCACCATTGACATTTCTTACTACGATAGACCTACGTCTATAAACAGGAAAAAATGTCTCATCTTGAGGCATAATGAAACCAAGTACTAACGATCCTTACGTGAAAGTTCATAAACTATTACCTATGTTTCGTCAAAATGTCTTTTTGGATCTCGGGTTTTGTTTTGCGGTTCGTATAGTTAGTACATGGTCTCTTGTGAAGATTCCGATAAATCAGTTTTCAAGATTCCGATAAATCAGTTGTCAAGATTCCGATAAATCAGTTGTCAAGATTCAGATAAATCAGTTGTCAAGATTAAGATAAATCAGTTGTCAAGATTGAAATAAATCAGTTGTCAAGATTGAAATAAACCAGTTGTCAAAATTGAGATAAATCAGTTGTCAAGATTGAGATAAATCAGTTGTCAAGATTGAGATAAATCAGTTGTCAAGATTGAGATAAATCAGTTGTCAAGATTGAGATAAATCAGTTGTCAAGATTGAAATAAACCAGTTGTCAAAATTGAGATAAATCAGTTGTCAAGATTGAGATAAATCAGTTGTCAAGATTGAGATAAATCAGTTGTCAAGATTGAGATAAATCAGTTGTCAAGATTGAGATAAATCAGTTGTCAAGATTGAGATAAATCAGTTGTCAAGATTGAGATAAATCAGTTGTTAAGATTGAGATAAATCAGTTGTCAAGATTGAGATAAATCAGTTGTCAAGATTGAGATAAATCAGTAGCCAGGATTCAGGTCTATTAGTCCACTTGATTCATGAAAATTAGTTTCTTAGATTCAGATAAAGCAGTTGTTATTTCAAACATTTATCTTCAAATTTCTGACCGGGCTAGCATAAATTCTGGGACTGAAGTTCAATAGACGATGAGAAGACTTCCAGTCTATTATATTTCTATGATCTATTGGATAGTTTAGATTAACAGTTGACCGAGGAAAGATTTCAGAATAATTACTTCCCTTGGTTTGTTGATTATATTGGAGGCGGGAAAGCGTGGATAAAGAATGAGAAGCGCCATTTTTTAATTTTGGTAAACAGAAAACAAACCCACATACAAACTCACTTATGCGCACATAGCAATGTGCACATGCCTCAATTGTGCACATACTCTAGTACCTCCAATGCGCACATAGCAGTGTGAACATGTAACTTATGCGCACATAGCAATGTGTACATGCTTCAATTGTGCACATACCTCCAATGCGCACATAGCAGTGTGCACATGTCTCATATGTACTCATAGCAGTGTGTTACCACCCCACGTGCCTTTAGCAGAGGATTGATCAACTCATCAGCTATGCATTTAAAAATGAGAAATGGTTTACTATTACAAATATCATCTGATTAATGTAAGTAGCACTGAGTACTGGCTGGCGCACACTGAGTCACTGAGCAGTGTGCACATACCTCCAATGTGTTCCTTGTGGCGTGTTCCCTGTGCCCACCCCGTATCCATAGAATTTTCCCTTGTGGCGTGTGCATTGAACGATATGTATATAGCCTCCCATGAGCACATAATGGGGTGCTGACATCTGCCGTGCAAATTGATGATTAATCAGTTTAACAGTAACATGTATACATGTAAAATGAGAAGTGGTTTAGAATTGATAATCGTATCAGAAAGTAACACATAACACTTGCCTTAAATGAAGACATAACTGTGTGCAGACACCTCCCATGCACACATACCAGTGTTCACAATCTTCCCATACGCACCTAGCAGTGTGCACATTCCTCCCATGCGCAGATAAGAGTGTGCACATGTCTCCGATAAGTACATAGCAGTGTGCACATGCCACTATTTATTTGTCTAGCGTTGTCTAGTGTTGTCTAAATGTATTATTTATTTGTCTTTTGTTGTCTAAATGTACTATTTATTTGTCTAGCGTTGTCTAAATGTACTATTTATTTGTCTTGTGTTGTCTAAATGTACTATTTCTTTGTCTAGCGTTGTCTAAATGTACTATTTATTTGTCTTATTTTGTCTAAATGTACTATTTATTTGTCTTATGTTGTCTAAATGTACCATTTATTTGTCTTATGTTGTCTAAATGTACTATTTATTTGTCTAGCGTTGTCTAAATGTACTATTTATTTGTCTTGTTTTGTCTCAATGTACTATGTTTTTGTCTAGTGTTGTCTAAATGTACTATTTATTTGTCTAGCGATGTCTAAATGTACTATTTATTTGTCTTTTGTTGTCTAAATGTACTATTTATTTGTCTAGCGTTGTCTAAATGTACTATTTATTTGTCTTGTGTTGTCTAAATGTACTATTTCTTTGTCTAGCGTTGTCTAGCGTTGTCCAAATGTACTATTTATTTGTCTTATGTTGTCTAAATGTACCATTTATTTGTCTAGTGTTGTCTAAATGTACTATTTATTTGTCTAGCGTTGTCTCAATGTACTATTTATTAGTCTAGTGTTGTCTAAATGTACTATTTATTAGTCTTGTTTTGTCTAAATGTACTATTTATTTGTCTAGTGTTGTATAAATGTACTATTTATTTGTCTAGTGTTGTCGAAATGTACTATTTATTTGTCTAGCCTTGTCTAAATGTACTATTTATTTGTCTAGCCTTGTCTAAATGTACTATTTATTTGTCTTGTTTTGTCTCAATGTACTATTTATTTGTCAGGCTAATAATCTTGAGCTTCATATTCGCTGGAAAATGTCAGGAATGTGTGTTTTCAACCACCATTTTCTCATATTCAAGCATCTTGCACAGTAAAGCGCAGACAACTCTAGTTTGATTTATATTGGCTGATATATTTTGTTTTGTTAATAAGGCAACCTCCCTATAATATACGAGATTACCCAGCACTCCAGTCAATACAGCAATCAGTTTCTACACAATGAATAATCTGTATATCTATCAGTTTGACCTGGTTTGGACTTTGTAAGGTCCAGGGTGTATCATGTTCAATACAGTTTTTATCTTATCTTTACCGTCATATTAAATCTGGTGATATTTTTACTGGGGGACATGTGATGTTATCATGTTAAAACTTTAGATCATCTCATTCTGTATTTAATAGTTTATAAGTTGATATCTAACATAGTGATCAACAAGACATTTCTAAACCAGTATATAACGTGAATATTCGTAGAAATCTTTCTCATTCTGTACTGAGTCATACATCAGACTAATTGGTGATCTTCTATTTTCAACCAGGACATCTCTGTGTGTTTTGTTGTCAATCAGGATAATTTCAGTGTATTTGATAGAAGAATAATGGCCACTGCGTTAGTGAGCATAACACCGGAATGTACTATTTGTTTTGAGAATTATAAGTTACCTAAAGTGTTGATTTGTGGACATTCATTCTGTTTACAGTGTATCGACAAATATATTGGAGACAAAACAGAGACATTCTGCTGTCCAATTTGTCAGCAGCAAATCAACATTCCAGAAGGTGGAGCCAGGATGTTTACTACCAATTTTGCTATTCAAACAACCCCACATACAACACAAGTTACTGGTACAACATCACCTACAACACAAGTTACTGGTACAACATCACCTACAACACAAGTTAGTGGTACAACATCACCTACAACACAAGTTACTGGTACAACATCACCTACAACACAAGTTACTGGTACAACATCACCAACAACACAAGTTACTGGTACAAAATATCACTGTCCATGTCATAGAGAGAGACCAATAGACTACTATTGTCTAACTTGCCACTGTGTGTTATGTCATAAATGTTTTGTGAAAGAACACAACGGTCACGAGTATTTAGATGTAGAATGTGAAACTATGAAAGAAAAAGCCACAGAACTAGTTTTAACTTCTGAGAAATTCATCCAAAATAAAATCAAAGACTTGGAAGAAACTCATGTGACGTTAGTAGAAGCGAGAGAGACACTCCAGCGTTTTACTGAAGATGCTTGTAGCAAAATAACCAAACAAACTGATAAAATTATAGCAGATATAAAGGCTAGCAGTGAGAGAATCATGACAGAAATTAAAAATATGTCTGAAGAATCAGAATCGGAATTGACCAAAACTGGAGAGAAAATTATGGGAGATATAAAAACTTTCAAACTGAATCTGGAGACAAATTTTCCTTCTTTAACAGAAGATTGTGGTTTACAAATTTTAGTTTCACTTGAGAAAATAAAAGAGCTAGAAGAATTGTGTAAAGATTTGAAAGTGAGAACACCATTAGTGGTTCAGTATCTTGATTGGAAAGAAAAAGATTTTAGTTTAAATATCGACATGTTAGGGTCCATGGTGTTAAAACAATATCACATACCCAAACTACACAAATCCAATTCATATCAATTTTTGTTTAATATAAATGATATTAAGAATGGTGTATATTACTGTAAAGATAAGTTTAGTTACAGTAACTTGGTAATGAGTTGTCATGTAGGGAGGGGTGGTGGTAATTTATATATTAATATTAGACTATTACCAGAAGACAATCCGAGTCTAAACTCTTGTTTTATTGAAAGTCAAATCAGTTTATTGAATATTGATGATAGTAGAACTGTAACTACAACAGATAGTAACCAGAGATTAAAGAGAGGTGGTTGGTTGTTTGGTAGCTATTGGTGTCCTATCACCAGGTCTAAACTCACTGATAAAAACAATGGTTATTTAAATACTAACAATCAGTTTGTTGTTCAATTTGATATTACACAGATCAGAGAAATATCAATGAAATAAAGTTTATTCTACAATTCAATCTTTTATCTCTTGATCAATCATCTTTCCTCATATTTCTATATTTCAATTGTAAATATTTGTAATTTTATATGTAAGATTATATTTTTAAGAATTGAGATTTTTGACCTTGTTGAAGTTAGTGTTTGAGAGACACAGAATAAAACTGACAGGCCTGGTCATGAAATAAGAATGAATTTTGATGTGATTTTGTGTTAATTCTATATAGTGTTGTTACCTATTTTGACGGATGAACTTCAGGTAACAATTCTACAGCTATATATAGCTTGGTATCTTCAGTTTTTGTGTAAATATTGTAAACAAACAGTCAGCTTTCTCATCAGTACACTGGAACCAAACCATGTCGTATAAACAGTTCATTATGTTGATTCTTGTTAAAATTATTAAAATTACCAATTTAAAGTGTTTATTGATTGTGTGGTAAAAGATTATCAAATAAAGATATCGATTTAATTTGTATTTGAGAAGTCACTTTCACGTCGTCTACACGAAATCTAGAATAACAGATGTTTTCAGTAACATTTTATCAGCGTTAGAAACATCAGATTCTAGTTTGTCCACCATTGACATTTCTTACTACGATAGGCCTACGTCTATAAACAGGAAATATCTTGAGACATAATGAAACCAAGTATTAAAGGGGACCAGTCTTCATTTTTATTGGTTGATTTGGGTCTTGAAGATATTTAAGTATCCTTCAGAAATCAGAAGCACTAGAAATGTACGAAAATTGCATATTTCCTTCAAATATACCTTAAATTAGACATCTATTTCTATAGATGACTTTTCTATATATTGCATAGTATCGCTAATGTGTAGTAGGGCATTATAACTTTCAAATGCTAATAATTATGGATGCACGTGAATTTAAAGACTCAAATTTCAATGGTGAGTTGTGATAACCAGTACTAAATTGCTGAGCTAAAAAATCCCCGTTTCTGAGACTTATTCAAATCGACCCGCGAAAATGAAGACTGTGCCTTTTTAACGATCCTTACGTGAAAGTTCATAAACTATTACCTATGTTTCGTCAAAATGTCTTTTTGGATCTCGGGTTTTGTTTTGCAGTTCGGATAGTTGTTGTCCTTGGTTTCTTTATTGTCAAGATTCCGATAAATCAGTTGTCAAGATTCCGATAAATCAGTTGTCAAGATTCCGATAAATCAGTTGTCAAAATTCAGATAAATCAGTTGTCAAGATTAAGATAAATCAGTTGTCAAGATTAAGATAAATCAGTTGTCAAGATTCCGATAAATCAGTTGTCAAGATTCCGATAAATCAGTTGTCAAGATTAAGATAAATCAGTTGTCAAGATTCCGATAAATCAGTTGTCAAGATTGAGATAAATCAGTTGTCAAGATTCAGATAAATCAGTTGTCAAGATTCAGATAAATCAGTTGTCAAGATTGAGGTAAATCAGTTGTCAAGATTCCGATAAATCAGTTGTCAAGATTCAGATAAATCAGTTGTCAAGATTCAGATAAATCAGTTGTCAAGATTCAGATAAATCAGTTGTCAAGATTAAGATAAATCAGTTGTCAAGATTCCGATAAATCAGTTGTCAAGATTCCGATAAATCAGTTGTCAAGATTCCGATAAATCAGTTGTCAAGATTAAGATAAATCAGTTGTCAAGATTCCGATAAATCAGTTGTCAAGATTCAGATAAATCAGTTGTCAAGATTCAGATAAATCAGTTGTCAAGATTCAGATAAATCAGTTGTCAAGATTCAGATAAATCAGTTGTCAAGATTCCGATAAATCAGTTGTCAAGATTCAGATAAATCAGTTGTCAAAATTCCGATAAAACAGTTGTTATATCAAAACAGAAGTTCAATAGACGATGAGAAGACTTCCAGTCTATATATTTCCAGGTGCGGATTTAGGCGGGGGCGTGGCGAGCGTGCGCCCCCCCCCCCTCCTCCCCTAAAATTTGCAAAGCATGGGTTGTCCGCACCATTTTACCACAAATGTTTCTCGTCACCATTCGCTTGGCAAGATATCTATCTACATTGCACCCACTCTAGAAGAATATATCAATAACTTTGATTATTTCAACCTCAAATAATTTTTCGACTAGCTCCGCTCGGCGAAATTTTATTCTGCCTTCCATGCATTGTACAGAAAACAGAAAACCTCATTCTCAAGGGTGGTCGTGCATAATTTAAGGATCCACCTGTCGATAGTTAAAGCAATTTTGATTTTACTGGCCCTAACAACATACCAGCAAGTTCTTGTTATATCTTAAATATAGTCATTAATGCCAAAACTATTGGGGTAGCCAATTGCAGTCAACTCCCATGCACACTTAGCATATTCCACCCATGCACACATAGGTGTGTAACACCTCCCATGTACACATGCCCCCAAATACGCATATAGCAGTGTGCAAATGCCCCCAATACGCATATAGCAGTGTGCACATGCCCCCAATACTCTCCCTCGAAATTTAAGCCTTCAAATCCCTGTGTATCTATAATTATGAGCCTTTGAAAGTCAAAAATATGACTCGTCGTTTAGTAAGACTATGCCTTATATATAGAAAACACAAATACAGAAAAGGAATATTAGGTACGGGTTCTATTGAAGGGATTGTGCGATTGTTTTGCAGTTCTGGTGATTCTGGTCGTTGGAGATTCCAGCGAGTTATCAACCCCTACCAGGACGAATCGCCGAACTTTGGCTTTTGTTTTCAATGCACTGATAAGACCTGATAGGATCGCATCGATAGAAATTCCTTGTTCTTTATTAAGATCACGATTTCATCAATCATTTCACGAGTCGTGGTAGTTGTTAGTCAGATAAAACCTGCGGTTGAGCGGGTAGGTAGTTGTATGCTCGCATAAGGCATTTCGTGCATTTGAGTACATTTTAGTATTAGGATATCCCGATCATTGAAGGGGCAGATAACTCTCATTAAAACCAAAATAAAAATGGCCAACCTTCGCAATGTAGGTCGAAAAGGATTTTGTGTGTTTCGTTGTATCAAAGACAATCAAACAGCTGGATTAACGAGGTAAAGATTTTTTAAACTTTCTTACATCACACATGAGTCACAATGTAGAGATTGGCCCAATATTTACGGCAATCAGCTCTATTTTAGTTTGACAGTTTTGACCTAGTTCTCTACTTTCGATTTATGTAAAAAAGGTAAAGACGAAGAAAGTAAAGGTCGATGACCAGCACTTGACCTGGTTTTGGAATTTCATGTTTTTTATTGAATATGTTCAAAACGACTTTTGTAAACGAATCATATATATTTCTGAATTGATATATTTATTAATTCATCAAATTTTTACCAGAAATTATTTTTTTAATGAATGCGAAAATAGGACAAAGACAAAGTGGTATATATTTCCAGATAATCTATTTGATATATTCTTGAGCTAAAACTAACTAATCTAACAAGCACCTTGAAGTAAATAGTTCTTGTTTCTGACCTAGGCCCGTGCTTTCTATGAGATCTATCTTATTTCACTTTAACACTACCATGATTACCAGTCAACTCGTCCACAAAGTGAGCAGTCTGATTAATCTTATACCGTACCAGTATGATTATTTATTTGTAGATTGGCCTGTGTGTGTAGTGATGTACCTTCTTTAATAGAGCATAAAAATCAACACAAAGTTCACAATGTTCAGAATAGAACTTTTTTACGTCTGCCTAACATTCTACCTCAAGCGCCCTCTGCCAGTAAACGTAAAGAATATTCAGAACGGAGAATATTAGGGTGAGTATGGATTATTGACAAGTTACCTCCCTTTCTTCCTGATTAATGACCTAATATTTCAACAAATAGTGATTTGATACTCGACTGGTGATAATTATAGTCAGACATGACTGGTAAATACAGTCAAATCAACATCTCTATCCCTTTCTGATCCATGCTTAAAAGGGAATTTTCATCAATTTCAGGGATAATTTGGAACCCGGATTGATTTAAAATATACTTCTAAAGTACCATACTAGAAATGCTCAAAAGTCGTAAAATTCATGCACATGTACATAAATAAGAGTAGCCTAATGGCGCTGTTGTCTTGGCAAAATCTCCCTCATTGCACACTGCATGGCGTTTTACCATCCTAAATTAGCTCCATTCATTTTAATTTTGTTTTTCAGGTATTCAATGGATCAAATGTATGAAATAGTGGCTGAAGTTGAGAGATATCCCGAGTTTGTTCCGTGGTGTACCAAAAGTATCGTCACCCACAGACGCCCCGGTCATTGTAAAGCTAAATTAGAAATAGGTTTCCCGCCCCTCGTAGAACGATATACCTCAGCTATTACGCTAGCTAAACCAAATCTTGTTAGGGTAAGTCTTATCAAAATATCAAAATGGTAAACTTTATAACAAAAAAGTATTGTATGACTATTCTTAAAAGTAGGGTCATCTTTTTTCAACTTGTGGCATAGATAGTTAAAGGGATTGTAAAGTGATTTTCTAAACTTTATATGTGTATCGGGGACACTGATAGCATCAATTTACGCCATTCCAATTTCCATTTCGACGTCTGTGGTTCTTGCAATTCCACTTAAACTAACGTGTTTTATGACGTCACTATTAGAAGCTACTATTGATATCAGCTATGCAGATCACTGTCAGTGAAGCCATAAAAAGTGTTAGTTTTAATGGAATTGCAAGAACCACAGACGTCGGCATAGAAATTGGAATGGTGCAAATTGCTGCTATCAGTGTCCTCAATACACATACAAAGTTTAGAAAACCTCTTTACAATCCCTTTAAATGGGTGTTGACTGTCTGGATTGGGTTCCAAATATATTATCACATGAAAACACATTTCTTAACACTTTAATTGGTTTGGCAAATTTTCCCTCATTGCTCAATGCATGGTGTTGTGTTGGTACATTAGCCAGTCTGAAACTGAGAAAGATATATAATTTAATATTTTGAAACAAATTTGTAGGGGAATCAGTACAAGAACTCCATTATTTATTGATTTTAAATCGTTCCGAGATTACTCTCGTCGAACACTCTGGATAACGTCTTGTGGTACTACTTATTTGGATATTAATTTAATATTTAAATATTTGTAATATCTATTACAGTCTGAATGTACAGAAGGTAAAATATTTAACCATCTTTTAACAGAATGGAAGTTTAGTCCTGGTATGCATGATAATCCTAAAACCTGTACGTTAGATTTCTCGGTAAGTTTTACAGTAGTAATTATTGATGATATTTAGTTAATAACATGTGGAAATTTATCCCAGGAAGTTCTCCTTATTGCATACTGCATGGCGTTCACATTCATTATTATTCATCAAAGTAATTATAAAAAGTTTGGTATGAAGATCTACCTCATATCATTTGTTGGATTAGTAATTTCAAAAACTGATCAATGAAAATGTCTTAGAAAGAATTTTTGGATTCCTGATTCCTTGAACCAACCTGATAATATTTGAAAGACTATATTGACAAAAAATTCTAGTCATTTGATTACCGAGATTTATACCATTGTATTTTCCAGGTCAACTTTGAATTTCGTTCCATGCTCCACTCTCGACTGGCTCATGTATTTTTTGATGAAGTCGTAAAGACCATGGTGAATTCCTTTTTAAAACGGGCCCAAAATTTACACGGACCCGAGTCTATAGCCAGACAGAAAGCTAAAATTCTGGAATACAATTCTTGATGAAACTTTAAATTAGGAGAAAGACATTTTTTAAGATTTGTTTGTTTTTAATGTAATACATAAAATTATTTAATTTTTATGTAACTGTTGATTTGCTTATATTTACCAGTCATGTCTGACTAGAGCTCTAAACTGTTGATTTGACTGTATTTACCAGTCATGTCTGACTAAAGCTCTAGACTGTTGATTTGACTGTATTTACCAGTCATGTCTAGACTGTATTTACCAGTCATGTCTGACTAGAGTTCTAGACTGTATTTACCAGTCATGTCTGACTAGAGCTCTAGACTGTTGATTAGACTGTATTTACCAGTCATGTCTGACTATAGCTCTAGACTGTATTTACCAGTCATGTCTGACTACGGATCTAGACTTTATTTACCAGTCATGTCTGACTAGAGCTCTAGACTGTATTTACCAGTCATGTCTGACTAGAGCTCTAAACTGTTGATTTGACTGTATTTACCAGTCATGTCTGACTAGAGCTCTAGACTGTTGATTAGACTGTATTTACCAGTCATGTCTGACTAGAGCTCTAGACTGTATTTACCAGTCATGTCTGACTAGAGCTCTAGACTGACGATTATGTTTTGACTGATTCAAGCTTATATGTATGTATTAAGATGTAATTTTGTTTTTTTCCAACAAAAATAAAAAAAGACAAACTAGAAGGTCTGTCTGGCTGTGACATTTTATAAATACTATCCCTGTGTAATTGTTTATTGATTGTAATTTTATGGAGTGTGAAAGATACTAAAACATACAATTTATTAAGTTTTTCAATTGTTTTGTATTAAGTTTTAAAAATATATTGTAGAGAGCAGGCATTCTAATATGACGGCCACGAAGCCCTAAAGAGTGGCACCTCTAGATTGACCCCTTCTGCTAAAACGCCCTGCTCGTTTTGGCCATTATATTTGTCTCATTTGTAAAGTCAGAAGTACTGAATATTGTTATTTCTTCTGTACAAGGTTTGCATCTTCAGTATCCTTCAGAATCACTGATGTACTGTTATATTACAAGCAAAAGTCCAAGGTCTATTTATGAAGTATACAGCTTTTAAATACAAATAAAGACCGTTCGAATATTATGGTAAGGGGCTACTGTCTAGGGATTAGTATTCCCAAATCTCATTATGTACAAAAGAAAATGAATTATTTGTGAATGTGCTTTAAGTTATTAAACTAGTGTCATCATACTCTTTTTCGTAATGTGTTTTTCTTTTCTTTTATAAATGTATACGCCCGCGTTTGAACGTATATTGCTGTCATTCAGTGGCGTTTCTACCAGAATTTAGGCTAGCCCCTAGCTACATATGGATACCTGACGCTGGTATTTATGGATACACTGGGATTTGAAGGCTTAAAATTTGAGGAAGAGTTTGAAACATTATTATGGCTAAAACAATTCCAAGTTCTGAGACAAAAAGTTTTTTTGTCGAATAGTTGGTGAACTTATCCCTTTAAGGAAGATCTCCTGGGCTTCAACATCAAGTTTCACATTCGTCAACTTCGATGCTTTTATCTAGTATACTCCTTGTGCATATAAAATACGAGAATTTACAAAGAAGAAGACACGTAGACGTTTGATATCATACAATGTTTATTAGTTTACGGAGGAAGGGCACAATTAGGATTGTTCATACAGTTTGACCAGTAAGCTTGTTGTTTGATGACGTAATCTTCATCATGACAGGTACTTGGAATACAACATACTCCCGACATCGGACGATAACACTTGAAACCTATCAAAAAAATAAAAAAAACATCCCGTATTCTTAACTTTTTTAAAAAAAGCTCCTAAGATTCACATTTATCAGTACATTCTGAACCTTATTGGACTAATGAAATGGAAGGGAGTTTTATATCTTACTGTTCTGTATCTTATTGGACTAATGAAATAGAGCTTTATATCCTACTGTTCTGTACCATATTGGACTAATGAAATAGAGTTTTATATCCCACTGTTCTGTACCGTATTGGGCTAATGAAATGGAGTTTTATATCCTACTGTTCTGTACCTTATTGGACTAATGAAATAGAGCTTTATATCCTACTGTTCTGTACCTTATTGCACTAATGAAATAGAGCTTTATATCCTACTGTTCTGTACCTTATTGCACTAATGAAATAGAGTTTTATATCCCACTGTTCTGTACCGTATTGGGCTAATGAAATGGAGTTTTGTATCCTACTGTTCTGTATCTTATTGCACTAATGAAATAGAGCTTTATATCCTACTGTTCTGTACCTTATTGCACTAATGAAATAGAGTTTTATATCCTACTGTTCTGTACCTTATTGCACTAATGAAATAGAGCTTTATATCCTACTGTTCTGTACCTTATTGCACTAATGAAATAGAGTTTTATATCCCACTGTTCTGTACCGTATTGGGCTAATGAAATGGAGTTTTATATCCTACTGTTCTGTACCTTATTGCACTAATGAAATAGAGTTTTATATCCCACTGTCCTGTACCGTATTGGGCTAATGAAATGGAGTTTTATATCCTACTGTTCTGTATCTTATTGCACTAATGAAATAGAGTTTTATATCCTACTGTTCTGTACCTTATTGGACTAATGAAATGAAATGGAGTTTTGTATCATACTGTTCTGTATCTTATTGGACTAATGAAATGAAATAGAGTTTTATATCCTACTGTTCTGTGTCTTATTGAACTGATGGATTGAAATGGGGTTTTATATCCTACTGTTCTGTATCTTATTGGACTAATGAAATGAAATAGAGTTTTATATCCTACTGTTCTGTGTCTTATTGGACTGATGGATTGAAATGGGGTTTTATATTTTACTGTTCTGGATCTTATTGGACTAGTGAAATGAAATAGAGTTTTATGCTCTACTGTTCTGTATCTTATTGGACTAATGAAATAGAGTTTTATATCCTACTGTTCTGTATCTTATTGGTCTAATGAAATAGAGTTTTATATCCTACTGTTCTGTATCTTATTGAACTAATGAAATGAAATGGAGTTTTATATCCTACTGTTCAGTAGCATTTTGGACTAATGGCATGAAATGGAGTTTTATATCCTACTGTTCTGTACCTTATTGCACTAATGAAATAGAGTTTTATATCCCACTGTCCTGTACCGTATTGGGCTAATGAAATGGAGTTTTATATCCTACTGTTCTGTATCTTATTGCACTAATGAAATAGAGTTTTATATCCTACTGTTCTGTACCTTATTGGACTAATGAAATGAAATGGAGTTTTGTATCATACTGTTCTGTATCTTATTGGACTAATGAAATGAAATAGAGTTTTATATCCTACTGTTCTGTGTCTTATTGAACTGATGGATTGAAATGGGGTTTTATATCCTACTGTTCTGTATCTTATTGGACTAATGAAATGAAATAGAGTTTTATATCCTACTGTTCTGTGTCTTATTGGACTGATGGATTGAAATGGGGTTTTATATTTTACTGTTCTGGATCTTATTGGACTAGTGAAATGAAATAGAGTTTTATGCTCTACTGTTCTGTATCTTATTGGACTAATGAAATAGAGTTTTATATCCTACTGTTCTGTATCTTATTGGTCTAATGAAATAGAGTTTTATATCCTACTGTTCTGTATCTTATTGAACTAATGAAATGAAATGGAGTTTTATATCCTACTGTTCAGTAGCATTTTGGACTAATGGCATGAAATGGAGTTTTATATCCTACTGTTCTGTATCTTATTGGTCTAATGAAATGAAATGGAGTTTTATATCCTACTGTTCTGTACCTTATTGGACTAATGAAATTTATATGAAGTTTTATATCTTCTGCTTAGTGCCCAATTGGACTTAAAGTTGTATGGCCTAGTGTAAAGAAAAGCTTGAATATTAGTTTATTCTATTTGCTTTATTTGGGAAAGGCACAGTTTGGATTTTTCAAACAGTTTGCCCAATAGGCTTGTTGTTGTTTAACGTAGGTCTCGTCGTGGCAAGTCGAGGGCAGGCAGCACATTCCGCTCATAGGACGATAACATTTAAAACCTAAAATACAATACGTTTTAAGATAAACAATTTAATTTGGTAGATCTGTTTTTAAGGAGGGATAGCACACATCGGGTTTCTATTACAATTAGCCCAATAGGCTTGTTGTTGTTTCACGTAGGCTTCATCGTGGCAAGTTCTTGGCAAGGGGATACCCGCCATGGGTTGTTAACATTTTAAACCTAAAAATAAATATTTCTCAATGGAATGATGTATTTTATTTAACGTGGAAGGTGACAGTTAGGATTCTTGAAACAGTTAGCCCAATAGGCTTGTTGTTGTTTCACATAAGCTTCATCATGGCAGGTTCTTGGCAAGGGTATGCCTGCCATGGGCCGATAACATTTAAAACCTAGAAATAAAGCTTGAATTTAGTATTTAATGTGGAAAATGACATTTGGGATTTTCATGACATGTGGCCCAGTAGGCTTGACGTTCTTTAACATAGGCTGTGTCATGACAGGTTCTTGGTGGGCAACAATAACCAGTCACTGGTCGATAACACGTCAAACCTGAAAATATACTGGCATTGCAACAATTTGGTTGACAATTTAAGAGAAAAATATGAATTTAAAATGATTGCAAATAGGTATTAACGCTTTGTTTCCGGTATATAATCTTTGGGAACGTTTAAGTTTATAAATGGTATTTAGCAATTGTAAGCACAATATATAGACACAGCTTTATGGAACAACATTCATTGGTTTAAGTTTTATGCAACGTTTAATGGCACAGACACAGGGGAAACACATCGAAACGTTGCATAAAACTTTAACCAGTGATTGTTGTTCCATAAAGCTGTGTCTATATATTTTGGGAACGATGTAGACAAGCTTCTTTGTTATTCGGTAGGCATGCTGTTTGGCGAGTCTTATTAGTTGTTAATCTACTTGCAAAATAGATCATTCTTACAAACTGTATAATCGTTTGTAAGAACTGGACACTTTCCTTCAATTGATACTAACGCTTACCCTAAAGTAGTTCTTGTTTCTGACCTAGGCCGGTGCTTTCTATGAGATCTATCTCATTTCACTTTAACCCTAAAGTTAATGATATATACCGTATATACCGACTGTGTGTTAATCACTTAACAAAATGTCGTCTCTGTCATGTGCATTGGGTATCAAAGGCGATGTAAGAAATAACAATAGACATTTTAAATTATAGATAAATACTCACACCTCAGTTATAAGGAAATACTCAAAGACTGGGATATCTTACTTATTCAATAAAGACTATTACAAATTTAAACAATTCTACATAAGTTTCCCCCTTAATGTAGAAAATACATAAATATATTATTCTTGAGATAAAAACAAAGTAAACATGCAAATGGTCAGTATATTGACCGTGATATTGTTACTTATTCAATTAAACAATGCTACATAAGTCTCCCCCTTAATGTAGAAAATACATAAATATGATATTTTTTAAATATAAACATGCAAATGGTCAGTATTTTGACCGTGATATTGCTACTTTTTCAATACAAACAATGCTACATAAGTTTCCCCCTTAATGTAGAAAATACATAAATATGATTTTTTTAAAAATAAAAACAAAGTAAACATGCAAATTTCAGAATAAAACCGAAAAACGGAATGTAATTCTAATGTGTTAAAACAGTTAACCAAACAATTAAATATTAACCATATCAAAACTAGTAGTCACCACCCGGCATCTAATGGAAAGATTGAAAATATCCCAAACAGCATCCCTACCGTAACAAAGTAGCTTTGTAGATTAAGCAAATATACTGAATATGATAAGTGTTTTTGGCGGACGAGTCGAAAATTTGAAATAATTGTATTTTTTTGCTAGGGGGGGGGGGATTGCTTTACCAATGCTTATAAAATCTAGTATTGTTTCAATTTAAAAAAATAATAGAAAGATACTTCCATAATAAAAACCAGAATGAATAGATGAATGAATGAATAAATTAATTAATAAGTTAATAAAGTAAATTCGACTTGGAAATGGAAAAAAATAAGAAAAACGAATGTACATTAAAGGGATTGTAAAGTGGTTTTCTAAACTTTTTATGTGTATCTGGGACACTAATAGCATCAATTTCAACCATTCCAATTTCCATTCCGACGTCTGTGGTTCTTGCAATACCACAAACTAATGCGTTTTATGACGTCATTGAAAGTGATCTGCATCTTCCGGTAGATCACTGTCAGTAGCGTCATAAAACGCGTTAGTAAAATCATAAAATTGATGCTATCATTGTTGTACATACTCATACAAAGTTTAGAAAATCAATTTACAATCCCTTTAAATAAAGAAATAATTACCAGTATCACAGTCACAAGCTGAATCACAGACTTCTCCTTTCTGAGCTTTACCAACTGTACAAGTTCCTTTCTGATCCACTAACATATGGATAAAACCTGAAGAATATTTTTAATTTAAACTATGATACCTTTCGTAGAACAAAACCTACGACAACTCTATTTGAGATAACTGTAAAATACCTTTGGATATGAATAATAACGGATATAGTACTTTCAAATGTTATTTTTATTAGCTAATATTGAGATAAATTCCTGTGATTCGAAACGTTTTTCAGAATTAAGATCTGAAGTTTGACTCGCACATACACGATTGCTTTACCAATGCGTATAAAATTGTTGCAATTTAAAAAAATAATAAAAGATAGATAAATGAACTAAATTATAATATATAATTAAGAATGTACATCCATAATAAAAACAATAATGGTGAAAATAGCTTAGAATATTTTCCATACCTCCCGATTGGTTGGAAAGAACCCTCTGTCTTTCATCTCGACAACAAGAACCTTTACCACATTCGTATGATGTTTTACATGTTGCTACGGTAGATGCTGACTACAAGGGAGAAAAAAAATGAAATGAATTGAGTTTTACGTCCTACATGGGCTAATTGTGGACGGGCAAACGCCGTGAAGTGTGCAATGAAGGATATTTTGCCAGGACAGCGGCATTAGCCTGCTCTTATTTTCGATTTCCAACTGTCAAGGGATGACTATAAAGGAGAAATAACAAACAAATTACATGTACACCTACACATGGTACTTCTCTTTGGGGTAGTCCACTACTATACAACTATTACTCTTGATTTTGCGATGTATTTGTTTAGTCAGGCATGAACTGATCTCGTTGCACCTCATGATTGACCTTTATAGTAGTGGTGGGTGTCGCGCGCGAATCAGAAGATGCTTACTCTTTTCTAAACACCTGATGGTACTTCTCGTATGAGAAGTCCACTACTAGACAACCATTACTCTCGATATACTCTATATTACTCTAGATATCTCCGCCCTTATATTCATGTAAAACACCTTTTCTATGAAAACCTTAATTCTGGCATCAAAAAGATTAAAATATAATTACCTGAACAGCGAGAAGCACCTGTAATGATACGATAAAAGTTCCTTACTATGGTAAGCTTGCTGTCCAAACTATTTCAGCATATTGTTGACATTGACAATAATATAAAAAAAAACTTTGAGCGCTTTTTCTGACTTGATTTTACAGTATATATCATATTAATAAACATAATTAAATGAAATTATTCACATGAAATTATTTAAATGAAATTATTCAAATGAAATTAATTCAAATGAAATTATTCAAATGAAATTATTCAAATGAAATTATTCAATTAAAATTATTCAAATGAAATTATTGAAATGAAATTATTGAAATGGCATTATTCAAATGAAATTATTCAAATGAAATTATTCAAATGAAATTAATTCAAATGAAATTAATTCAAATGAAATTATTGAAATGAAAATATTGAAATGAAATATGCATATAAAATTATTCAAATGAAATTATTCAAATGAAATTATTCAATCAAAATTATTCAAATGAAATTATTCAATGAAATTATTAAAATGAAATTATTCACACGAAATTATTCACACGAAATTATTCAAATGAAATGAATAAAATTTAATTATTCAAATGGCATTTGTTTGAATGAAATGTACCTATGATAATACAAACTTAATGAACTATACTTACTGAAGACAAAACTAAAACCAGCAGTAAACCCTTCATTTTTACAGAATGGCTGAACTCTCTCTGACACAGTTAACTGTAAGTTTAAATATATAAATTAATTCCAAGATAAGACCCGATATAAAATATAACAATCTATAAGTATGCCTTACATTGATAAGAAATCCCCGACCAGATTAGGAGGCTAAAATCACGATTATGGTTCACAATGGCTGCTACAACTATTTTAATTCATTTATATCCTTCCCATTTACATCTTTATATATTGTATTGTTTTAACATTTACATCCTGTTCGAGATTCCCAATGTCAGTTTTAAGTCATTTACATCCTGTTTAAAGTGATACAACCTCTTAAATGAACAAAAAAATAAGTCAATAAGAGTAGGCTACAGAATCCCGTAAAACTATGCAAATTTTGATACAATTACAGGTTATTATTGAAATTTTTTGGATTTTAGTCTTTAGTATAGTTATGACACCAGGTAAGTCCCCTGATGAATATTATACCCCTATTGATATGGACTAAGTTAGAGAATTTAGATTTTGTGTTCATTGTAAGAGATTGTATTCCTTTAAATCAGACTTTTTGATATTTTCTTGATAGGCTACTCGGTAGCTAAATTATGAGTTGTCATAACACCTCTACTTTCGATTTGTATAAGTATAAGCATTGTCATTTTCATAAATGAAATAAGAATATCCATCTTTAAATAACAGTCGTCATAAGTCTTACAGTTGTGGTAAAGCAGGATGTAAAACTCCATTCATTTCCTGTACAAACGAAGTGTAGAAAAGTTGGAAATGTCATTTCGTTCTTACACAATATGCACAATCAATATCATGCAGATTGGATGATTATAAAGATCCTGTTGATATCAGCACCAACATTTACATCTTCACACCAATTTGGAGTGCTCACTGGCAAGCTACGCATAACGCTAACGACAATGGTGATGGGTAGGCAGTTTGATGTGGATGGAAAGCAGAATAAGCAATCTGGGAAGGGTATGCGAAATGTAAGCACGTTAAGCAGTGTAAGCAGTTTAATTGAGATAAGCATTTTGAGTAGGGCAAGCAGTATGGTTACGTTACGGAATCTACCCGTGAGACAGAATGTTTCCTGACGCGAGTTTTCGTCAAATGAAATGTAATCCACAAGGAGCCTAAACAAAACATCGATGTTTTACAGCTAGGACGGGTGTGGCGCCAGGCAGGGTATGCTTACTCTTGACACTAGACACTTGATACCACTTTTCATTATGAAATACTCAAGTATGATTGATGTAATTCTTCATGTGAAAAGTTCATAAGCTGTTACCTATGTTTTGTCAAAATGTCTTTTTAGATTTCGAGTTTTGTTTTGCGGTTCGGATCGTTAGATACTTGGTTTCTTTATCGATAGATCGATAATTTCATCTACCAAAATGTCTATTTTATTAAACATATTTCGGCGTTAGTGGCCTTATTTTCTAAGTCTCAAGACTCAATCTCTTCTCCAACAGAAATTATCGAATGGGACAATAAACCGCGGCCCCGTGTGCTACAGGCTGTGCACATTAAAGATCCTTCGACAGTTGTAAATCGAAAATAAGAGCAGGTTAATGCCGCTGTCCTGGCAAAATTTCCCTCATTGCATGACGTTTGCCCGTCCTCAATTAGCCAATACAAGTGCAGAAAAGCAGGACGTAAAACTCTATTTCATTTCACAACAGAAATTAGTTATAGAGTAATGGAATATATCATTGCTTTATTAATATTTCTTATTGAAAGTCAAATTGCACCTCTTGTATTTGGTGGCATTAGTTAAAGGTTGGTGGTGGGTTACAATGTGGGTTGTTGTTACATTTCACTAATTCAGCTTTAACGTAGGCCTCGTCATGGCAAGTTTTAGGGGGGTAAAATACGTTGAATAATGACCAACAAGCCAATCCTACAAAAAGAACATATTAATTGATAATATGAAGATGAAGATGAAGATAAAAATGAAAATGAAGATGAAGATGAAGATAAAAATGAAGATGAAAATGAAGATGAAGATGAAGATGAAGATAAAACTGAAAATGAAGATAAAAATGAAAATGAAGATGAAGATAAAAATGAAAATGAAGATGAAAATGAAGATGAAGATGAAGATGAAGATGAAAATAGAAATGAACATAAAGATATAAATGAAAATGAAAATCAAAAATGAAAATGAAAATGAAAATGAAAATGAAAATGAAAATGAAAATGAAAATGAAAATGAAATGAGATGAATCCCGACTTCAACATCCAATCCAAAATATGGATTAGAATACAACAAATTACAGCATTTTTTCCATATTTTCTCTAGGGAGAACATTGAGTTTGGGGCTCTGCGACGCACCTGGTTTCTTCCCCGCAATATTTTGGACAAATCCACTCCCTTCGTGTCAGGTAAAAAGAGAAATGACCATACCTGTATCACATTGACAGTAATTATCACAGAGTTCACCTTTCTGAGCTTTACCTACTGTACACGTTCCTTTCTCATGAGAATGGAACATTGCAAAATTAGGCCCTAAAACAAAGAACGTTTAAATTTAGATTTGAATATACCTGTGGGGTAATAAAAAGTGGTGCCCCCCCCCCCCCCCTACACCCTTAGTGCAAAATAAAAGGGAAAAACTTTTTCACACTAATTTGAAAATCATGTCATCTCATCTTCGGATCACAAATTATACAAATTTATGGGGAAGGCATTCCCCCCCCCACCCCCTCTTTTGAAGATTCGTGCCACTTCAATATTCCTCCCGTTCACAATCTTCTGCTACCATGACGTTTCTCAGTTTGCTGATTGACTTGATTAAACTGGAGAGAAAATTTAGAAAAATAAAAAGATTGTAAAGAGGTTTGCTAACTATTGTGTGTCCTTTGCAATTTGTAATGTCTATTTGAGAAGTGGAACTGCTTAAACCAGACATCGGATTGAAATTAGAATGGTGCAAATGTTCATAAGAGGTCTGCATGAATCACAGTCCAGAACAGTCAGAACTGGATTTGAATGAACTGGAAAAACTGTTCAGGACAAAGATTTCCTGTCCCAACTAGAGAGGTGGTGAAGCGGGGACGGTGACGAAATCAAGATGGCGGCAAATGTTGCAATTTTTTTTCCAGCACAGTGATTTCCTGTCTTCAGAACCTGTCTAGAACCTGTACATAACTTTTCACTTTCTGTCCAGAACAATTCCAGAATTACTCTTGAATTAAGCTTGTTCTGAACAGAACATCTGGAACAGGTCAAGAACACCTGATTCGTGCAGACCCTATCAGTGTCTCTGGTACAGATAATAGGTAAATAAACCTCTGTACCATCACAGTAAGCTAACCTAGAGAATAGTGTAAGAGCTAACCTAGAGGATAGTGTAAGAGCTAACCTAGAGGATAGTGTAAGAGCTAACCTAGAGGATAGTGTAAGAGCTAACCTAGAGAATAGTCTAAGAGCTAACCTAGAGGATAGTGTAAGAGCTAACCTAGAGGATAGTGTAAGAGCTAACCTAGAGGATAGTGTAAGAGCTAACCTAGAGGATAGTGTAAGAGCTAACCTAGAGGATAGTGTAAGAGCTAACCTAGAGGATAGTGTAAGAGCTAACCTAGAGGATAGTGGGCATGTTTCCAGGCGTTCAGTGATATCACACGATGTTTCGCATCCCTACAACACGATCCTTTACCGCAGACGTCCGGGGATTGACATGATTTCGCTGCTGACACTTGCTGGAATAGAAAAAAAAAAATTGTTTCTATATGATGAGATTGTTTTAACCAATTATGGTGACAAGCACTTGGAGCTTGACTGCAAATGAGGTACAGATTGATTAAAGAGGGGGAGGTGAAAGTGGGGGGAGGAGGGGGGGGGGGAGGCGTGGGTTCGGTGTTCAATTGTTCAGGAGATTCAAGATTCTAAAACCAAATTTGCTATTCATGTGATATTTGTGGGTCCCTGGGAGAGAATCAGATATCTAAATATAAATTTACCTGAAGGGAAAAAAGTACCTGTAAAATAAAGACATTGTAATGATCAGCTAAATCGTAAGAAATGGGCTATCATCTGAGAGTTTAGACTGAAAATATTATTGTATAAATTGTGTTATATTCCATAATATTGTCTTGTGTTATGTTATATGTACTCCTCGCTTCTACAAGTCGTTCAAATCTTAAAATCTGGGTTTTGTTAGATGATTTTGCTTGGTGTTGGAAAATTAATGTACATTTAAGCGAAATAAACGTCACAATGTAGAAAAGTATACATGTCTCCTTCTTGAATTCTCAATTCTTAAACTAGTTCAAACTCCTGACTTATCAATTTTCAAACCCAACCTTCAGGTCTACCAAACCCTAGCTTCTCGCCTACCAAACCCAACCTCTCGCCTACCAAACTTACCGAAATAAGAGTTATAACGATCGTGAAGTTAACAACTATATTCGCCATGTTTTCTCAGTGGAATGAAACAGCAATTCTCAGTCTGTTAGTAAAGATAAGATAGTAGACTTGATCAGTCAATCATTTCAAAATGCAGAAAAAGTCCAAAGTACGTTCCGATAGCAGTGAGTCATAATTGATTGAAAATCAGCAAAATCGAAAAATATTCACTGAATTATTGCCCTTTTTTTGTGAAAACTAGTTCAATGTTTAGCTCGTAAATTCTCTACATGACACGTTCTTGACAAATATTGACAAAACTTGGTAATATTGTTCAATATAATCCACAAAAGTGTCTTGTTTTTCTATTACTATGAAATATGTTTGTTTGTTTATAATCAATGCTGCCAGTGGATGTATATTACCTTGCCTGACAAGTAATCTTTAAGGGGGAATGTTCAGCATTTCTTAGGGTCGATTTGGGGCTTCATAAGTTCTACTTATGCACAAACATCGCATAATCCCTTCAATTATATTGTGATGGACCACAATTAACTTTGCAAGAGTTATCTCACTTTATACCTCTTATTTTAGAACTCTCTAATTTTGGAGTCATTTTTGGTCAATTATTTATTTTTATGAAAATGTTGATTTTTACTTCGGAAATTTTCTTTAGTTTTGGCACACCCACAGTGTAAGTACATTGCATAAAACCTGTAATTTATTTGATTAATATGTCCCTTGATCATTTCATTATATTTCATGTATGTGTATAGGTTTGTTTAAACTATTAATTGTCAATTATATGTCAAAATCTCTCGACGTCCATTTTACATTGAAGACCACGTGATAGGCCTATAAAGCATAGTGAAATCATAATATCATATTAGATTAGAATTTAGGTTTATTTCATAAAACTGTTAGAATATATTTATCATGTAAATTTGTAACTCTAATTGTAAGAGTAATTATTCTGTATTTTTGTTACAGCTTTTTACCACATCAATGTACACAATTCACATAAATAAAGTTTCAACAATTTGATTCCTGGTTTGTGTGGTGTATAAGTTGGTTTAGGCTATCTGCATACCTGGCAGAATAGTAAAAAGACTATGATGATGTCAACTAAAGACAAGGAAGTGGCTCCCACTGCAAAAGATAAACCGGATGTGGATACCCACAGAATAGAAAACATGGATGTGGACTCCCACAGTCTTCCAAGGTTAAGAACATTAACAACAAAAGGAGATGAACATTATACCTCCAAACTTGAACATTTTAGAACAAGATTTAACCAAATTAGAAGTGACATTGATCATGAACTATTAGTGTTTAGAAAAGGTGATTTAAACTTTTCCTCTCTGATACAAGTAAGAGAACGCCTTCAAAAATCATTTGGCTTGTTTGTTACACATAATGACACTTTTGCAGAATTTTTGAGAAATACTAGAACTGTTGAAAGTCAAGAAGAACAATTCAATGTAAACAAAACTGCAGAAAGTTTAAGAGATTTGTTCAATTCAACAATGAATGCAATTGATGAAAAACTTGAGCCAAAATCTACATCTAGCAAGAAATCTAGCAGTGTTAGGTCGACAAATTCCTCTATACTTCTTAAACAAAAACAAAAAGCAGAAACTGCCAAAGCTGAACTGCAATTAGCAGAAAGGGAAGCAACTCTAATTAAAGAAAAGGCACTTCTCGAGCAAGAAGAAATGAACTCAAAGGCCTCTTCTCTGCGTAAGAAAACTGACTTAGAAACTGATTTGAAATTACTGAGTATACAAAGAAAGTCTATTTTAGCAGAAACAGAACTTAAGTGTTTGTATGAACAAGAAGAGCCCCAGTGTGGTTCAAATATACTGTCCCAAATAAATAGTCAACAACGTGTCAAAGATTATGTTCGTGATCAAAATACTATTTTAGAATCTCAAGAAAGCAAATCAATTCAAAGATATCCCCACAACGAAAATAACGACACTTATGGTTATCCCTTAGACCAAACTTACCCCATCTTTCAAGATCATCCTGTTCCCCAAACTCATTATTCAACCCCAAATCAAGGACCTGGCAACAACAATAACATTCAATTTGGTGATATTTCCAAGTATTTAATAAGGAAAGAACTTTTA
This sequence comes from Lottia scabra, assembly GCA_029955415.1. Classification (NCBI taxonomy): domain Eukaryota; kingdom Metazoa; phylum Mollusca; class Gastropoda; family Lottiidae; genus Lottia; species Lottia scabra. The sequence continues at coordinate 543,064 of JARJEI010000051.1, read as the reverse complement.
GTGTCAAGATTATTCAAATTTGATGAGAAACCCGAATCGTATTTAGTTTGGAAAACAACGTTTCGTTCAGTTATGGATGAGACTGGTGTAAATGCTGCAGAAGAGTTTGACTTATTAGTTAAATGGTTAGGCACTGAGTCTGCAAAACATGCTACAAGTTTGAGGTCATCTAGTGCAGGGAATCCCACTAGTGGACTTAAGCGACTTTGGAATACTCTAGATCAAAGGTACGGTGGTGCTGAAATGATTGAATCGGCCTTAAAGAGCAAGTTAACTAACTTTCCAAAATTAACATACATGCATAAAGACAGAAAGAAGTTTTTTGATCTGTCAGACGTTTTATACGAAATTCAGACTGCTAAAGAAAATGCAAAGTATTCACAGCTGTTAAGTTACTTTGACAGTTCTACAGGAGTGATCCCTATTGTTAGTAAACTGCCACCTGCCATGCAAAATAAATGGAGAGAAAAGGCAACACATTACAAAAAGCAAAACGAATCCCCCTTTCCACCATTTACGTTCTTTGTGGACTTCATTCGAGACCAAGCCTCAATGTTAAATGATCCTGCTTTCGCAGTTGAATATGACAATACACAACAAAAACGTGATCACAGTCATAAACCATCCTACAACAGACCAGTCGTTGTCAATAAAACTGCTGTTTCTGATCGAGATGAATCGCCATTGACAAGATGCATTATACATAGATCAAACCATTCCTTAAACGAATGTAAAGCATTCAAAAATATGTCCTATGATGAAAAACGGAAAATCTTACGTGAACATGGTATCTGCTACAGATGTTGCACAACAAACAAACATTTCAGAACTGATTGTAAGGTAGAATTAAAGTGTATGGATTGTGGCAGTAGTCGACATTCTACTGCGATGCATATACCAAACTATGTTGCAAAACCTAAAACGACGTCAAATCATGGCGGGGAGAGGCTAGCACCTCTAGAACAGAAAAGTGATGAAACACTTTCACAACCATCTTCTGACATTGTTAGTAAGTGTACAGAAATAAATAAAGATGAATTCTCAGGGAAGTCATGTGCCAAGATTGTGCCTATAGTTATATCACATATTAACTCTAATGCTAAAAGTATACGCGCATATGCTATTATTGACGACCAGAGCAACAAGACACTGGCTAGAAGGGAGTTGTTTGACAAGTTTAATATAAAAGGTGAATCGGAACTTTATACTTTAGCAAGCTGCGCAGGTAGAGTGAAAATGTATGGTCGAAGAACCAAGGGATTTATAGTGGAATCTTTAAACGGTGAATCAAAACTTGAACTTCCTAATGTAATAGAGTGTGACGAGATCCCAAATAACAGGGACGAGATCCCAACACCAGAGGTAGCTCTACATCATCATCATCTCCAAAGTATTGCTGATCAATTGATACCTCTTGATATGAACTTAGAAATCCTTCTTCTGATAGGAAGAGACTTACCAGTAGCCCATCATATCATTGATCAGAAAATTGGACCATCTAATGAACCATACGCTCAGAAATTAACTCTCGGCTGGGTTGTAGTTGGTGAAACCTGTTTAGGCGGTGTACACGCACCTAATATTGTAAAAACTATGAAAACATTTGTGAATTTTGACGGTCGTACATCGATCATGGATTCATGTGAAAGTGACTTTTATGTGAAGGAGCATATAACACAAAACAGTAAACCGAACATTGACAAAACAATTGGTGAAAATATTTTCGTTCAAACAAAGGACGACGATAAACCAGCGATGTCTATTGAAGACAAAGCATTTCTGAAATTGATGGATGAAAAAATGTACCAGGACAAGGGAGGTAACTGGGTAGCCCCTCTTCCATTTCGGGACTCCAGACCGAAACTGTCAAATAATAGGTCACAGGCATTGTATAGAGCCAAAAGTTTAGAGAGCTGTTTAAAAAGGGACCCTGTGAAAAAGAAACACTTTTTTACATTTATGCAAGCATTGTTCGATAATAATCACGCAGAACTGGCACCACCCATTGGTGAAGAAGAAGAATGCTGGTATCTGCCGTTGTTTGGTGTCTATCACCCCAAGAAAAAGGATCAAATCAGAGGAGTGTTTGATGCATCGGCGAAATTTGAAGGACACTCACTCAACAGTGTATTGTTAACCGGTCCAGATTTGACCAATAATCTAGTCGGAGTACTTATGCGGTTCCGGAAAGAAAAAGTAGCTGTCATTGCGGATATAAAACAGATGTTTTATTGTTTTCTAGTTCGACCAGATCACAGGAATTATTTACGATTTTTGTGGTACCGGGACAATGATTTTGATAACGAATTAGTCGAATACCGGATGCGTGTTCATGTGTTCGGAAATAGTCCGTCACCGGCTATCGCCACATATGGCCTTAGAAAAAGTACACAAGTTACAGATGGATACGATGCTGATGTTAAAGCTTTTGTAAATCGCAACTTTTATGTGGATGATGCGCTTTCGTCACACATTAACAGTAATGATGCAATAGACTTACTTAAACGGACACAATCAACACTCAAAGCAAACGGAAATCTTCATTTGCACAAAATATCATCTAACTCAGAAGAAGTACTTATGGCCTTTCCGAGTGAAGAATTGGCAAAAGGTCTTATTAACATTGATTTAGAAAGTGACACACTACCGCTACAACGTAGTCTCGGACTCATATGGGATATAAACCAAGATACATTTAAGTTTCAAATAAGTGATGAACATAAACCGTTTACACGTCGAGGTGTGTTATCGATGGTAAACAGCATCTTCGACCCACTCGGTTTTATTGCCCCAGTAACAGTGCAAGGAAAGCTTCTCTTGCGAAAATTCATGTCTAATGGTATAGACTGGGATGAACCATTTGAACCCAAAGATCGCATTGAATGGGAAACATGGAAGGATTCTTTGATGGCTCTTGAGTCATTACAACTACCAAGGACCTACGTTTCTATCTCTCCAAGTCAGGCTTCACGTCGAGAATTACATATATTCTGTGATGCGTCTGAGAAAGCAATCGCTGCAGTAGCTTATATTCGAGTTATCGAACCTGATGATATGTCACATATTGGATTTCTCTACGGTAAAAGCAAAGTAGCACCTGTTCATGGACACACCATACCACGGTTAGAGTTATGCGCCGCGGTATTGGCTGTTGAGATAACTGAATTTTCTGTTGATCAATTAGATCTAGACATAGACGAAGTGAAATTCTATTCAGATTCAAAAGTTGTGCTCGGTTATATTAAAAACGAACAAAGGAGATTTTACGTATACGTGGCAAATCGTGTAGAACGCATTCGTAAGTTTTCTCGACCAGAACAATGGCATTACGTTCCAACTAAAACTAATCCCGCTGACGAGGGCACACGTCCTGACATAAATCTTGAAAACAGTACATGGTTACAAGGACCTGTTGAGTTCCTCAACAAGAACAATGATCCCAATAACCAGACTTATGAGTTAGTGGACCCTGATATAGACACTGAAATTAGACCTATCAAATTAGACAATGTTAATACGTTAAAAACTGAAATTTTGTGTTCTACAAATATAGGAACGAAACGCTTCGAAAACTTCTCTACATGGAGAAAACTAGTGAACGCAATAGCCTTTTTAAAAAGTAAAGCACGCAACTCTGGTACAGATAATAGAAATGTGGAAATCTATGAAGAATCGGAAAAATTTATTATAAAATCTGTGCAACACGAAGTATATAATGCTGAGATAGCAGCTTTAATTCGAGGTGATAACATTCCTAAAAGTAGCTCTATTATTGAACTTAGTCCTTATATCGATGAAGACAATATCTTGCGTGTTGGTGGAAGACTGAATATGTCCAAAGATATTGTGAATAAGAACCCAATAATTCTACCTGGAAAACACTATATATCAACTTTAATTGTGAGACATTATCATGATAAAGTGAAACATATGGGTCGTCATTTTACAGAGGGTGCTGTAAGAACAGCAGGAATATGGATAACTGGAGGAAAACCTCTTATTTCTTCAATATTACACAAATGCATCACATGTAGAAAACTTCGAGGAAAGGTTCAGTTTCAAAAAATGGCAGATCTGCCCCAGGATAGGCTTGAGCCAGCCCCACCATTTTCAAACGTTGGTTTGGATGCCTTCGGACCTTGGCCTGTTGTTACCCGGAAGACACGCGGAGGTCAAGCCAACTCTAAAAGATGGGCAATAATATTTACGTGTCTCGTTACGCGAGCCATACACATAGAGGTTGTAGATGAAATGTCTTCGTCTGCCTTCATCAATGCTTTGAGAAGGTTCATAGCAATTCGTGGTAATGTTAAACTGTACCGTTCTGATCGTGGAACTAATTTCATAGGATCAACTGATAGTTTAAGGATTGATTCAGTTAATGTAGAAGATGGACCTATAAAGGAATTTCTGTTTAATTCTGGATCAATTTGGCGCTTCAACTCACCACACTCTTCCCACATGGGTGGAGTCTGGGAGCGCATGATAGGCGTGACCCGCAGGATTCTGGATTCAATGCTACTTGAAATGCATGGTAAAAATCTAACCCATGATGTGCTAACAACTTTAATGGCAGAGGTTTGCTCTATTGTTAATGCAAGACCTCTCGTACCAGTTTCTAATGATTGTGAGTCACCATTTGTATTATCACCAGCAACTTTACTTACTATGAAAACTGAACATTCGGTAAAGTCATTCACTATGGAAGATTTTGGTGTGAAAGATTTATATAAGACTCAATGGAAACAAGTTCAATGTTTAGCTAACCAGTTTTGGACTCGATGGAAACAAGAATATCTGTGTAGTTTACAAAGTAGGAAAAAGTGGCAAGATAAAGTAACTGATTTGAAAAAGGGTGACGTTGTATTGTTAAAGGACAAAACTGTTCATAGAAATGAATGGCCACTAGGCATAATTGAAAATCCAATATATAGTTCAGATGGACATGTTAGGAAAGCTGAAATCAGAATTGCAAAAGATCGTAAAGTTTTCACGAGACCTGTGAGCGAGATTGTCTTGTTATTATAAAATTTTGTATAATTATTGTATGTTATGTAATATTAATTTAAATCTGCATTTTATAGTGATATCAAGTAGATATCAGACGGGGAGTGTGATGGACCACAATTAACTTTGCAAGAGTTATCTCACTTTATACCTCTTATTTTAGAACTCTCTAATTTTGGAGTCATTTTTGGTCAATTATTTATTTTTATGAAAATGTTGATTTTTACTTCGGAAATTTTCTTTAGTTTTGGCACACCCACAGTGTAAGTACATTGCATAAAACCTGTAATTTATTTGATTAATATGTCCCTTGATCATTTCATTATATTTCATGTATGTGTATAGGTTTGTTTAAACTATTAATTGTCAATTATATGTCAAAATCTCTCGACGTCCATTTTACATTGAAGACCACGTGATAGGCCTATAAAGCATAGTGAAATCATAATATCATATTAGATTAGAATTTAGGTTTATTTCATAAAACTGTTAGAATATATTTATCATGTAAATTTGTAACTCTAATTGTAAGAGTAATTATTCTGTATTTTTGTTACAGCTTTTTACCACATCAATGTACACAATTCACATAAATAAAGTTTCAACAATTTGATTCCTGGTTTGTGTGGTGTATAAGTTGGTTTAGGCTATCTGCATACCTGGCAGAATATATATCTCTACCTCAACATTTATCCTTCATTTTCTGTATATGTGTTTTCTATATAACGCTTAACGCACACTAAACGGCGAGTCGTAATTTTGACTTTCAAACGCTTATATTTATAGGTACACGTGTGTTTGAAGGCTTAAATTTCGTTGGAGAATTGTGAACAATATTACGGATTAGATAAAAAAAAATCCAGATTTTGAGACTATTTTTTTTTGGTCGGACAGTTCGTGAACGTATCCCTTTAACCAATTTTCCAATGTATGCGGACGCCGATATCTAGAATTCGACCCCAATACAATTAAAATACAAATAATAGAATAAAAGAGATTATTTATTTATTTCATATTGAAAGTAAAATGGAATATATTCTGTTGTATATTCTGCTGGTTTTAGTTGTAAAGAGTACAGCGTGGGTTGTTTCTACATTTCGCTACTTCTGCCTTTATGTAGGCCTCGTCATGGCACGTTTTAGGCGGGTTGACTGTGTTTAACAAATTCCAACAGCTCAATCCTATAAATATAAGATATACATTGATACATAGAATGAAACTGAAATAGGAGTTGGAATTGAAACTGGAAGTAAAACTAAAACTGAAAATCAAACTTGAGCTCGAACCGAAGCTAATGTAAACTTGAGCTAATAATCTGAAATTGCAGCTGACATTGAAACTGAAACTGAAACTAAAGCTGAAGCTGAAGCTGAAACTGAAATTGAAGCTGAAGCTAAAACTGAAGCTGAAGCTAAAACTGAAGCTGAAGTTGAAACTGAAGTTGATGTTGAAGTTGGAGTCGAAGCTGAAGCTGAAGCTCAAACTGAAACTGAAAGTGAAGCTGAAGTTAAAGTTGAAGTTAAAGCTGAAGCTGAAACTGAAACTGAAACTAAAACTGAAACTGAATCTGAAACTGAATCTGAATCTGAATCTGAATCTGAATCTGAATCTGAATCTGAAACTGAAGCTGAAACTGAAACTGAAGCTGAGCTGAATCTGGAACTGAAACTGAAGCTGGGACTGAAACCGGAAATGAAAATGGAGGTTAAACTGAACGAAAACTGAAACTGACACTAAGCTGACAGTAGACGAAGTGAAATTGAGAAACAGAATGGTTGAGCTGAGCACTGAACTTTGATCTGAGAAATTGGAAATGAAAAGCAGACAGCATAGAAGAGTGGGTGCTCGTGGATTTGAATAAATCAAGAATGTTCAGTACCCCGAACACCTTATGGTACTTGTCGTATGGGAAGTCCACTACTATATGATTATTGCAACCGATTTTGTCATGCTCTGGATGAGATTTTTGATTAACGGAATTGTTTTGCTTGTACGGATTTTTATTATATACTATATAATTATTGCACCCAATTTTGTCATGCTCTGGACGAGGTTCTTAATTTACGGAATTTTATTCAGGTAAAAAAGAAATGACCATACCTGTATCACACTGACAGTAATTATCACAGAGTTCACCTTTCTGAGCTTTACCAACTGTACACGTTCCTTTCTCGTGGGTTGTAAATTGTGCGAAATTAGGTCCTAGGATAAAGAACGTTTGACTTTAGATTTTGAGATTATCCAGTTGATGCTCGTAGATATCGTTTCATTTCGTAGATATCGAAGTTTTCCAAAAGCAGAGTCTCATTTCTTTAAACTTTCTGAATAAAAAGAAACAGACACGAATAATCCGATTTGTCATCGGAATCCACACTGTCAGGGGTAAAGAAGAAATTTAGGAAAAGTTAAAGGGATTGTAAAGAGTATTTCTAAACTTTTTATGTGTATCGGGGACACTGATATTTCCATTCCGACGTCTGTGGTTCTGGCAATTCCACTAAAACTAAGATGTTTTATGACGTCATTGACAGTATATTGCATAGATATCAATAGTAGCTTCGGGTAGATCACTGTCAGTGGCGTCATAAAACGCGTTAGTTTTAGTGGAATTGCAAGAATCACAGACTTTGGACAGAGTTTAAAATATCTCTTGACTATCCCTTTAAGAGTTAGCCAACCTAAAGGATAGCGGGAATATTTCCAGGCGTTCAGTGAAATGGCTCGATGTTTTGAATCTCGGCAACAAGAACCTCCACCACAGACGTTCGGGGACTGACATGATTTTGCTGCTGAGGCTATCTGAAATAGAAAAAGAAAAATGATGAGATTTTATGTCCTTGGTTTGCAGAAGCTATGTCATAGAGATGTCCAAAGTTGTCATTACGACACGTGTATATTGTGTTGAAATGTTATGTGCCTAACTGTATTAAAGAAGTGTGTTATATTCCATAATATTGTCTTGTTATTGTTATTGCCGTAATAACAAACCTACCGTAATAATAGACCTACCGTAATAACAAACCTGCCGTAATCACAAAACTACCGTAATAACAAATTACCGTAATAACAAACCTGCCGTAATAACAAATTACCGTAATAACAAACCTGCCGTAAAAACAAACTTACCTTAATAACAAACCTGCCGTAATAACAAACTTACCGTAATAACAAAACTACCGTAATAACAAACATACCGTAATAACAAACTTACCTTAATAACAAACCTACCGTAATAACAAACCTGCCGTAATCACAAAACTACCGTAATAACAAATTACCGTAATAACAAACCTGCCGTAATAATAAAACTACCGTAATCACAAAACTACCGTAATAACAAATTACCGTAATAAAAAACCTGCCGTAATAACAAACCTACCGTAATAATAGACCTACCGTAATAACAAACCTGCCGTAATCACTAAAACTACCGTAATAACAAATTACCGTAATAACAAACCTGCCGTAATAATAAAACTACCGTAATAACAAACCTGCCGTAATAACAAACTTACCTTAATAACAAACCTGCCGTAATAACAAACTTACCGTAATAACAAAACTACCGTAATAACAAACATACCGTAATAACAAACTTACCTTAATAACGAACCTACCGTAATAACAAACCTGCCGTAATCACAAAACTACCGTAATAACAAATTACCGTAATAACAAACCTGCCGTAATAATAAAACTACCGTTATCACAAAACTACCGTAATAACAAATTACCGTAATAACAAACCTGCCGTAATAACAAACTACCGTAATAACAAACCTACCGTAATAATAGACCTACCGTAATAAAAAACCTGCCGTAATAACAAAACTACCTTAATAACAAACATACCGTAATAACAAAACTACCGTAATAACAAAACTACCGTAATAACAAACATACCGTAATAGCAAACTTACCTTAATAACAAATTACCGTAATAACAAACCTGCCGTAATAACAAACTACCTTAATAACAAACATACCGTAATAACAAAACTACCGTAATAACAAAACTACCGTAATAACAAACATACCGTAATAGCAAACTTACCTTAATAACAAACCTACCGTAATAACAAACTTACCGTAATAACAAACCTACCGTAATAACAAACCTACCGTAATAACAAACTTACCGTAATAACAAACTTACCGTAATAACAAACCTACCGTAATAACAAACCTACCGTAATAACAATTAGAAGGATCGTTAAGTTGACCATGTTTGTCATGTCATCTACTTGTAATAAACTGTAATTTGTGGTATGCCAGTTAATATATATACATGCATGTATACGATAAAAGATTTTCTTAAAGATAAGATAGCTGTCAAGATCAAACAATTAGTTAAAAAGTGCAAAATAATGCAAAGTAATGGCACTACATGTATATGCTTCGAATAGAGTCAATTAAGTTTTGTTAACTCAGCATCCCTTTCAGAGAGTCTGGCATTTTAAAGATTTGAATTTGATCTTGAATATATGTAAATGAAGGTTAAGGAAACAACAAAAAATCTCCTTCCACGTGTTTTGCACGTTTCTTTCTGAATGAAATCGAACTTAGCCTATCTGTATTTCATTTTATTGTTCAACAATAGGTATATATATTATTTTAATACGACAGCTGGTACGGTTGATTTCTATCAAATAGGTTTAATCTGTAACATTTTCAATCTTTACCTATTAATATCAGTAACAGCTTGTTACTAAGCTATAGGCTACCTAAATTATTGACGGATATTTTGCCATTCTTAGGATTCATGGTGAAAGAAAAATCAGTTCACGAGTCCCAAATCTACCCAAAGGTTTCCATATATTTATAGCTAAACCTTATATAGTTTCCAGCTGCTTTAGTTCCAATGAACAATGTACGAAATCCCGGAAAATCAAAATCCCTACATCCTTGGTTCCCAACCTATTTCAATCTGTGGCCCAAATTCACAAGCTCCCAGAACCATGGCCCCAAACAAGGGCAAAATAGGGAATATAGCGCAAGGGTTGCCCCTCTCCCGTTAAGTCTGGTGCACCTACGGCTATTGAAGTTAGGGTTAAGCTTTCTAGTCTTGCAGCAGTCGGCTCAACTTTCGGCCATCTTTCCCGCTTTTTGGGCAGGAAAAAACAACTCTAGTTTCAAGGTTGATTTTGATTGGCTGTTTTTTCCGCGAAAGATGATGATACATTGTGAAGAATAATTGTGATTGGTTGAACTATAATTTATTCAACATGGCAACTTCCGTACAGTATACAAGGTTATCTAGCATGTCTAGTTCCGAAGTTGATATGAGTGGTCTTGCAGCTGACTTCCTGTCTGATTTATATCCGATACTCATTGATCTTGACAAACCAGTGTTACAGCTCAGCTAAGACAGCTTAATATCAAACTCACTCGTAATTACTTCACAATTAGACTAGCTTGCTAGATAACCTCGTGTACTATACGGAGAGCGCCATATTGAATAAATTATAGTTTAGCCAATCACAATCATTTAACATAGAGGATGAATTCTCGTGGGTTAAAATCAATCAATCAAAATCATTTAACATAGAGGATGTATTCTCGAGGGTTAAAATCAACCAATCTAAATCAATCTTCGAACAAGAGTTATCTGCTCTAGCGAATTAACCGGGCAAGATGGCCGCCTATCATGACAGAGTCATAATGTTAGTCTTGAACATTGACGATGGTTGACCGAGTGATATCAGACTCGAATTTCTATTTCAGTTATGATTTATTTAGCCCTATTGGAAAATTTGTTAAAGAAAGTATAGATTTATTTTGACTTCAATAGCGTCTACATTTAGCTAGTAGTCGATTTGTACCATGTTTCGTGGGTATGAAAGTGGTCTAGGGATAGGACTACCGATACTGTTATAAAAAAGGAATTTCTACCAAGAGAAAGTGATTCCCGATCCCGATTTCTCTGTGATTATACTGATTTAACTAGTTGAAGATCTCGATCAAAAATTAAACATCGTTGGAAAAATAAGATAAACGCAAAGAAAGGGAAGAAAATAAAATACAACACAGGAAATAAATATTTAAAACGTTAATAGAAGACTTATACAACGTACAAAGAAGACTTATATACAGCGTAGAAAGAAGACTTATATACAACCCATAGAAATAAGGCAAAATTACCAAAGGAAGACAAATTTACAACGTAGGAAATTGAAAAATACGCAACGAAGAAAGAAGACAAAACTACATTGTTGGAAAAACAAATATAAAACGTAGAAGGAAAACAATTTAACCACAAAGAAGGAAAACAAATATACTACATTGATAAACAAATATAAAACGCTTAAAGCAATGTATACAAAAGTCCGAAATATATTTTGAATAATTTTCCGTTTTATCTGTTAATGTGTTTTAGTATTTTATTAAGTTACTGCTATAGACACGGCGTGTTTAGGATACTTAATCGATCGTCAGTGCAGAAGAAACAGAACTGTGAGTTTTTGATATCATTAAATCCAAAAATCTTACGGACGTTGAGTGGATTGTGTTATTTATTCTAAAAAAAAACGTTTTTTGAATTAATAAGTCATGTTTGAGTACTGACAATACAATTTCTGTGAAAAGTCTTGACGTGTAATTGAAAAAAATTTGATTTCCAAAATTCTAAATGAACTCTGATACCCGATATATGATTGAAAAATCATTGTAGAACTATGTTTTGTGTACAATGACTAATATACCGACCTGTTCCTTCGTGGACATATTTGTATATTTTACAGAATTAAAACCATAAGTCCAAAACTATTTATTGTGAACAATAACTACATGTACTAATCTGGCCCCGACCTGTTCCTCTGTGGTGCTATATTTACAGTATTAAAACTATAAGATTATAACAATGATTAACATGTTTAAAAACAAGGTGATTATGAAAATGATCGTATCATTAGGGTTTGTAGCCTGTATACTCTGTATGTATAACTACTCTAAAATAAGAAGTTTGGTTCCCTCTTCATATCGACAGGTAAGGCAATTTATTTCCTTGTAATTTCCTTGTTTTTTATTTGTGTATGGTTGTATTGTCTATAAAAAGTACATATAATTTTGTCATTCTTGTAATAATTGGTTATTGTGGTGTTTTTTGTTTATATGTGTATGTTTGTATTGTCTATAAGGGGCAGAATGGAAGACAGATCTATCGTTGGGTATTCAGGATCATATTGATGCTCATCGGTAATGTAAGGCCTAATTTTATACGCCTTTGTAAAAAGTGTATCCATAATTCTCTTCAAACAAAAGTTGAAAATTCGACTCCTATTTTAATGAGAAGTTTACATGTATAAAGTTGGGTTAAAGGGATTGCAAAGTGGTTTTCTAAACTTTGCATGTCTGTGGTTTCTGCAATTCCACTAATACTAACACGATTTATGCCGTCACTGACAGTAAAGTTATCTACCAGAAGGTACCATTGATATCTATGCAGATCTCTGTCAGTGACGTCATAAAACGCGTAGTTTTAGTGGAATTGCAGGAACCACAGACGTTGGAAAGGAAATTTGAATGGTGCAAATTGATGCTATCAGTGTCCCTGTTCAAAGTTTAGAAATACACTTTACAATCCCTTTAATTCAATTTACGTATATGCAACGACAGCAATATGTCAGCGTTTCCTTAGGTCAAAAAACAAGATGCTATAAAGTGCAAACCAGTCGTTAAAACAACAGAAAATATGCAATATCTGTGTTTTATTATGAATAAATTTGAATGTTTCTTAAAGTGCATTGTGTTACAGCTGAGCCATTCGGCTCAACCTTTGTCATTTTGTTCGAGACTATGTAATGACTCGGTCATGATAAGTGGTCATCTTGCCCGGTAAATGGGCGGGAAAAGAAAACTCTGCCATTGCGAAGGCGAAAACTCAAAGAAGAAATAAAGGCGGTCAAGTAGCTATGAAGCTAATTAATAGACCGATATACAGTAAAAACTCTTGTTTGGAGATTGTTTGATTTTGATTGGCTGATTTTACCGCGAAAGATGATGATACATTCTGAAGAATGATTGTGATTGGCTGAGCTATAATTTATTCAATATGGCGATCTCCGTATAGCACACGAGGTTATCTAGCCACTAATCTAGTGCCGAAGTTGATACGAGTGACAGCTGTACCTTATTTACAAAAACTTGGACTGAAATCAATCAATACTTTTCTTTACTTTTATTTAATTGCAACCCAAAAATTGATTCAAATTTTTCCTTTCTTAAACAATTGATATTAAAAATTATAGGTTTATATTGGACACGACGCGACAAAAATATTCGTATCCCTTTCAGAGAGTCCAAATAAAAATATCTTTACTACCAAAACTACTAACTACCTAGTTTGCGATATCAGCATCCACTGGAAGATAATGTTAACTTGTCATCTGCCAACAACTACCTAGTTTGCGATATCAGCATCCGCTGGAAGCGAACGTTAACTTGTCATCTACCAACCAACCAAGAAGACTGGCGTCGCTATCAACATCCACTGGGAGCGAACGTTAACTTGTCATCTACCAACAACTACCTAGTTTGTGATATAAGCATCTGCTGGAAGCGAATGTTAACTTGTCATCTACCAACAACTACCTAGTTTGCGATATGGACATTTACTGGAAGCAAACGTTAACTTGTCATCTACCAACAACTACCTAGTTAGTAATATCAGTTTACTGGAAGCGAACGTTAACTTGTCATCTACCAACAACTACCTAGTCTGTGATATCAGTTTACCGGAAGCGAACGTTAACTTGTCATCTACCAACAACTACCTAGTCTGTGATATCAGTTTACTGGAAGCGAACGTTAACTTGTCATCTATCAACAACTACCTAGTCTTTGATATCAGTTTACCGGAAGCGAACGTTAACTTGTCATCTATCAACAACTACCTAGTCTGTGATATCAGTTTACCGGAAGCGAACGTTAACTTGTCATCTACCAACAACTACCTAGTCTGTGATATCAGTTTACTGGAAGCGAACGTTAACTTGTCATCTATCAACAACTACCTAGTCTTTGATATCAGCATCCACTGGAAGAGAACGTTAACTTGTAATCTACCTACCAACCAAGAAGTCTGGCGTCGCTATCTACCGACCAAACATTGTTTGTTGTCCACGCTAAGTAACTATCTGTTTCTATTTTAGATTGGGGGTATTCGCCAGTTTCTACAAGAAATTGCAGATTCCGACATCGAAGATAATCAACGTTTTAATGGAAGCGAGAAGTGGAAATCCTCAATATCAAGTAAGGGTGTTTTTAACATAGGTTGAAGTTCTTGGTTATTCTGATTCACGTTGGGACTGAAGCGTACAAAAAATAAAAAAATCAGATTTAGAAACTCTTTACAAATCAAAAAGAGGGGGCGGAGGGTGGAAATGATATTACCATCCCCCCACCCCCACCACCACCCCCAAACTAGGACACTTAAAACTGATTAAAAGATTTCAATTATCAAACGATAAAATTTAAATGTCAAAGGCGTCTGAGAAATCGTTTTGTCGGATCAGATGGTTGAACTTCTCTCCCTGCAGGTGATTTCGGAGCCCATCTTCATTAGCCTAAACAAGTGCAGAAAAGTATGACGTAAAACTCCATTCAACTTATTCTATTTTCAGACGAAACTGAAGTAATACGGCGCAGGAAGGTTCGAGTCCTGTGCTGGATAATGACTCAACCAAAACAAAGTGCGAAAACAAAATGTCAAGCTGTTAGATCTACGTGGGGTAAAAGATGTGACGTGTTGCTATTTTTCAGTTCTAAACCAGACCCTAGTCTCCCTATCATAGTGGTCAATGTGACGGAGGGGCGAAATCATCTAACAGCCAAAACTATGTCAGCCTTCGAATACATTTATCAACATCATTTTAACGACGCTGATTGGTTTATGAAAGCAGACGATGATTGCTACGTCATAGTCGAAAATTTGAAATATTTTTTATCAGAAAAGAACCCCGAGGTTCCTGTATATTACGGTCAAGTGTTTACGAGGTACGTCCCGCCGCATGGCTATAACAGCGGTGGTGCTGGATACGTTATAAGTAAAGAAACTTTAAAACGTTTCGGTAATAGAAAACCCGCACAATGTCTCTCTGACGGTGGCGTCGAGGACATTGATTTTGGAAACTGTTTAAAAAATTTGGAAGTGTTCGCTGGTGATACGTTTGATAAAACTGGTCGGAGTCGCTTTCACGGATTAAGTCCTAGAGAATTATTGTTCCAAGCTCCACCTTGGTATTATAATTATGATCTGCATAAAGGCAAACGGGTGAGTCGTCGACGTCTTCTTTCTTTTCCGAACTACCTTACTGGATAGTTACGGGCCTGATTGCTTGCCCCTTCTGGTTACGGGCCTGATTGCTTGCCCCTGAACAACTAAGTCTTGCTACGGGCCTGATTGCTAGCCCCTGAACAACTGAGTTTAGCTACGGGCCTGATTGCTTGCCCCTGAATAACCAAGTTTGACTACGGGCCTGATTGCTTGCTTGCCCCTGAACAACTAAGTCTTGCTACGGGCTTGTCCCTGAACAACTAAGTCTGACTACGGCCCGATTACTTGTCCCTGAACAACTAAGTCTGGCTACGGGCATGATTGCTTGTCCCTGAACAACTAAGTCAGACTACGGCCCTGATTGCTTGCCCCTGAACAACTAAGTCTGGCTACGGGCCTGATTGCTTGCCCCTGAACAACTAAGTCTGGCTACGGCCCGATTACTTGTCCCTGAACAACTAAGTCTGGCTACGGGCCTGATTGCTTGTCCCTGAACAACTAAGTCTGACTACGGCCCGATTACTTGTCACTGAACAACTAAGTCTGGCTACGGCCCGATTGCTTGTCACTGAACAACTAAGTCTGGCTACGGGCCTGATTGCTTGTCCCTGAACAACTAAGTCTGGCTACGGCCCGATTGCTTGTCCCTGAACAACTAAGTCTGACTACGGCCCGATTACTTGCCCCTGAACAACTAAGTCTGGCTACGGGCCTGATTGCTTGTCCCTGAACAACTAAGTCTGGCTACGGGCCTGATTGCTTGTCCCTGAACAACCAAGTCTGGCTACGGCCCTGATTGCTTGCCCCTGAACAACTAAGTCTGGCTACGGCCCTGATTGCTTGTCCCTGAACAACTAAGTTTGGCTACGGCCCGATTACTTGTCCCTGAACAACTAAGTCTGGCTACGGCCCTGATTGCTTGTCCCTGAACAACTAAGTCTGGCTACGGGCCTGGCTGCTGGCCCCTGAACAACTAAGTCTGACTACGAGCCTGATTGCTTGCCCCTGAACAACTAAGTCTGGCTACGGGTATGATTGCTTGTCCCTGAACAACTAAGTCTGACTACGGCCCGATTGCTTGTCCCTGAACAACTAAGTCAGCCTACAGCCCTGATTGCTTGTCCCTGAACAACTAAGTCTGGCTACGGGTATGATTGCTTGCCCTTGAACAACTAAGTCTGGCTACGGCCCGATTGCTTGTCCCTGAACAACCAAGTCTGGCTACGGGCCTGATTGCTTGTCCCTGAACAACTAAGTCAGCCTACAGCCCTGATTGCTTGTCCCTGAACAACTAAGTCTTGCTACGGCCCTGATTGCTTGTCCCTGAACAACTAAGTCTGACTACAGCCCTGATTGCTTGTCCCTGAACAACCAAGTCTGGCTACGGGTCTGATTGCTTGTCCCTTAACAACCAACTCTGTCTACGGCCATGATTGCTTGTCCCTTAACAACTAAGTCAGACTACGGCCTGATTGCTTGCCCCTTAACAACTAAGTCTGACTACGGCCATGATTGCTTGCCCCTTAACAACTAAGTCTGGTTACGGGCCTGATTGCTTGTCCCTGAACAACTAAGTCAGACTACGGCACTGATTGCTTGTCCCTGAACAACTAAGTCAGACTACGGCCCGATTGCTTGTCCCTGAACAACTAAGTCAGACTACGGCACTGATTGCTTGTCCCTGAACAACTAAGTCTGGCTACGAGACTGATTGCTTGTCCCTAAACAACTAAGTCAGACTACGGCCCTGATTGCTAGTCCCTTAACAACTAAGTCTGGCTACGGCCCTGATTGCTTGTCCCTGAACAACTAAATTTGGCTTCTTGTCGTTGCGAAGAACTAAGTCTGGCTACGTGACCGGCTGTTATTGCTTGCCCCTGAACAACCAAGGTTAGCTACGGGCCTGGTAATTTGATTAGTGAAATAGGCCCTATCCCTTATAATAATTCATAATCAATTGTTTGTTTTTTGTACTTTCAGGGAATTTCACGTCATGCTATTTCCTTCCACTATATGACATCCCACGATATGTACATGATGGATTTCGCTTTACACCATATCAAGGCACATAATCACACATTTCCACCATACCGAGAAAATGATAACGGCGAGGAGGAGAGTCCTTACATTTAAAGAGATACTGAAAGTTTATTAATAGTTTATAAAAGTGGTTCCAACCTGGCGAAGTCATAATATTTAAAGGGATACTTATAGTTTTTGTAAAGGGATATGTTCACTAACTTTTCGACCAAGAAAATTTTAATCTCAGAACGTGGAATTCTTTAGCTGATCTAATCCTTAATGATGTTCACAACCCGCCCTCAAACTTAAAGCCTTCAAATCCCTGCGTATCAATAATGATCAGTGTTTGAAAGTCATAAATACGACTCGTCATTTAGTGATGCATTATATAGAAAACACAATATACAGAAAATGAAGGATTAATGTTAAAGTATTGATATAATTATCGTAGTTTTCAATAGTTTATAACAATGGTTCCAAACCTGGGGGTCATGTCCCCCTTTGGGGCCATGGGTTATTTGTTAGCAGACGTCGGTAAAGTTGAGCCAACCGGCCGCAGGCATAAACAAAAAATCCAAAAATATATCTTTAAATAGCCTTCCTGTAGTGTGTCAAATAGCTAAAACCCCAGAGCTTCCGGACCCGCACATACATCATCTGGATCTCGCTCGCAAGGTCAATATATTCTGTTGGTTCATCTTTACCATTGCACCCCCAGTTTCGAAACCCTGGCTACGCAACTGCGCCTGCCTATATAAAGCAATTTTGATTTTACTGTCCCTAACAGCATAGCAGTAATTTCTTGATTCATCTTTAAAATACATGTAACAAATATCATTGCTTCAGTCATAAATACAAAATTATTGGGGGTGGTAGCCCCTCCTGTAACCCAAACCCTTGAGATTAATTGCTCCCTGGTTGAATACCCCTCGCTTTATATAATAATAATGTGCCAAAGACTGCTTTAAAATATATAGGCACAGCTTAATGAAACAACAATCACTGGTCAAAGTTTTATGCAACGTTTCGACGTGTTTCCCTTTAACCAGTGATTGTTGTTCCATAAAGCTGTGTCTATATATTGTGCTTAACATGACTAAATGCCATTTAAAAACTTCACTGCTTTAAAATGTATGTTTATCTACTTAATTTCGGTCTCGAATAAAAAATAAAAATATGTCATTGTTATATTGTTGTAGAGGAGTAGGCTTATATCTTTTCGCTTACTCTTTTCAGACACCTTGAATTATTGTTTACCTCTATAATGAATTATTTGATCTTTATGCAGTGTGCAATGAAGTATATTTTTGCCAGGACATCAGTATTAGCCAATTGGCCTACTCTGAATTTCAATTTCCAACAGTTGAGGAATCTTTAACGTGCACTGTAGCTTTTAGAATGGTTTTAGAACACAGGGTCTCAGCTTATTGTCACATGAACAACTCTCTCTGTGTAAGCTGCATGGCTCTGAAAAGAGTTAACCGGGTTGAAAAATCTGAAGGCATTGTCTCGATCCATAATTGACTAAGCCATCATATTCCCTAAGGAGAATGGGGGGAGAGGGGGGTACAGTACGTTATTGGTGGTATGGTCCATACTCTATGTTCTAAGAGAATTGTTAAACTGTTAAACTGCAATGAAGTTTAAGTCTAAATCTATTTCTATATGAATCACAGATTAAGGCCCGAACATATAACGGAATAAACTTGGGAGCATGTCGTTTTCTTAGATAGTCTTCGGCTGTAAACAACAATATTCGGTAGTGAAAAGACACACCTGCCAGATGGCGCCACTGATGATATTACCGGAAGTAAATAATGTTATAGTAAACAAAACAACAAATGAATGAAGAAAAATAAAGAAAAAATACTGTTTTAACCACTGACAACTGTAATATATTGAATTTCCCTTTATTGAATGGTAAATAAGATAAGGTTTGTATATTTTCTTGCAATTATCATTGACCAGAAGACGACAAATGCTGAAAAATCTCTATGACCGTGAGTAAAACTACGTAAAACTTCAAGATTGAGTAGGCTAGAGCAAAAAACTGACCTGTTTAGAAAACTAGAATGTGCTAAGGACGCACCTGATTTAAAGGTTCTGCACGTTTTGGATTTACAGAGACAACTAGAACTTACACCTCTGTCGAAAAAAATAGTAAGTGTAGACAGAATTCTAAATGTCATAGAAAGAAATAGAACGGTGATGGAACAGATTCGGCATTTAAAGTGCTACCCACCAAACACAAAACATTTAAAAAACGTTTTATAGTGGTTCTAAAAAGGTTAGTGGCGGAAAAACGTTTAAAAAATGTTTTTAAAAGGTTACATAAAAAGTTTTTCTGTATCTATTGTAGAAATGTTTTGGTGAAACTTTTTTGAAACTTTTTTAAAACGTTTTAAAAACCTTTTTTTGATATGTTTTTGAAGAACGTTAGAAAAGACATTTCACACCAACGTTTTAAAATTGGTTTTCAATAATGTGATTTAGTAAACTTTTCTAAAACGTTAAAAAAACCTTTTTCTGATATGTTTTTGAGGAACGTTAGAAAAGACATTTCACACCAACGTTTTAAATTTGGTTTTCAATAATGTGATACCCAAGTCTCCCAATACAGCTATTATTGGATAAAGAATATCTCTATTGGTCTATAACACAATATGGGATTTGCAGTTGAATAATTGGCTACCGGTATGTTTAATCTTATGAAACATTTTTCAGGCGAGAAATAAGGTGTATAAAATATGAGTTATAACCAGTACCAGGCCCAGGGTCAACCCCCCACCCCCAATACCTACTATCAACATAATTACCAACACTGGCAACAACCCAGTCAATGTTACGGTAACTATGGTAACTACTATCAGAATAATGTCTTCTCCGTACAGGCATGGCAGGTAAATGCATTGTTTTTTGAGGGAGAATTACAGATTTATTAGAAACTTAATTCTATATTCTGGTGAAAAAAATATTTAAATCAAGGACCAGCTGGTAAAGATCCTTGTGAATTGAATTTATTTTCTTTGTTAAACTCCTTAGAGGAATATGTTCACCAATCTTTCAACAGTTTCAACCAATGAAGTTTTAGTCTCAGAACCTCAAATTATTTAGCTAATCCAACCTGGAATACTTTTCATAAGGCTCCCTAGAAATATTTAACCTTCAAATCCCTATAAGTATCCATAATTATCAGCATTTGAAAATCAAAACTAAGACTCGTATTTTTGTGAGACAATGCTTTATATAGAAAATACATACATTATACTCTGTGTATTATAGAAAATAAAAGATAAATGTTTAGGTAAGGGTATAATTGAAGCAATTGTGTGATTTTTGTGAAGTTCTGGTACTTATGGAGGCTATTTACATATATTCAAGGTAGAAATTGACACACGTAAATGATGCACATTCCCCTTTAAAGTTTTTTTTTCTGTAATAAGCTTGCTTTGAGTCCATACTGTAGTATACACATTAAAATTTGATCTCTGTTTTTTTATATTTGAATTAAATTCCTGTAAATAATTTCAGGCGTTCCAGTTTAATTCTGCCAGTGATTTACAACAAATATTCACACAGATTATGAACCAAAATCAAGAAAATGTGGTATGAGACTTTCTTTTTCATATTTTTAAATAAGCTATTTCCAGCTGTCAAGGAATCTTTAACATGCAGTCTGTAGTACAATGGCCTCAGTCTTTTTGTCTCATCCCAACAACTGGAGGCTTTTTCTATAGATATTTTATGTAATTTATTTTTCAGAGTAGAAACGCCATACAAGCAGAAGATCTCACCAACGTATTAAACAATACTCCCAGTATTAAAAACTACTTTAAAAGTATGTATTGTCTTTACTATAATCTTGTACCCTCCAGTAAAAAAAATAATTGACGTAGACAGCTTAAAGTAATTATGAAGAGGTTCTCTAAATTTTATTTGTGTATTTGGGACACTGATAGCATCAATTTGCACCATTTCAATCAGATGTCTTTGAATATATATACATGTATTTTGAAATTTGTGTCAGCATTAAACATTTTGTTTACAATCCTGTAATATCCATCTTGGATCATTCAAGTTGTCATAAGACAATACTCATGAAGAACTAACATATTTAAAGTCATGATTTTTTATGTTTCAGTAAATTGGAGTCGAGAGCTGTGCAGTATTATGATAGCCATGTTAGATGTATCCTTTTTATACGCCCACATTATATTCTACATTACCTTTCTTGTTTGTTAGAAAACAGCAGTGGTTAACAAGATCTTCTGCAACAGAAATTGCTATCTTTCTTGAAAAATTATTGATTTTTGAAGGTTTTTTCCTCAAGTTTCCTAAAAGGGATAATGTTCACCATTTGTTCAACCAAAAAATTTTAGTCTCAGAACCTGGAATTGTTTAACTAATCTAAACAGTAATAATGTTCACAAATCTCCCTCAAAATTTAAGCCTTCAAATCCCTGTGTATCAATAATTATCAGCGTTTGAAAGTAAAAAATATGACTCGTGTTTCATTGAGATTATGAAAGTGATAGATAAATGTTTAGTTAGGAGTATAATTTAAGGTATTTTACAATTTGTGTTCATTTCTAGTTCTTCTTGAGGCTATTTACATAAATTTAAGGCTCAAATCAACCCTTGAAAATACTGAACATTCCCCTTTAATATTCAACCAGAGATCTAAGGATGAATTCCATTGCTCTACTGCTATAGGAAGTGGGTCAGGGGCATTACTTACCCTTGTGGTATCATTGATATCATTAGATAACTAAAAGACATTTCAAATTGATATTTATATTTGATCAATCAGATGAGACTAGAACACTAAAATCCCACTAATTGAAGTTTTTCGAGAATTAGACCCCGGTCTTTATTTGATGTTTGGTAATTTTTTCCACAATGATCCTTAACTTTTAACCCCCAGAGATCTCAAGATGGGTTTATGCAATGGGATGAGTTTATGGAACTATTACAGTGTTTAATATGTTGGTATAATGTATTTAAACAACACGATTCTGATAATTCATGTTATATTGAGGCTAGTGAATTAATCCAGGTTATCCAGTCTCTATTTGGTAAGAATTATTATCCAGTCTCTGATTGTCTGGTATAATATCATTCGACTCAACTTTTGCATTGTTCAAGACTATATAATAACTCGGCCATGGTAGGCTGCCATCTTGCCTGGTAAATGGGCAGGAAAAGATTAGCTATTTTTTTTCGCCAAAGAAGACAACACTCTCGGAGGAATGGTTGTTATTGGCTAAAGTATGTTTTATTCAATATGGCAATCACTGTATGCAAGGTTATTTAGCACGCTAGTCTAGTTCTGAATTAGATACGAGTGGCGGGCTACTATAACAGGAAGATTGCCATATTGAAAGCTTAACAGTTCTGCCAATTAGAATCATTTGTGTATTCTGCCAAAATCAGCCAATTAAAATCAATTGCCGAACAAGAGTTGTCTGCCTTTGTCCATTTACTGGACTAGATGTCTACCTGTCATGTTTAACTGACAGAAATAGACGACTTGATGTAAAACTGTGTGTTAATGTTATTTCAGGGTACCAGATCTCGCCACCATGTTTAGAAACTATATTGAAGAGATATTCAAGAGTTATAGAAGGCAGGGGTTGTCTCATAGCCTTCGATGATTTCGTCTCGTTATCAGTACGATTACGAGCCTATACAGGTAACATTATCTTAAACTTTACAACAGTGGTTCTGAACCTTTTACAAGCTATGGCCCAAATTGACAAAGCTCACAGAGCCATGGCCCCATGTTCTATTCCAAACTAGGGCAAAATAGGGTTTATAGCGCAAGGGTTGTTGTCTTGTGCCTCCTCATCATCAGAAGGTCAGATGCATTTGACCACAAGCAACTACAGACCTTACACAGCAAAATATAGTTAAATATAATGATATACATCCTCTTGGCCCATGACCCCCTGACAAATACCCCATGGCCCCCAGGTTGGAAACCACTGGTTTACAGATACAGCTTTATGGAACAACAATCACTGGTTAAAGTTTTATTACATACGATCATTGAGCAGCTGTGACAGATGTGGCACCAGGCAGGGTATGCTAACTCTTCTAGACACCTGATACCACTTTTCATAATATTTACTCATTTAAGAATTAAACGTTGGTCTCATATTACCATTACTGCACACTTTGTTCAAAGTAAACAAGCAAAATAGGCCCAGTGAGTGGGCAAACATTACAATTCGTGCAAGTCGGTCTGCCCTCTCATTGAGTTGTGGGACCCTACGGCTATAAATGGAATTGCAAGATGATCAAAAGTAAACATATTAAGCTTGAAAAGTCTGTAAATCAAACAGGCACAGATAAATCCAGACTACAACTGATGCATTGTAAGGTGAATAAATCATATACAGTTAACAAATCAGACTACAAATAATATTAACAATGGGAGATAAATCTTGTATGCTTGAATTAAATCAGACTACAATTAATATTTGTATATTTCAGTTTTTAAGATGTGTAATGTGTTTGTAGCAACTCTACTTCCAGCTGTTATCATTGATTATTTTTTAGACTTCAATTTTTTTCTGTGATAATATATACATATTGATGTGGTTTTTTTACTGTTACAATTACTACAAACTATTTTAACTGTTACAATTACAAACTATTTTAACAATTACAATTACAAACTATTTTAACAATTACAATTACAAACTATTTTAACTGTTACACATTAAAGCATGTTACTCAGAGTTTCACACTGTACGATCTGCAGACAACTGATTTATTTCAGCCTGTGTCCCTATTGATATAAGACAAGTAAAAATTATTTTTGTGTCGACACTTCAAGACAAGTTGGGAACATTTTTTCAACAGTACTTTTTTTATGCAATTGAATAATTTTCCATGCACATTATATTTTTAAATTATTTTTTTTTTTTTTCAATTTGTATCAAATATTTAACTGTGATATTATTATATATAAATTATATTTATTTTTTATTTACTTCTTATATTCTCAAACTAGGCTGATTAATGCATCTGCCGTATCATTCCGAATATAGTGCACACTTTTTTACCCTGAAAAGTACCCGTCAAACAAGGGGTGCGCATTATACACGGTGACTTAAAATTTAATTTTTCACCTGTGATTCCCAAGTCCATATATACGGTATTCATCAGTAGACCTACCAGGGCCCAGTTCCTAGCCTTGTGCTTAAGATCAATTTCATGCTTAAAACCCTAAGTTGACTTGAGTCTATGCAAGAATTAGTAGGAAAATATCAAGTCGAATATCAGACTTGGACTTAGTTAAATGCTAGGAGCCGGACTCTGGTGTCATAACTATACAACAGAATCATTCTATAGTCTATTGATGTTTCTTGACCAATAGGGATTATATATGCATGGTTTTGTGGATTTATCAGATTCTACAGGGATTATGTTGTAAGTTATGACATTGGGTAACTCCACTGATAAATATAAACTTTAAGGGGAATGTTCAGCATTTTCGAGGGTCGATTTGAGCCTTGAATATATGTATATAGCCTTCAGAAGTACTAGAACTGCACAAAAATAGCATAATCCCTTCTGTTATATCCTTACCTTAATATTTGTCTTTCATTTTCTGTATAATATATACATAAGTGTTTTCTATATAAGTCATAGTCTTACTAAACAACGAGTCGTAATTTTGACTTTCAACCGCTCATAATTATGGCTAAACAGGGA
This sequence comes from Lottia scabra, assembly GCA_029955415.1. Classification (NCBI taxonomy): domain Eukaryota; kingdom Metazoa; phylum Mollusca; class Gastropoda; family Lottiidae; genus Lottia; species Lottia scabra. The sequence goes on along the minus strand of JARJEI010000051.1, from coordinate 518,040 downwards.
TTTGAATGCTAATATTATAATAACAGTTAGTGAACATATCCCTTTAAATTGGCTAGGTTGAACTATTTAAATTTTATATGTAGACCTGCTCAAATAATATATTGTAATTTAAAAAACTGTTCAAGCATTGAATATTTAAATATGAAATATTATAATTTGAACTCGAAGGGTAATATAAGGTGTTATATTGGTTATACTTGCATGATTTTAGTTTTTTACTATGGTTCAGTCAGACTGAGATTTTATCATAATGATTTAGAATTTAGATGAACTGTGAACTTATTATTCTAATCAAAAATAGATCAACATATTAAAAATAATACTAGTTATTCATAATGTCTACATAACTACAGATTTATATACTGTGAAAGTTAAAAATATTTGAAAATTAACGAAAATATTAAAAATTATGTCTACATAACTACAGATTTATATGAAATGTTTAGATATTTGATATGAACTTTTTAGATATTTGATAATAAACCAATATATTAAAAGATTATACTAGTTATTCGTAAATTGATGTCTACATAACTGCAGATTTATATGTACTGTAAACTTTAAAAATATTTGAAAGTTAATGAAAATATTAAAAATTATGTCTACATAACTGCAGATTTATATGTACTGTAAACTTTAAAAATATTTGAAAGTTAATGAAAATATTAAAAATTATGTCTACATAACTGCAGATTTATACGGAAGCGTATTAGGGCCATTCATTTTTTTTTTTTTTTAATTTTCAAGTTAGTAACTTGAATTTTCAAGTTAGTATCCTGAATTTTCAAGTTAGTATCTTGAATTTTCAAGTTAGTATCTTGAATTTTCAAGTTAGTATCTTGAATTTTCAAGTTAGTGTCCTGAATTTTCAAGTTAGTATCCTGAATTTTCAAGTTAGTATCTTGAATTTTCAAGTTAGTATCTTGAATTTTCAAGTTAGTATCTTGAATTTTCAAGTTAGTATCCTGAATTTTCAAGTTAGTAAACCGTATATACACTACACCTTCAATGAACACTACACCTTCAATGAAATACAAATTAAAGCACACAACTTTCAAGATACTAACTTGAAAATTCAAGATACTAACTTGAAAATTCAAGATACTAACTTGAAAATTCAAGATACTAACTTGAAAATTCAACATACTAACTTGAAAATTCAACATACTAACTTGAAAATTCAACATACTTAAATTCAAGATACTAACTTGAAAATTCAAGATACTAACTTGAAAATTAAAGATACCCATTTCAACATACTAACTTGAAAATTCAAGATACTAACTTGAAAATTCAAGATAATAGCTTGAAAATTCAAGATACTAACTTGAAAATTCAAGATACTAACTTGAAAATTTAAGATACTTACTTGAAAATTCAACATACTAACTTGAAAATTCAAGATACTAACTTGAAAATTCAAGATACTAACTTGAAAATTTAAGATACTTACTTGAAAATTCAACATACTAGCTGGAAAATTACAAACTTGAAAATTCAAGATACTAACCTGAAAATTCAAGATACTTACTTGAAAATTCAAGATACTAACTTGAAAATTCAAGATACTAACTTGAAAATTCAAGATACTAACTTGAAAATTCAAAAAAAAAAAATGAATGGCCCTAATACGCTTCCGTAGATTTATATGAACTGTGAACTTTAAAAATATTTGACTGACGAACATATGGATAATTATGTCTACTTTGCTGCAGATTGTTGATTGTATTTCACCAGGCAGGTGTTTTAATTCGGTTTCTGATTTTATTGTTAAAACTTGCTATGGTTTGTATCACACAACTAAACTCAATTGTTACAGAGCATCTTAGGTGTTATTATAAGGTTTAATGGGAAAGTTTGAGCGTCATTTTTAACAAGCATGGCGTTGTTTGCTGGGTTATGAGTGTCATTTTTAACAAGCATGACGTCATATAAAACTTGCTATGGCTTGTAAAACATAACTTAACTCAATTGGTACAGAGCATTTTAGGTGTTGTTATAAGGTTTAGCGTCATTCTTTAACCCTTTGATAAGTGAAGCGACACATATGACGTCAGCAATGAAAGGAGCAGAACTGGGCTAATGTGATGCTCGCTATAACGTCATTAACGTCAAATTAAGTCATTACCTACAGTATGACGTCATAATTAAACTCACTGCTCAAAAGGTTAATAAGCATGACGTCATTTATTGGGTTATGAGCGTCATTTTTAACAAGCATGACGTCATTTGCTGGGTTACGCACAATTAGTGTTTGTTGTGGTTGTGAGTTCAGATCTCAATTGGGGTGTGAAAGTTTGATGATTTTGAATAAGTCATCTTCACTCATAATTCCAGTCCACCCAGCTGTAAATGGGTACGGATAATCCGGGAAAGATCAGTGTCAAGAGGTTTGGCTGAGGACCAGCTGGGAGAAAAGTAGCTTCATGGCTTTGGCTATGGGTCATCCCCCACCCCCTCCTTTTATGACTATGATAAAATAAAAGTAATAAGGCCAGTAATAAAAAATAATGAAGTTTAATAATAATATATAGATAACCAATTATTTACAAGTTATAGTTATATATAAATAATGAATACAAACAAACAAACATTCAACATGATAAAAATAAACAACATTTCAATAGCATGTCAGAGTTTTGTAAAGATTAGAAAATTTCCTCAATTCTTTGAAAGATAAAACAGAACACTATGGGATATGTTCACTGAACACATGTTAGTGTCAGAGTTTTTGTAAGATTATGAAATTTCCTTGATTCTTTGAAATATAAAACAGAACACTAGGATATAATCACTGAACACATGTTAGTGTCAGAGTTTTTGTAAAGATTATGAAATTTTCTCGAAATTAAATAACAGAACACTATGATATAATCACTGAACACAAACTCTGTTAGTGATATTATTAATATAAGCATTATTTGTTAGTGCTGTGATGATAGGCTATATAAGTTCCACTATAATAACTGTTAAAAAGAGAGTTTTTAGAAAGATTAAGAAATTTTTTCAATTCTTTGAAAGATTAAATAACAGAACTATGGGATATGCTCACTGAACATACATTAGTGACATAATAAGAGAAGCGTTTCCGCCGTTTCCAGTATAATAACTGTTCCAAAGAACATTTGTTATGTAATAATTGTTCCATTTGAAACTTTTATTATATAACACTAGCCATATTTCCATGGATGTTAATGTTCCTATCAGGGAACCAGTATTATATTATATATTTCAGATTCACAAGATTATAGGTAGCTATTTCATCAGTTTTGTGAACCGATCTCTTTCAAAATTCTCAGATTTACTTAAACATGTACTTGTCAGACCCTGAAAATATGAGAGTCATCGAATAAAAATTATGCGATAAGGAAATATCTGTAAGAATTTTGAAAAAAATTGGTTCATCAGCAGCTGAGATACTTATCATCGAACATAGGGCAATTTTTTGTGGGGAAACCCGATATATCGAAATCGAATCATCAGGAAATATTATTATATAAATATATATTTCTACATCATGATGAAATAGCATTAGGTGATGTTATAAAATACAAATGTTGCAACAATAGTTGCGTAACCTCCAGGTCACTGACAGGTCAAAGTTCACTGACAGGTCAAGGGTCATTGTTACAATAAACCATCATTTGAAAACATGAAACAAAACAAAATATTTAACAATTGAATATTAGTACAAAATTATGAAAAAACTTGATAAATGGCTTAGATTCGTTTATTAGTAAAGTCGTTAGGGGTAGGGGTACATTACAACTATCTTGTTCAGATAGCAGGTGTTAAAGGGATTGTAAAGAGGTTTTGTAAATTTTTCATCTGTATCAGGGACACTGATAACATCAATTTTCACCATTCCAATTTTCAATCAGATCTCTGTGGTTCCAGAAATTTCAATTAACCAATTTTTTGATAACGTCACACCTCTTTACAATCCCTTTAAATCCAAAGTGGTTTCAGCCATTCCACTTTTAGAAAAGATTATTAATATCTTTCATTTAAGGATGTACACCAAACAAAAATTTCTGTTTTAAACAAATTCGGGAGGGTTAAATACTTGAAATAACACTATGGCACTATTCACAGAAATTATGGCAAGTTGAACTTCAGATTTCAACAATTCAAATCATTCTTAAAAATGATGAAAATTCAAATTAAATCTGAAGGGAAAATACATGAATTTTATCAGAATTTTGAATTATTATAATTTTGTATATTTTTCGATGTCACATTACGGATTGCCCAATAGAGCTAATAATAATAATAATTTTAAAGTAGGCTATATTTAACTTTTAAGGTTTAACTGACTGAGTTTTTCATATTCTTTTTTAAAATGTGTATCTATATTTAAACATATTTTAATATGTCCCAATATTTAAAAATGTTTCTAAAAATATATTCTATTTTGACCCAGTTTTTTAATTTGTTTCCCCAATTTATGAATTCATGACATATTAAATACTTTAAAATTATTAATATCATTTAAGCTTTTTTTATGAGTTTTGGAGACAATTATGTCTTTTATTACATAATTAAAATTTTAGCTCAGATATGTCGTCAAAATGTCTTTTTGGATTTCGAGTTTCGTTTGCAGTTCGGATCGTTAGTACTTGGTTTCTTTATACAGTAGAACAATCAGTTTGGGGGAAATTACACGAACAGATGTCTGGAACTGTTCAAATTGTTCCATCAGTGTCCACAATGCACTTAAAAAGTTGACGCAACTTCTTTACAATCCCTTAAGGTCTAAGTCATGAATTTCTAATGACCTAGATAACATAAATTGTTCATAAATTGTTAAAATAGTGCCCAAGGAAGAATTTAAACGAATTTATGTCTTTTAAAAATGATAACAATGTTTTTTGCACTAAGCAAATATAAAGGATAGGTTAATCAATATATTTTTGATTTGATCAAACTTAAAGTTTTTATATTCTTGGCAAGATAATTGACTATGTAAAGTTTTTAAAACTGGGGCCTTATTCTCAAAAACTTAAATTAGATAAAAATCAGATTTTAAGAAATACATTTATCTGTTTGAATAATAAAGCTATATTTAAAATCAATTTTAGTGATTGACCAATCAGATGACCTGAACACTAAAATCATTGTAAGTTAAGTTTTCGAGAATTAGGCCTCAGATTTTCCTGTAAGTGACCCAAATACAAATACAAAAGCTAGAAAATCAGAATGGTGAAAGTGGAAACTATAATTGTTCCTAACTCACGTATAAAGCAAAAAAAAAAAACAAAAACAAATTATCTGAACAGATAAAGAAACGTCGCATTATTAGATCTTTTAGGCAAAGTCGTGCACGATCAAAATTGTTATTTTTCTACATAGATATTATTTTTCGACTTTTAAACGTCCAGTGTATGAAATTCCACTGACAATACCAGTTGCATTTTTATAATTCTGTAGTTTTTTCACTATTTACTCTGTGTTTTGCGACGTTTCTTTATCTGTTCAGTATATTCCTGGAAAGACATTTCACCAATTTATCAGTATTTTATAAAAATTATTTTAAACGTAACAATTTTATTCAATAGTATATAACAAATCAGATTTAAAATACTGAGAACCAGAACAACGTAACAATAACAATAATAATAATATCTTTATTGGGACATAAATTAGGCCAGGGGCATATTCTCGAAAACTGAACTTAAAATGATTTTAGGGTTCCAGTCATCTGATTGGTCAATCACTAAAACTGATTTTAAATATAGTTCTATTATCCAATCAGATTACTGTATTTCTTAAAATATGGATTTTATCTAAGTTAAGTTTTGGAGAATAAGGACCCCAGGCCTGTTTACAATTTAACCCTTTTAACAATAACAATATCACCGGGAAGTTTTCATCCAAAAACAAAATATTTTCATTAAGAAATACAGAATAATTATTTCGAAACTTGACATTAGAAATCTGTTCAATGACCAGGGAGTATTTCTATAATAACCTGCGGTTCCTGGTAGTTACAGAGTTCACTGGTACCAATATATACCCTGCAGGAATGATGGCACCAAACATAGAATATTACTGTTGTCAATGGTGAAATATACTACGTAACGACCTGGCACCGAGAATTACGATCAAAGACCTTACAACATACACCGGGTTAATTTTATTACACAAGTTCAAACTTATTCTCAATATAATGAATATATATTATAATATTCATTAGTTAAGGTATGATTCCATATATGCGTCATGTGATCCGACATCTATCATGCGTTAAAAACCGAAATGGTTAGTTTTAAGAGTATGATTCCGTATATGTGGAAACGGTGTCCGTCAAATGGTCTCCATCATGCGTAAAAAACAAAATCATCGGATGTAGTGATTTTTGACGCATCCAGACGCCTTTCTGCGCAGAGATCTCCCAAATTTGACCTATTTTATGGGGATTCCCTGTCTTTTTTTCAGCCAAAGGATTCATTGGCTAAAAGTCTGTGCATCAAAAGAAAGATAACGCATACGTTTAACGCACATACACAATCATATTTGACACATGACGGATTCGCATGACGCGTAGAATCTTAGCTTAAGACCAAAAGGGCCATTTATGTCCGCATAACACGTGGAATCTAAGCTAGACAAGACCGGTATAAAAACACTGGATTAACAACAAGAAAATAACAATAAGCACTATCACCGGGGGCATTAACAAATAAATAAAAACAAATAATACAGCACTAATGAACACTTTTTCAATGATATATAACAATCTGAACACACTGGGTCTGCACAAATCATAGTCCAGAACAACCAGAACTGGATTCGAGTGAACTGGAACACTTTTCCAGACCAAGCGAGGTGGTGCAGCAGGAACAGTGACAAAATCAAGATGGCGGCAAATGTTGTAACTGTTTTTCAGTGCAGTGATAGCAGTCATTTCCTGTCTCCAGAACCTGTCTAGAACTACAATGATATTAGTTCCGTACAGAACTTTCCACTTTCTGTCCAGTATTACTCAAAAACTTGTTCAGAATAGAACACTTGTAACAGGTCAAGAACATCTGAGTTGTGCAGACCCATTATGAACATCAACAACTTTTATAAAAAGTCTAAACTTGGATTATGATACTCAAAAATATTCAGTACTTGAGTTTAATAATTATGGATTAATATTATGACACAAAGCAATTTGTTAGTTTTTTGGCGTTTTTTTTTTTTGATCCAAAATAAAATAAACTGTATTATGTAAATATTAGATATCTATTATGAAACAGTAACATGTGATGAGAATATAAATATACTTAGCCTAAGTGATGGTGATGGTGAAATTCGGGAAATTTTGCAAAAAAAATATTTCGAAGATTAATATAAATAAACATCTAACAAACAAAGCCGACAACAAAAACTCGTATTTTTATGAAAATACAAAAATATTGCCCTCGTATTCTATACAGACGAACATCACTTGAGCACTTTCTAATATCACTTTAATAATCCACTCCAGTTTATAATGTCACACACAGTACCCTCGCCTCAAATAGTTTTCCATAAAAAAACAGCAATTAATTTTCCCAAAGCTGAAATTCAACACACACAAAATTCACCAAATTTACTCCCTTATTTTGTTCAATGTTAAAAAAAACACAGTCCTGATGCAGGTTATGATATCCAAAATACTTTTAAAACATTCGAAATAAATCCTTTTCAATTGAATTTTAAAATAACTTATTCTGGCTGCTCCACCTTGACAATATCCAAGTCGAACACTTCTTTCAGTAGAGGTTTAATATTAGAGAAGTGAGCACACCTATCAAATAAATGGTCTGTTAAATTCCGAGAAAATTCCACCACAATTTGGCACAAATCTGGCATTAACAGCAGGAGTTTTGGCATCATTAGACGATCTTTTGGATGATTATGTTTTAATTCCAGACGAATGGCATCGATCAGGTCAGTCTGTACTCGTTCAGCCTGATGAGGGTTTTGTAACCCTGAACATTCTGAGAAAAAAAAATGATGAAATAGAATTATATGCCAATACATTAGACGAAACATAGAAATAGTCAGAATTTTATTGTGAAAGGTATATCTGTTAATTTTCTAAAAGTTATTAAAGGGATTGTAAAGAGGTTTTCTAAACTTTGTATGTGTATCGAAAACACTGATAGCATCAATTTGTTCCATTTCAATTTCCATTCCGACTTCTGTGGTTCTTGCAATTCCACTAAAACTAACACGTTTTATGACATCACTGACAGTGATCTACCAGAAACTACTATTGATATTGTTCAAGTCTCCTTCCAAATCTGTTCTACCCCATAGAACTACCCCTAACATTAAAGCTCCCCTGTCAGTAGTAAAAAATAAGGTGATCTTACCCCTACCCACAACTTGTCATCACCCCCCAACGTACCCTACTGAACTAATCCCCTTCTCATTTCTCAACACTGATACAAACTGTAATTGGCCAGGTTCTATCTTTCTCATTCTCTCCTACACAAATGCCTCCCCCTCCCTCCAATCCAACACCCCCCTCCCCCTCCCCTCCCCCTCTAGACAGAAGTGAAATAATATAACCAAGACACTAACCTGATGTGAGAAGTATACCACAGAATAAAGCGATCTCGCCCCTTCCCATCCCTACCCCCCTCAATAACCTAGACACTAACCTGATGTGAGAAGTATACCACAGAATAAAGCGATCTCGCCCCTTCCCATCCCTACCCCCCTCAATAACCAAGACACTAACCTGATGTGAGAAGTATACCACAGAATAAAGCGATCTCGCCCCTTCCCATCCCTACCCCCCTCAATAACCAAGAAACTAACCTGATGTGAGAAGTATACCACAGAATAAAGCGATCTCGCCCCTTCCCATCCCTACCCCCCTCAATAACCAAGACACTAACCTGATGTGAGAAGTATACCACAGAATAAAGCGATCTCGCCCCTTCCCATCCCTACCCCCCTCAATAACCAAGACACTAACCTGATGTGAGAAGTATACCACAGAATAAAGCGATCTCGCCCCTTCCCATCCCTACCCCCCTCAATAACCAAGACACTAACCTGATGTGAGAAGTATACCACAGAATAAAGCGATCTCGCCCCTTCCCATCCCTACCCCCCTCAATAACCAAGACACTAACCTGATGTGAGAAGTATACCACAGAATAAAGCGATCTCGCCCCTTCCCATCCCTACCCCCCTCAATAACCTAGACACTAACCTGATGTCAATAGTATATCACAGAATAAAGCGATCTCGCCCCTTCCCATCCCTACCCCCCTCAATAACCAAGACACTAACCTGATGTGAGAAGTATACCACAGAATAAAGCGATCTCGCCCCCAGTCAACTGAAGATTTTGGAGACGGTCGGCCACACAGATCGTTCTTTCCAGCAAGTTTTGAATTTCTTTACAAAGATAGGGTGAAAATCGGTTTAGACGGAACGGATGTCTTCTCGTAACAAAATGGATGTAATCTTTGTCGATTAGAATATGTAGCTGAAATTAAAAAACATAAAAATTCAATAAATTTCAAAATGAAGAGCTCTAGTTATTTAAAAATATATCATACAAAATAAGCTGAAATAAGATTCCAAATGACCCATATTTCTAGAACTTATTGTCCTGAGTCCTTATTCTCAAAAAATTAATTTAAGATGATTTTAGTGTTCCACTTATTTGATTGGTCAGATACTAAAATTGATTGTAACTTAAGTATTATTATCCAATCAGGTTACTGTATTTCTTAAAATCTTGATTGTATCTAAGTTAAATTTTCGAGAATAAGGCCCCAGGTAAGGATCAAGTATCCAAGATACACACTTACAGTATCAGACAACTGTAAAAATTGAAAGAAAGGGAGGGAAAGGGGGCTGGTATTGTAACAATTGGCTTTTAAATTGTAATTATTTCGCTGAAAACATTAAATTCTTAATCCTTAAGCAACACGTTTAGAGGTAGTGATCACATTAAATAACGGAACACAATTTTATGGTACACTCCTCCTTAGTTTAGGATTGTAGATTGTTGAAACGTTGTGTGTAATAAAACTAAGGAGTAGAATACCATAAAATTATGTTATTAAATTCTTAAAGTTAAAGTAAATGTTGCCACATCATATTACTAGCTTTGGCAAAAAATTCTCTTAGAATAGATAGCCTACAATTAGATCAAATTTGTCAAATATCATAATAATTTTTATTTAGGTTAATCAGAGGAAATATTTGATTGCAAAGAGATCATTATGACTAACAAATTGCCATACTATAGACCTACTGTACTTATATTGTACTCTTCACTGGGGGTGGGTTCGTTTTGCCGCATGCCCAACTTGTCGCATCGTGCCCAACTCCACAAAAACTAGGCAGGGTTAGGGTTAGGTTGGGTTTGGGTTGCTTAACCTACATAACCCTAACAAATGGTCATTCCGGATTTTTTCAGAAACCTTTAGTTTCGTTTTACAAGTCGTTTTTGTGCAGTTGGGCACGATGCGGCAAGTTGGGCAATGCGGCAAAACTAACCCACCGATTCACTGGCATTAATGTACCTGAGTCTATTCACTATATGAACTATATTTCATACAACTTGCAAAAATCAATGCAGTATTCTATCAATTTATTCACAGATAACAATCTGCACTTCCTCAATTAGCCCATACAGGTGCAGAAAAGTAGGACGTAAAACTCCTTTCATTTCATTTCATTTAGAGTTGTGGAAAAATGACAACGATTCACTTGTAATATAATGTACTGCACTTTATATTTCAAAGCAAACTTGACAAATTGGCAGAAATATTCTAGAAATATTTCCTCAGACAAAAATCTATAGCCTACATGAAATAGAGTTCTAGAAAACTAGAAAAATGATAGTGACTTAACAGCTATGCACTATATATTCAATTATTTGATATAAAGTTCAAACAACTTGGAAAATGGCAGCAATTTGTTGGAGATACATTCATAGATAAAAATCAGTACTTCATTTAGAGTTCTAGAAAACAGACAGTGATGTAATAGCTTTCTACTAGAAGTATATCAACTGATTAATGAACTATCTTTACAGTTCAAAATACTGTAACTAGAACAAACTGGTGCAGAAAAGTAGGATGTAAAACTCCATTTCTTTTCAGTGTTTTAAATCTCAATCAATCCATGAAAGATTAAAATTTTCAATGAAATTAACGTTTGTAAAAGAATACTTGAAGTATATCAACCGAACTATAAAAACAGTTCAAAATACTGTAACTAGAACAAACTGGTGCAGAAAAGTAGGATGTAAAACTCCATTTCATTTCAGTGTTTAAAATCTCAATCAATCTGTGTCAATGGAATTCTAGTGAAATAGGACATTAAACGCCATTTTTTTTTCAATGTTTAAAACTCAATCAATCCATGTCAGATTTTCAATGACATCTAGTGAAATAGGATGTAAAACTCCATTTCATTTCAGTTTTTCAAATCTGGATCAATTCATGACATTAAAATTTTCAATGAAATTGAAGTAAAGTAGGACATTAAACGCCATTTCAATATTTAAATCTCAATCAATCCATGTCAGATGGAGATTTTCAATGAAATTGAAGTAATTTTCCATGAATTAACTGAAAGTGTTAAAGAAATGATAAATGTCAGAATTATTTGATGTTGAGTAATCGCGGAGATAGTTAGATAGAACCATGTGACCTGACCTACCGCCATCATTAATCTGTCTATCACACGACCTTGACATTCTTTTACTCGATTGACCTAGATCTGGGTAAAAAATCAATTTTAATTATTTCGTGCTGCGTGACGAGTTATAGTGTTTTGTTTGAAGTTGGAGTAGAAAGTCGTGTAACAGCGAGGCCATCTTTCTTTCTATTGGTGATAAAATCAATTTCTCTCTACCTGACCCACTGCCTAGCTTTATATCTCTCTTCATTAAAGAGAGCCGTCCTCATTAGCCAATAGGTGCAGAAAAGCAGGACGTAAAACTCCATTTCATTTCATTTCATTTAAAGAGAGGATATTTTCGGGGGGAATTTGTTTTGCTCCAATTAAAGGGATTGTAAAGAGTTTTTTTAAATTTTAAATCTCTGACTTTTTTATGCTTGAATTAGAGATTGTGAAGAGATACAAGGCCATACAATGCATTAGTTTTAGTGGAATAGCAAGAACCATAGAAGTCAGAATGGAAATTGGAATGATCCAAATTGATGCTATCAGTGTCCCCGATACACATACAAAGTTTAGAAAATCACTTTACAGTCCCTTTAAATCAAAAACTAGTTTGAGTTCATTTCTCTTCAATAAGTCAACTCATTTTCTATATTTAATCAAAATCAACTGGTCAAGAAGATAAAATCACAGAAATCTTGTCATATATAATTGTTAACTTGTTCATGAAAAAACGCAGACAATGTTTTTTTAAAAATCAAATATTCGTGATTTACTGAGACGTAACTTAGCTTTATTAAAACAGATCAACAGCTGGTACTTTAAGTCTATGGCATAGAGCAGATGAAAATAAACCCATGCCCTATTTATATTTGCACCTGAATGGCTAGTGAATACAGACATCACTATTCAGTGTGCAATCAAGGGAATTATGTCAAATATTTAATCAACCTGGTACAATAGTCCTATAGCTATAGTGCACAAGCAAATATGTGCATGGTCTAGGTAAACACACCTGAATGGGTTAATGACAACACTATTCAGTGGGCAATCAAGGTAATTTTACCAGCAGAAAATTGAGGTTGCCTTAAAGTGTCTGAGAATGTCAGCACATAATTTATATTCAAATAAAAAAAATGGAAGATGATAGAAAATACAGGATGATTTTGCCCCTGGCAGTTTTTCAGAGTCTGACTGGGAGAATACATACAGGTAATTCATATTTTAAATAAAAAAAATTAAATGGAAGAGGAAGGGAATGGAAGGGAGAACTCGATGATTTTGCCACTAGCACTATCAGTAATTCAGAGTCTGACTGGGAGAGTACATACTGGTAATTCATGTTTTAAATAAAAAAAAAATGGAAGGGAGTAGAGTTCTAGATGATTTTGCCCCTGGCAGAATACAAGAGAATCAAATAATGTCTGGGAGAACATAATTCATATTTCATTCAAAAATCAGAAGAGGAAGGGAGTGCTTGATGATTTTGCCACTGGCACTAACTGAGAGCATCAAAGACTATCAGGATTATCAAAGACAATACTACATGTAATATCAGTGGAATCAATATATGTCACGATAGCTAGAACCAATCAATAACCTGGCGCCATTATGTCATGTGACAAGATCGTGACCTTACTGTACTTAATCAATAATTCAATTACATTACATCATTACAAATAGTGATTACACAGTAAATTATGTTGAAATGTTTTTAGTTTCTAGGTCAGACTTAAGTTGTGGTATAGGAGTATATTTTTTTTCAGGACAGGGGGTGGGGGAGAAGGATGTGTATGAGTGAGCATAAATAATGGAATTTTTCCCATGGATGGCCCCCTAATAAGGCCACTGTTCAGATGTCATTTTAAGTATAACATATTTCTAAGGGTTTGACCATACTAAAATCAGAGTAGGGTGTTGTGGAGCAGAGTGGTTAGTAGCAGCATTAATGTACAGGTGCTCAGCTGTTCCCATCCATCAGAACGACTCAGCACGGTGGAGAGCACAGCAAAGTGATACACTGTTCTGCTCCACCCTTCACCGCTCCACCCTGTTCTGCCTGTAGTGTGATTAAACCCTAAGAGTGTTCCTTGTAAGTGAACAAACGGTTTTCAAGCACTACATGTATTCACCGATTCCAGCCTTTTTATTTTACAGAGCTCAAATTATATCAGAGCAATGAACTACATATATGTGGACTCTCAGAAAGATATAAAATAACAGTTATAAGCTATGTAGACTCTCTGAAATGGATTCAGAGTAGTTATTATCTAAGACTATAAGATTTCAAGTTGATAAAACACAAAAAGGGGTGCAGAGTTGATAATACTAAGCATCAAATAAACATTATAAGCAATGTGGACTCTTAGAAAGGGATGGGGGGTTGAAAGGGATGGTGTCTAGAAAGAAGAGATGCTGAGTTGATAAACCCAACACCACAGTGATATCAGGTGTCTAGAAAGATAAACTATACTTACAGCTAATTGAACGACCATAAAACCATTATTTTTCATCAGACAGATCTGATCACTCATTGATAGGTGAGTAAAACCGGGTAATTTCTTGGCGAATTTCACACTGGCCTCCATAACAGGTAATATCAACTCTTGGTATTGGTTAAAAATCTCTCTTTCAAAAAAATCACTGGATGACAAACAATCTACTATAGGGTATTCATCTTGACTCATATTCTAAAAAAATAAATATAAATTCATTAAGATAAATATTTAAAGGGATATGTTCACTAACTGTTCGACCAAAAAGAATTTAGTCTCATAATCTGGATTCTAATCCGTAATAATGTTCACAACTCTCCCTCAAAATTCAAGCCTACAAATCCCTGTGTATCAATAGATATCAGCGTTTGAAAGTCAAAATACGACTCGTCGTTTAGTAAGACTTTGGCTTATACACAAAACACATATACAGAAAATGAAAGATAACTGTTAAAGTAAGGATATAATTGAAGGAATTATGTGATTTTTATGCAGTTCTAGTACTTCTGGAGGATATTTACATATATTCAAGACCCAATTTGATCCAAGAAAATCCTGAATGTTCCCCTTTAAGATAAATATTTAAGATATTTATTCAACATAATTGTTTTGTTTGTAATGATTATATTTAATGTTATAGTTTGAAAGTTGTAAATCTATTTGATAATTAATCAATTTCAATGTTTCTAATATAAATATTAAAACAGGATATTTTTTAGGAAAATAAAACCTGAGGAATTTAAGCGTGTGATTCCCACGAATATCATTATTATCATTATTATTATTATTATTAAATGATTATTATTTGACCTATATTGTATACAATGTTATACAGTGTTATATATTGTAACACTAATGATCAGTGATATAAACTGAATGTTTGACCTCATTTTAATCTAATGTCAATTTAAATCATTTTTTTAAAAAGGCAGTCTGGAATTTTTTATATTTCGCAAATTAAATTAATGGAAATTATGAATCAAAATCTAGATAAATATATTGCTAACCATATCTGAATGTTTTAACTAAAAGTCTCTTGCAATCAATTTCTAGAAGTCAAAGAATATTTGTGCACATGTAGCCTACATAACTATTTTTGTAAGTCACTGATGTTGGAAAGCTAAGGTACTAATTTAAGCAAATCAAACATCAATTTATAGAGTAAGGGCTGAGCTTGGCAATCCCTTCCCCCCTTATTTTCCCAGAAAGTTCTGATAAAGTTTTTTTAATGCCTGATACCTTGAGGTCCATTCTGACAATTCTTGGTCCCTACTTGACATATTGCTTTGATGATCAAAAGTGTTAAAAAAAGTACAAGTTCCTTACCTGACCGCCAGAAAATAAAGGTGACCTCATATTTTCACGAGCGAAGAATATGGTATTAAAAAATACGTCTCTAAATGCAGCCTTGATTAAATCTGTTAACGACCGTAATTCGACGATTCTTTTTCCACAAGTTGTCATCAATTCTTCTTTATCAGCCAACAGTTTCTCACGTTCAGCTTTCGGCATTCGACCAAATCTTACAGCTTAAATAAACAGAGAAATATTTTTCAAGTCTCAATACATGAATTGTAGAACTGTGACGGTATATAAGTTCCACTATAATAACTGTTCTAAAGAACATTTGTTATGTCATAAAATTGTTCCATTTGGAACTTTTATTATATAATACTAGCCCTAACCCTAACCCTGATATTATATGATAAGAGTTCCTGAGATCATTTATGATAATAATATTTATTATGAGGAACAAATATACAGTCACAGAACGATATAAAAATATTAAAACAGAACCTGAATCATTTTGTTACTCAGAGTTATAGGCTACACTGTGTGATCTTCACACAACTGATCTTCCACAAGTCAAGTGTCAGAATGCATTGAAACAATTTTTTCTATTTTGGAAGGAGTGACAATTGAGCCACAATGTCAGTACATGTAGTTGAAAAACACGACTTTCATCATTGTACTTCTCTAATTGTCATCTAATTCAGGATTGTTAGTCTTGCCCACAAACTCAAACCCACCAACAATCCAAACACCCCTGGGACCCCCGCCCTCCTATCACCCCCACCCCCCCCCCCTACCCTGATATATAATATCTATACCTACCATCTTGTGACATACCAGCATTAAGACATCTCTGATATCGACAGTACTGACATTTATTTCTAGATCCCATATCTATTTTACACTGGGACCCCCGCCCTCCTATCACCCCCACCCCCCTACCCTGATATATAATATCTATACCTACCATCTTGTGACATACCAGCATTAAGACATCTCTGATATCGACAGTACTGACATTTATTTCTAGATCCCATATCTATTTTACACTGGGACCCCCGCCCTCCTATCACCCCCCCCCCCCCCCCTACCCTGATATATAATATCTATACCTACCATCTTGTGACATACCAGCATTAAGACATCTCTGATATCGACAGTACTGACATTTATTTCTAGATCCCATATCTATTTTACATTGGGACCCCGCCCTCCTATCACCCCCCCCCCCCCTACCCTGATATATAATATCTATACCTACCATCTTGTGACATACCAGCATTAAGACATCTCTGATATCGACAGTACTGACATTTATTTCTAGATCCCATATCTATTTTACACTGGGACCCCATCTGACATGGTTTATACACCAACGATTTCTTTAGGGTCCTCCGGAAAAATCCCTACAAATAACAATATATGTATAAAAATCAAGACAATTCCTAAAATAAAAAATCATGTCCAAAGAATAGCAAAATTGAGAGCAATAGTTGTATAGTAGTAATCCTTAAGCGACAATTAGGGGGTATGGTTGTGTTTGTATAGTAGTAGTAGTAGTGAATTCCTCCATTGCAAAGTACCACAAGGTGTTTTTAAAGGAGTAAGCATGCTCTGCTAAAACTATTTTATATATATAACATCATTAGACATGAGAACTCTACAGAGTGATATCAGGTGTTCAGAAAGTCAAGCATGTCCTGCTTTGTTAGAATTCACTAGTTAATAAATAACAGAACAGGGGCATTCCATGTCAAGTGTACACACCATATTGACAACACCGTCTCCGATTTGCTTCATTTTTGGTGTGGGTGTTAATCCTCATGAAAAATCATCATGTACAAAATTTTGGGTGCCTAGACCCACCTGGGCCCATTTTATGGCCCCCCACATTTTGGGCGATTCAGGGTGACCCGGAGACTTCTACAAGCTGTATCATGGCTTCTAGTGGTCCGATTTGGATGATCTTTTTGTCAAAATGACCGTAAAATCCATCCCATTTATTTGACACAAAATAGGATGTTATCGGGTATAAAGTTAATGAAAAAATTTTGGTTTTAAATACTTGACCTTTGACCTTCGCCACGTGGCAAGGTCGATTTCCTTAATTTTTTGTCAGAAGTTAGCTTTGGTCATTCTCTCAAAGTATGACAAAAATAAAAATGGGATCTACATGGGATCAGACATGGTATCCATTTGAATAGAGGGATGTTGACATTTCGGCCAACCACCATGTTGCCTGGAGTCAAGGTATAAACCATACAATGCACAGTATTTAACTATGTTTTCACAAAGTTCCATCAAGATCAAATAAGACTCTCAAATGGAAAAGGAACCAAATGAAATATCATGTACTAAAATCGTAAAGATGTAAAATGTACTCAAAATGTAAAATTTACTAAATAAAATATAAAAATCTAAAATGTACCAAAAATGTAAAGATAGCTTGCCAGGCAAGGTAATATACGCCAACTGGCAGCTTTGTTTGAAAAAGAACATTTGGCAGAAAACAGCAACCATCAAATATTCAAGTAGTCATAGGCCTACATTTTGTTCAGAAATTAAATTAAGTATCGTCCAAACATTTTTTTTTCGCGATTTCATCAAGGGTTAAGCATTCATCAAGTTTAGTCAAAATCCTTCTCTGTTTATGAGCTACAAACTAAAACCTATTTTGAACAAGACTTATGTCATATCAAATATTTTTTGATTTTCGATAGGGTTTATCGTGTGATAATGAACTATTTCAATAAGTTTCATTAAAATCTAATCGAAAAAGAATTGTGCCTTCTAGAGTATTTACAACCTAATAATCAACGCGTTTTGAAGAACAAGGGCAATAATTCATATTAAATATTTTTCGATTCTTTTGATTTTCAATAGGGTTCATTATCGGGTGATAATAAACAATTTCAGTAAGTTTCATCAAAATCCATAAAGAATTGTGACTTGTAGAGTGTTAACGAGCTAAACATCAAACGCGTTTCAAAGAACAAGGGCAATAATTCATATTAAATATTTTTCGATTCTTTTGATTTTCAATAGGGTTCATCCTTGGGTGATAATAAACAATTTCAGTAAGTTTCATCAAAATCCATAAAGAATTGTGACTTGTAGAGTGTTAACGAGCTAAACATCAAACGCGTTTCAAAGAACAAGGGCAATAATTCATATTAAATATTTTTCGATTCTTTTGATTTTCAATAGGGTTCATTATCGGGTGATAATAAACAATTTCAGTAAGTTTCATCAAAATCCATAAAGAATTGTGACTTGTAGAGTGTTAACGAGCTAAACATCAAACGCGTTTCAAAGAACAAGGGCAATAATTCATATTAAATATTTTTCGATTCTTTTGATTTTCAATAGGGTTCATCCTTGGGTGATAATAAACAATTTCAGTAAGTTTCATCAAAATCCATAAAGAATTGTGACTTGTAGAGTGTTAACGAGCTAAACATCAAACGCGTTTCAAAGAACAAGGGCAATAATTCATATTAAATATTTTTCGATTCTTTTGATTTTCAATAGGGTTCATCCTTGGGTGATAATAAACAATTTCAGTAAGTTTCGTCAAAATCCGTAAAGAATTGTGACTTGTAGAGTGTTAACAAGCAATTGTGGACGGACGGACCGCCGGGCCGACGGACATGGGTGACGGCAATATACGCTCCACATTTCATGTGGGTGTATAAAAATGATAAAAATAATTTAGTTGCTTTAATTGTAAATTTGGAAATCTAAGATTTGTTTCTGTACCTTAGAAAAAGCCCATTTCAGTAACCTGAAATGTCAACATCCCTCTATTCAAATGGACACCATGTCTGATCCCATGTAGATCCCATTTTTATTTTTGTCATACTTTGAGAGGATGACCAAAGCTAACTTCTGACAAAAAAATAAGGAAATCGACCTTGCCACGTGGCGAAGGTCAAAGGTCAAGTATTTAAAACAAATTTTTTTTCATTAAATTCATACTCGATAACATCCTATTTTGTGTCAAATAAATGGGATGGATTTTACGGTCATTTTGACAAAAAGATCATCCAAATCGGACCACTAGAAGCCATGATACAGCTTGTAGAAGTCTCCGGGTCACCCTGAATCGCCCAAAATGTGGGGGGCCATAAAATGGGCCCAGGTGGGCCTAGGCACCCAAAATTTTGTACATGATGATTTTTCATGGGGGTCAACACTCACACCAAAAATGAAGCAAATTGGAGACGACATGTCAATTTATGAACAAAAAGTGTGTACACTTCACATGGAATGTCCCAACAACCTACCTTACACCCCTCACAAGAATGGACACCATAATGAAACCCTGAAGCTCTGTCTCCACAGATTCTACATAAAACATCCAGTTCATTGGTGTATTGAGGTTTGGGAATACACTAGAAATAAAATAGAGAAACATTTAGTCAGATGGGGCACAGTGCACGGGGGCTGGATGTTGCACAGGGTATTGGGCCTAATTCTGACCCATGTAAAATAAAGAGTTTATGTTTGTCCCTCTGGGCTGAGTGTGAGACAGGACCGTATCACTTGTGGTATTGGGCCTAATTCTGACCCATGTAAAATAAAGATTCTATGTTTGTCCCCATTGTCTGGTATTTTACAGATTCATTACTAAAATTACTGCATTAAAGACCTTAGCATATCATATATTATCACTTTTAGCTTTGAGCTCACTAAATTTAGCAGAACTTCATCAGTGGCCCCAGAAACAGATCCAGAAATGTTTGACTCATGCAAATTTGTAATCTTGTATATCAAGGCGCATTATCTTGCAGAAAACTGTTCTATATCTATTTCTATATGTCTTATAAACAGTATAAAACTGGAGAAGTTTTGTATTTACCTTTCCACCATCCGATGAGACACTGGGACTACGTGATACAGGTTCTCCGAGTGAGGGAGACATGGCTGCGAGATGAGGATACAGATAGGACGAGGATTGTGAGGAATCTTCATGAAGAAAAGCAGCAGATAATTGGTTATCCTCCATCATTCTACCTCCAAAAACACCAAAACACATTGTAGGCATCACTTGGTCGTGTTCATAGTAACCTTCATAGGGATCTCCCAGTAAATCTAAAAATAGAACAGGTAAAATCATCATCATAGTATCCTTCATAGGGATCTCCCAGTAAATCTAAAAATAGAACAGGTAAAATCATTATCATAGTATCCTTCATAGGGATCTCCCAGTAAATCTAAAAATAGAACAGGTAAAATCATTATCATAGTATCCTTCATAGGGATCTCCCAGTAAATCTAAAAATAGAACAGGTAAAATCATCATCATAGTATCCTTCATAGGGATCTCCCAGTAAATCTAAAAATAGAACAGGTAAAATCATTATCATAGTATCCTTCATAGGGATCTCCCAGTAAATCTAAAAATAGAACAGGTAAAATCATTATCATTGTATCCTTCATAGGGATCTCCCAGTAAATCTAAAAATAGAATGGAAATGCAATGAAATGGAGTTTAACGTCCCACTTTTCTGCACATTTTGGGCTAACACGGATGTTCAAATACCATGCAGTGGGCAATAAAGGTAATTTTGCCAGGACAGCGGCATTAGCCTGCTCTTATTTTCGATTTCCAACTGTCGAGGGATCTTTAACGTGCATAGCCTGTAGAACACACGGGGCCTCGGTTTATTGTCCTATCTGTACAACTAGACGCTTTTTCCATGTCAGCCCTTCAAACCTGCATCACTGACAGGTTGAAAAATCCAATGATATCATCTCGACCCATAAACCATGTGAAGTGAGACTTTTCCTTACATAGAAAACACTTGATGTAGAAATTGACAGACTAATGTTTTTAAGAAAATTATTTGAAGGGGTTAATTTGCGCTTTCCATGCAGTTCTAGGCTATTTACATATTTTAAAGACCCAAATCGACCCTTAGAAATACCAAATGATCCCCTTTAATATGCCTTTTATAATATTAAATCTAATATCCCTATAACCCCGACACTATGATGTATTAAGGAAGTAGGTGATCATATCAATGAGTCATAAGAAATGTGTCGATTGTCAAACTAAAACCAAGGACCACTGTGACATTTTGAATTACTTCCGAATTATATTTCAATCAAGTGACTGTACAAATGAGAGGATATCCTTTATCACAGGTTTTATGACGTCACTGACAGTGATCTGCATAGATATCAATAGTAGCTTTCGGTAGATCACTGTCGGTGACGTCATAACGCGTTAGTTTTAGTGGAATTCCAAGAACCACAGACGTCGGAATGGAAATTGGAATGGTGCAAATTGATGCTATCAGTGTCCCCGATACACATACAAAGTTTATAAAACCTCTTTACAATCCCTTTAAGGGTAATTCTGTATATCAATATCTTGTCTAAAGCATGGCAAAAATAAGAATAATAGTGCAATGGTAGTGGATCCCTCAAAAGAGAAGTACCATCGGGTGTTTTGAAAAGCGTAAGCATGGTCTGCTTTGAGCATGACACCCGCCAGTACTATATAGGTCAACATCATGGGATACAATCAATGGCTCAAATTGATCCTTGAAAATGGTGATCATTTCCCTTTAATTACCATAGTTTACCAGTATTTAGTGACTGTATTATAGAGTTATTAAAACTAGTTCTATTATTCACACTATGATGTAAGAAATAACACATAGCACATACAGTCTAGCTAATAGGTTTCACATCAACCAAGCAAATTATAATACATAGGATTTGGATTTGTGATACAACTTAACATCTACATTGTGACTGTATATTTGTTCCTCATAATAAATATTCCTTGTGGAACAAACATTATTATAATAAATGATCTCAGGAACTCTTATCATATAATATCAGGGTTAGAGTTAGGGTTAGTTTTATATAATAAAAGTTCCAAATGGAACAATTATTACATAACAAAAATGTTCTTTGGAACACTTAATATAGTGGAACTTATATATCGTCACACACTCACAACATACTCTGATGATGGACTGCCAACCCAAAACACATTTGAGAATAATATTAGTGAGAGATAGTCAACTGTAGTAAAAAATCATTTAAAAGGGACAAGATCACCATCAATGTAATGACTTGTCAGGGCTTTAGATTACTTTAAATTGGGTACACCTTGTATTTGCGGAGCAGATGAGAAATAAAAGCCCCTAGAGCTCTGGAAAAGGCTACAGAAGCATTTTCACTCATTGAGACCTCTCTAGGGGTCATATAATTTCATTTATAGGGATGGGACTTGTGATCTTTTGCTCTAATGTTCAAAAGTAGCATCTTATTTTTGTATTATTTTTTTTTAATTTGGGCACAGCTAATTTGGGTACGACGTTTAGAGTAATCTAAAGCCCTGCTTGTATTGTATGTTGCTCTTTACATAACACAGTATCTATCAGTCCTGTTTGACACGTTGAAACTATTCAGTGAGACTACTGCCAGTACTGTATACAATCTAGATATTAAAAACCTAGAAAGACTGATCATAACAGTAGTCCCACCTCTATAAATGAAATTATATAACCCCTAGAGAGGTCTAAAATAGTGAAAATACTTTTGTAGCCTTCCACAAACTATATTATACATCACAGACAAAAGTTGAGTTTGACAAAAACCCTGAATTTGTAAGAAATATCGAAATAAAAACTTATCTAACGATGTTACGTAATGCTTTCAGATATAGGAAGTCTAAACCCAAAGAATATCACTATGCCTTTGGGTTTCATCTCCGAAACATACATCAGAGGCATAAGTTGAGTGTGACACAACTGTCACTGTCATAGACTGGTGTTTCTTAATAGATGTTAATTATTTACCCAATATCAGAATAAACAAACACTCTACATTAGGATTGTCATGAAAAACCCCACCATTATAACAAAAACCTTTTTAATTTGCCCGTACCAAAATAACAGTCAATTCAACAAAAGTTGTGGTACAAAATTTGGTTAGTGCCTCAAAAAAAGTAAGCAATCCCTATGGTGTGGCTATGAGTCAGGATGGCATCAGAGTAAATAGTGCTTCAAAATTAGTGAGCAATCCCTACCATGATACCAAGTGACTTTGTTTAGCCAGGATGGTATTAAAGTAAAAGGTGCTTTAAAAGTAGTTAGCATTCTCTGCGAGACTAAATGTCAAGCGACTCTATTTTAGTCAGTATGGTGTTAAAGTCAGATTGAGATTTAAAAATCCCAATAAAAGCACTGGCCTAGGTATATCACATAGTTTAAGGTGCTTCAAAGTAGTAAGCAATCCCTACCATGTGAGACCAAATGTCAAGCTACTTTGTGGTTATTAGCAGGCCCTTCTATGTGGCTATGTAATTGAGTAGTGAGCAATCCCAATACATTATGACTATTATCTAGTATAGAAGTGTGTTTGGTGCTCCCATAAAGTGGGCATTCCCTGTCAGACTAAATGACAAGTGACTTTGTGGTAGTATTGAACCCCAAGTAAATGGTGTTCTAAAAGATGTAAACAGTCCCTATACATAATGACTTTACCAGAGTGTTTGGTGTTCCCACAAAGTGGGCATTCCCTGTCAGAATAAATGCCAAGTGACTATGTGGTTAGGAGGCAGTATTTAACCCCAAGTGGGTTAGTGTTCTTAAAAAAGTGGGCAATCCCTATACATAATGACTTTACCAGAGTGGTTGGTGTTCCCATAAAGTGGGCATTCCCTGTCAGAATAAATGTCAATGAACCATGAACCAGTAAGAGAGAAAGAGGATCTCTATACATAATGACTTTACCAGGGTGTTTGGTGTTCCCATAAAGTAAGTAATCCCGGACAGAATAAATGACAAGTGACTTTGTGGCAGTATTGAACCCGAGTAGGTTGGTGTTCTTAAATAAGTAAGCAGTCCCTATTCATAATGACTTTACCACAGTGGTTGGTGTTCCCAGAAAGTGGGCATTCCCTGTCAGAATAAATGCCAATGAACCATGAACCAGTAAGAGAGAAAGAGGATCGCTATACATAATGACTTTACCAGGGTGGTTGGTGTTCCTATAAAGTAAGCAATCCCTGTCAAGAGACCATGGTGCTACAGTAAGATAAAAACCAACTGACTGACTTACCGTAATGATGAGAAGGCACTGAGGTAGGGTGGTACTCTTCTCCAAGTAGCATTTAAACTAATCCAAGTAAAACACACTTAGTATAAATAATAATAACAACAATATCAAGTCTCACTCACTCACTAACAACACAGCAACACTTTCCAAAGTTCGTTCTGTGTAGAAGTTATATGTATAAAGTTTATGATAGGTTACGATGATAAACTAACTGTACCAGTGAAAAGTTCTTCAAGGCCGCCACCATAGTTCGTTCCTCTGTTATAATATAAGTATACTATATAGTTCCCTCCTCTGTATATTACCAGTAGTACGATGTTATCAAGAGTAAAGTAAACTAAGCACTGAGCAAGTAAAGACAGTGTTTCTGTATAAATGCACGTCTATGTGGTGTATCAACCATAATCAATGATATATCACCCTCGTATACCACGCTACGTCATTAATAAGGTCATACGGGTATACTCTGCACCGTTTGTCCTACTGACATACTGAGATACTGGCACACTGACCCGATTAGCGCGTGAAACCTGCGCCGTCAACCATTGCGCACCTTTATTCAGGTCATCCTGTCGTTATCCTCCGACAATTTAATTATCACCTCTAACTACAGGCGGCTGGGAGATATTTTACATATTTTCTTTACATAACCTGATATAGTTGATAACCGATACAATGTAATATTGTCGGTCTAACTTTCCTTGCCTTTTGATCTCTGATTTTCGACCAGGCCCGTAGCCAAAGGTGGCTGGTAGATATTTCACATTTTTTTTACATAACATGATGTTGGAGGGGCTGACATGGAAAAGCGTCTAGTCGTTTGGATGGGACAATAAACCGAGGCCCTGTGTGTTATTGGCTGTTCAAGTAAAAGATCCCTCGACAGTTGGAAATCGAAAATAAGAGCGGGCTAATGCCGCTGTCCTGGCAAAATTTCCCTCATTGCACACTGCATGGTGTTTGCCCGTCCTCAATTAACCCATAGGCCTATAGGTGCAGAAAAGTAGGACGTTAAAACTCCATTCAATTCATTTTTACATAACATGATACAGTTGATAACCGATACAGTGTAATATTGTCAGTCGAACTTTCCTCGCCTTTTGATCTCTGATTTTCAATCTTTGATGTACTCTAGAACTGATTGAAGGTATCAACGAACACAGCAGAGTCTACCTTCTAACCCTTTTGAAAACCATTTTCTAAGACGATTTTTTTATCAGACATGACTGTCAATTGAGACCTGTTTTAAAGTACATGTATCTCACTTTGAGTTTTTGAGTGAGGGGTACATAATTTACAAGACGGTATGAAGCGCCCAGAAAGTTGGCAACCAGTGAAAATTTCGAACCTACGACCCATTTTGGCCTAAATGAGGAAAACTGTCTCTGTTGATTTTGTTGACCTATGAAATTATCTTAATGTAGTCCTATTTTTCTGCATCCAATTGGACTTATGACGACAGGCAAACACCAGAAAGTATGCAATGAGGGAAATTCTGTCAGTAGAGCTCACATATCTAAAGTAGCAAATTATATGAACAGAAATCTTGGCTTGAAGTCCTTTTTGGTGAGATATATATGGTGCTCTAAGGGATGCGAACGCCATGCGGTGTTCAATGCGGGAAAATTATCAGGGACGAATATTGTCTGTTAAAACTGTTGGAATCAAGAATAACTATAACAATTATAACAGTATTTTATCAATAAGAAATAGATATCTCAGTTTTATAAAGTTTATTCGTACTCTACTATTCTTAAATATCCTGGTTACAAGTTTAGTTTTATTTTAACAGTTATTTTGACCCAGGAACCTGATAATTACCTCGTTATGATAATAACCGACAATATCAGGAATTATTTTTGGAATAAATGTGATAACTATGGGGATTATATAAAAGATTTTGACCCAATGACGACAATCCTACGGAAATGATTAAAAATCTAAATTTAAAGGGATATGATCAACATCCTTTCAACCAGTCAACTGTCAAACCTTTAATCTTTCTCTGGAAAGTCTACCTTTTCAACCCGGTTTCCTGTCAGTGAGTTCGCTTGCTCACTAACTTGAAGGTCCAGGGTTCAATTCCGGCATGGGTCGAGATGATACCTTCGGATTTTTTAACCCGGTTTCCCCGTCAGTGAGTTAGACGCTTGCTCACTAACTTGAAGGTCCAGGGTTCAATTCCGGCATGGGTCGACATTATACCTTCGGATTTTTTAACCCGGTTTCCCCGTCAGTGAGTTAGACGCTTGCTCACTAACTTGAAGGTCCAGGGTTCAATTCCGGCATGGGTCGACATTATACCTTCAGATTTTTCAACCCGGTTTCCCAGTCAGTGATGCTGGTCGGAGGAGCTGACATGGAAAAGCGTCTAGTCGTTCGGATGGGACAATAAACCGTGGCCACGTGTGCTATTGGCTGTGCACGTTAAAGATCCCTCGACAGTTGGAAAACGAAAATAAGAGAAGGCTAATGCTGCTGTCGTGGCAAAATTTCCCTCATTGCACACTGCATGGCGTTTGCCCGTCCTCAATTAGCCCATATAGGTGCATGAAAGTAGGACGTAAAAATTCTATTTCATTTCTCTCTTGAAAGTCCAGGTTAAATCCAGAATCCCAGAATTGCCCAACAAATTTCTCCTTGTCAGTTATACAGGTAGGACAGACAGACATTAATATAGTGTATGGCTGGGACAATAAAGAAAGAAAGAAATATCTATATTTTATAAGGATAACAACTTAGGTTCCTTGCGGATCCTTTCGCCCAGCTTCTCCTTGGCCAAACTTCTTGGCATCTTTCCCGGATTATCCGTACCCATTTACAGCTGGACATAGGCCCTACAGGCTGTAGTGCACGTTAAAGATCGATAACTTGACAGCTGGTAATTGAAAAATAGTAAGCTTATGTCACTGTCTTGGTAAAATGTCCCTCATTGTACATGACATTTTCTTTAGCTAAGTTGTTAAGTGCAGAAAAGTTGGACGTAAAACTCCATTTCAGATCAGCCTACACGTCGTTCTATTTGTTCTGTACTCTTAAATAACTCACAGAGTCCTGTATTTAACATTCGTACCCAGGTATACAAACTATCTTATAGTGAATGTATTGATCGCTCCAATAACCATACACATATCTTCTATGTCAGTTTTCAGATCGATACGACCTTGAGAAGCTCGCCATCTAGGTCAATACGAGTTAAAGACTGGTCTGTTATTGACGGTGACAATGTTAAAGTGTAAAAGGTTATAATTTAACCTGAAAGAACCAGGCCAGTGCTGATTGTTAACCTCGCTTAGTCCGAAACTTACTGACTCTACCTAACCGCTATGACACAGTCCGTCAAATTCATCCTCGCTAACCATTGGTTTGTAATACCTTTCTGTGCCTATTGGAACCTGAAAGAACCAGGCCAGTGCTGATAGTTAACCTCGAAAAGCTGACATTCGCTTTGTCCGAAACTTACTGACTCAACCGAGCCGCTGTGACCCGGTCCGTCAACCACCCCCACCATTGGTTTGTGGTACCTCTCTGTGCCAGATTGGAACCTGAAAGACTGTTAACCTCGAAAGGTTGACAGTCGCTTAGTCCGAAACTTGCTGACTCTACTCTATGACCCAGTCAAATACATGTACACTATCCATTAGTTTGTTATACCTTTCTATGCCTAATTGGAACCTGAAAGAACCAGGCCAGCGTTGATTGTTAAACACGAAAGGCTGACAGTCGCTTTGTCCGAAACTTGCTGACTCTACCTAACCGCTATGACCCGGCCCGTCAAATACATGTACACTAACCATTGGTTTTTAATACCTTTCTATGCCTAATTGGAACCTGAAAGAACCAGGCCAGCGTTGACAGTTAACCTCGAAAGGCTGACAGTAGCTTAGTTCAAAACTTGCTGACTCTACTCCCAGCCCGTCAAATTCATGCCCACCATTGGTTTGATTGCGTTCATTGTTAACCACGAAAAGCTGGCGGTTGGTTAGTCTGAAGGGAAGACAGTTGTCGAGGTTATGATTCTATCTAGAGTAAGGGGGTCGTAGACGTCTAATTGACAATCAGAATGGTTTATATCGACGCTATTGCAATAATAATCAGCGTTATGAAGTAAAAAATACTACTCATATTTTAGTGAGACTGTGTTATACATATAAGATAGATGTTTAAGTTAAGGTATTATGTGATTTTCGTTCAGTTCCAGTATTTCTACAGGCTATTTACATATATTCAAGAGGGGCGGATACAGGATTTGACGTTAGGGGGGGGGGGGGCGCATAATAAAATTTCGGCGAGCGTAGCTAGCCGAAAAATTATTTGAGGTTAAAATAATCCAAAGTTATTGAAATATTCTTCTAGAGTGGGTGCAATGTAGATAGATATCTTACCAAACAGAGTGTGGCGAGAAACATTTGTGGTAAAATGGTGCGGAAAACCCATGCTTTGCAAATTTTAGGGGGGGCGCACGCCCGCCACGCCACCCCCTAAATCCGCCCCTGTTCAAGGCTCAAATCGACTCTAGAAAATGCCGAACATTCTCCTTTAACATCCATGATGTCGAAAATTTCCAAACTATCCAAACACGTCATTTGAATCAACCGGAAGTACCTAGAATATTGAGCGGATTTTGATGTTCAAAGTAAAATTTGTCAATGGAACCATTTGATTTAGAGGGAACTGTAACTTTTTCTTTTATCGTTTAATCTTGTCTTCAAAAGTTTCAATAACATGTTTGAATATTTGATTTATCTTGCTTCCAACACCAGTTCTTGTGCGATTGCTATCTTCAAGTTGGACGGAATGCTTTGATTTGGATTTGATATCCACCCAAAACAATTCGCAATGGTACACTTGTATTCTTGTTTGTAGTTGTCCAAATTTTCAGCGAATTCTTAGTATATAAGATGTTATGAGGAACAGAACCCAGCTAATCTAAAAACAAAAACCCGTGATAAAAAAAGAGAAACTTACTTGAGACTAAATCAAAATCCGAATTGATCCACAAGTTGTTTGTATCAAACATATTCCAACAAAAAAACACATGAAAAATATATCCTCACAGAATATTCCTTGGTGTAAAAGTTTTCTATGGTAGGAATGGTACAAGACCCTACAACACTATAGTGTCCAACTAGCTAACAGATTGCTTGGTGTAAAAGTTTTCTGAATGGTCAGAACGGTACTAGAGCACATCAAACTACAATGTCCAAGAAGCAAGTACATGTAGATTCCTTAGTACAATGACTTTTCTGAGTCTACAACACTATAGTGTCCAACTACATGAAAATATCCCAAGAGTTCCAGACCGGTCACCTTAGTAGATCCGATTACAGAGACAGTTGTCAGTGAACAGTGAGTATTGATAAACATCAGTTGGTTTTGCAGTAAAAATTATACGAGAAGGAGTATAGTGAGGTGAACGAACTTTGCCCAATTTCGAAAGTTCAAATTTGTACATGATATAAACCTATAGTGTAGTGAATGTATGTGGTATATTTGTGGGTTCTGCCCACGATAAGACTCTACAACCACAACAACCAGAGGACAAATTCTAACCTAGCAGTTTTCTTAGAGTAAATATACCGAACTAGCCATGGGCATGATGGAAGCCAGTTCGTTTACCTCGTAATACAGAGCAATGACCGAGTCTGTCAATGCGAGATTATGAATGTTACGCAAACAGCCTTCAGTGGTGTAAGATATGTAAACTATGATATTTGATGAATGTCAGCTTCAGAATATCTTCCCAGGCAAAAACATTCCACACCTACAACAAAACATAGACGACAAATAAACATCGTGTCACCGACTTCCTTTGTTGCTGTTTTTTTTAATAACATTTGAATACATTATTCAGCAAAATTTGTCACTGGAGCTAAAAATTGTTTTATTGTGAAAAACTGCTAGCAGTTTGTTTGGTACTATGGCAGTTTGTGGTTAGAATGGGACTAGAGCAAACCAAACTGTCGTGGCCAAATCGCTAGCAGATTGTTTGGTACAATTACAGTTTGTGGTCAGAATGGGAATAGAGCCTACCAAACTATCGTGTCCAACTAGCTAGCAAATTGTTTGGTACAATGACAGTTTTCTGTGGTCAGAATGGGACTAGAACATACCAAACTATCGTGTCCAACTAGCTAGTAGGTTGTTTGGTACAATGGCAGTTTTCTGTGGCCAGAATGAGACTATAGCATACCAACTATCGCGTCCAACTAGCTAACAGATTGTTTGGTACAATGACAGTTTTCTGTGTTCAGAATGAGACTAGAGCATACCAAACTATCATGTCCAACTAGCTAGTAGATTGTGTGGTACAATGGCAGTTTTCTGTGGTCAGAATGAGACTAGAACATACCAAACTATCGTGTCCAACTAGCTAGCAGATTGTTTGGTACAATGACAGTTTTCTGTGGTCAGAATGAGACTAGAACATACCAAACTATCATGTCTAACTAGCTAACAGATTGTTTGGTACAATGACAGTTTTATGTGGTCAGAATGGGACTAGAACATATCAAACTATTGTGTCCGACTAGCTAGTAGATTGTTTGGTACAATGACAGTTTTCTGTGGTCAGAATGGGACTAGAACATACCAAACTATCGTGTCCAACTAGCTAGCAGATTGTTTGGTACAATGACAGTTTGTGGTCAGAATGAGACTAGAGCCTACCAAACTATCGTGTCCAACTAGCTATTAGATTGCTTGGTACAATGACAGTTTTCTCTGGTCAGAATGGGAATAAAACATACCAAACTATCGTGTACAACTAGCTAGCAGATTGTTTAGTACAATGGCAGTTTTCTGTGTTCAGAATGAGACTAGAGCACACCAAACTATCATGTCCAACTAGCTAGAAGATTGTTTGATACAATGACAGTTTTCTCTGGTCAGAATGAGACTAGAGCGTACCAAACTATCGAATCCAACTGGCTAGTAGATTGTTTGGTACAATGATTGTTTTCTGTGTTCAGAATGAGACTAGAGCATACCAAACTATCGTGTACAACTAGCTAGCAGATTATTTGGTACAATGACAGTTTTCTGTGGTCAGAATGAGACTATCGTGTCCAACTCGCTTGTGCACAGATTTTTTGGTCAGTTTGACCACAGACAACTGCTATTGTACCAAACAAACTACTAGCTGGTTGAAGATTTATTTATCTTATAAAACAGACTAAGATACCAACGATCCCCTGAAATTTTCAAAAAATTAACCCTATGAAATTTATTGTGTAATGATCAAAACTGATTTTGTCAGATCAGCCATTTTGCAGGTGCGTGAAAGTGGTTTACAGTTGATAAAACTATTGTCAACGCGACAAATACAATTACCAACAACTAAATCAATGTCAAATATAATAACTTTGTTCTACTTTCTTCTCAAACATAATTTACTGAGATATTGTCCCTGAAGGCATTCTTCAAACTTTTAACTTTCAGTTCTTCCGTGAACAAAACATTAATGAGTTAGTGTTGGACTACTACATGGTATGAGGACTGTGGCGTGTGTCCTTATCAAAGTAGAGGATGTTTATCATTACCAGAACACCTGAGGCCACTCTGTGAATGAGTTTGTTCGTTTTAAAACCCTGACTTGAAGTTCAATTCGCGGGGGTGGTTATAAAGTAGACTATCGGAAATTTAGTCACTTGAAAAATCGGAAAACAGTCAGAGGCCACAATACATGTTGACCATAGGGTCCATTGGTCACAGTAATATGGTAACAAGGTAAACTGGTCTCAGCAATATGGTCACAAGGTAAATAGGTCACAGTAATATAGTCACAAGGTAAATTGGTCACAGTTATATGGTCACAAGGTAAATTGGTCACAGTTATATGGTCACAAGGTAAATTGGTCACAATAATATGACCACAAGGTAAATTGGTCACAGTTATATGGTCACAAGGTAAATTGGTCACAGTTATATGGTCACAAAGTAAATTGGTCACAGTTATATGGTCACAAGGTAAATTGCTCACAATAATATGACCACCAGGTAAATTGATACAAAGTAAATTGATCACAAGACTATGTTTCTGTTAAGTTTGACATATTTGATATAAAATCATGGTCTAGCTAGATGGATCTTTAAAGAGATCAGAAAGAGGTTTTGTTGTGTAATCTAGGCAGAGATGGATCTTTAAAGAGATCAGAAAGAGGTTTTGTAGTGTAATCACGGTAGAGATGGATCTTTAAAGAGATCAGAAAGTGGTTTCGTAATGTAATCTCGGTAGAGATGGATCTTTAAAGAGATCAGAAAGAGGTTTTGTAGTGTAATCACGGTAGAGATGGATCTTTAAAGAGATCAGAAAGTGGTTTTGTAATGTAATCTCGGTAGAGATGGATCTTTAAAGAGATCAAAAAGAGGTTTTGTAATGTAATCTCGGTAGAGATGGATCTTTAAAGAGATCAGAAAGAGGTTTTGTAGTGTAATCACGGTGAAGATGGATCTTTAACGAGATCAGAAAGAGGTTTTGTAGTGTAATCACGGTGAAGATGGATCTTTAAAGAGATCAGAAAGAAGTTTTATAGTGTAATCTCGGTAGAGATGGATCTTTAAAGAGATCAAAAAGAGGTTTTGTAATGTAATCTCGGTAGAGATGGATCTTTAAAGAGATCAAAAAGAGGTTTTGTAATGTAATCTCGGTAGAGATGGATCTTTAAAGAGATCAGAAAGAGGTTTTGTAGTGTAATCACGGTGAAGATGGATCTTTAACGAGATCAGAAAGAGGTTTTGTAGTGTAATCACGGTGAAGATGGATCTTTAAAGAGATCAGAAAGAAGTTTTATAGTGTAATCTCGGTAGAGATGGATCTTTAAAGAGATCAAAAAGAGGTTTTGTAATGTAATCTCGGTAGAGATGGATCTTTAAAGAGATCAAAAAGAGGTTTTGTAATGTAATCTCGGTAGAGATGGATCTTTAAAGAGATCAGAAAGAGGTTTTGTTGTGTAATCTAGGCAGAGATGGATCTTTAAAGAGATCAGAAAGTGGTTTTGTAGTGTAATCACGGTAGAGATGGATCTTTAAAGAGATCAGAAAGTGGTTTTGTAGTGTAATCACGGTGAAGATGGATCTTTAAAGAGATCAGAAAGAAGTTTTATAGTGTAATCTCGGTAGAGATGGATCTTTAAAGAGATCAAAAAGAGGTTTTGTAATGTAATCTCGGTAGAGATGGATCTTTAAAGAGATCAAAAAGAGGTTTTGTAATGTAATCTCGGTAGAGATGGATCTTTAAAGAGATCAGAAAGAGGTTTTGTAGTGTAATCACGGTGAAGATGGATCTTTAACGAGATCAGAAAGAGGTTTTGTAGTGTAATCACGGTGAAGATGGATCTTTAAAGAGATCAGAAAGAAGTTTTATAGTGTAATCTCGGTAGAGATGGATCTTTAAAGAGATCAAAAAGAGGTTTTGTAATGTAATCTCGGTAGAGATGGATCTTTAAAGAGATCAAAAAGAGGTTTTGTAATGTAATCTCGGTAGAGATGGATCTTTAAAGAGATCAGAAAGAGGTTTTGTTGTGTAATCTAGGCAGAGATGGATCTTTAAAGAGATCAGAAAGTGGTTTTGTAGTGTAATCACGGTAGAGATGGATCTTTAAAGAGATCAGAAAGTGGTTTTGTAGTGTAATCACGGTGAAGATGGATCTTTAAAGAGATCTGAAAGAGGTTGTGTAGTGTAATCTAGGTAGAGATGGATCTTTAAAGAGATCAGAAAGAGGTTTTGTAATGTAATCTCGGTAGAGATGGATCTTTAAAGAGATCAAAAAGAGGTTTTGTAATGTAATCTCGGTAGAGATGGATCTTTAAAGAGATCAGAAAGAGGTTTTTTAGTGTAATCTAGGTTGAGATGGATCTTTAAAGAGATCAAAACGAGGTTTTGTAATGTTATCTCGGTAGATATGGATCTTTAAAGGGATCAGAAAGAGGTTTTGTAATGTAATCTCGGTAGAGATGGATCTTTAAAGGGATCAGAAAGAGGTTTTGTTGTGTAATCTCAGTAGAGATGGATCTTTAAAGAGATCAGAAAGATGTTTTGTTGTGTAATCACGGTGAAGATGGATCTTTAAAGAGGGTTTGTTGTGTAGTCACGGTAGAGATGGATCTTTAAAGAGGTTTTGTTGTGTAATCACGGTAGAGATGGATCTTTAAAGAGGTTTTGTTGTGTAATCTAGGTACAGGTGGATCTTTAAAGAGATCAGAAAGAGGTTTGTAGTGTAATCACGGTGAAGATGGATCTTTAAGATTAGGATAACCAGACATTAGCGGATTGTCATCAAGATAATGGAGAGAAAAGGCCTTGACATGGTTCTTTACAATCTTTACAAATTATTTTATCGATTTTAGTTTCTCTCACGCGACAGTCAATGTGCTGAATTCCATTTCACCACGTTTCAATAGCTCTAGTATCGATTGATGCCGACCCAATTAAATTTGATTGAAAAGCTGCGACTGGTTGAAGGTTTGATGAAGGTTTTTAAACTAACTGGCAGGTCAAGTTGACAGAGTATTGAGGACGTCTGAGTGCAGATCTTTTAGGAGTCAACAACCCTCGGACTGGGGGTGGGGGTGTACAGCATTGAAACGTTTTGTACTGTAGGGGAATGGGGGCAGCCCTGGTTGATTCTTGAAACGTTTGTGAGTTTTCTGTTGAACCTCTGAGAGAAGTGGTGTAGTGCAGATTTTCTAAGAGTCAACAACCCTCGGACTGGGGGTGGGGTGTACAGCCTTGAAAGGTTTTGTAATGTAGGGGAACGGGGGCAGCCCTGGTTGATTCTTGAAACGTTTTGTACTGTATGGGAATGATAGAAGTGGTTTAGTGCAGATTTTCATAGTGTCAACAACCCCTAGGACTGGGAGAATGGGTCAGCCCTGGTTGATTTATGAAATGTTTGCGAGTTTTCTTTATAAAGCCATTGATAAAAGTGGTTTAGAGTAGATCTTCAAGGAGTTAACAACCCTCGGACTGGGGATGGGGACAGCCCTGGTTGATTTTTTAACTGTCTTGTATTGTACGGGATTTGGGCCGCCTTGGTTGATATGCTTACTCTTTTTGAAACACTTGATGGTATAGGAATATATACGGCGGATTTTGTCATGCTCTGGACGAGATTTTTGAGTAACAGAATATTTTGTGTTCGTACGGATTTTTAAACTAGTCTTCAATATAAAACGATTTGTTTAGTGCATATCTTCAAAGTGCCAAGCAATTCGCTTGCTCTAGAAGAATTGGTAATTCAAAGCCCTGGTTACACAACAAACTCTTAGATTATAGACGAATGGGGACAGTCCTTGTTGATTCTTAAAAAGGTTTACGAGTTTTCTTCATACGACCATAGATTGATCCAGTAACGAGTATGTATCTTACATAAGTACAATTTATATCATGCCTTTCTAATCCAAATGAATCAAATTAGTCAACGTTAAAGAACTTGTACACTTGTATTTTTTAGACCTATCAAATGCTTTCTGACTGAACTTTTTATGCATTAATTTCAAATAGTAAGTAATATAGAACACATAATTTTCCTTTTTTTTCTTTTTCTCATTTAAAATGATATAGTTAATTACATTTTTTTAAAAGTTCTCTGTTTTGCGGTCATGTATCTTTATCGTGTTGTTTCCATGGATTAAAAAGGTCGTTTCAAGGTCAAGAAATAAGAATTGAAAGTGAATGTTTGTTTCGTGATTTTAAAGATGGATTTTCATCTAATTATTTAATTTACAAGCTGATAGAGCTCAATATCATCTGTCTGTATAGTCATCTAACTATTAATTTTATCAACTGATAGAGCTCAATTTCAGCTATCTGTATAGTCATCTAAATATTTACTGTACCAGCTGATAGAGTTCAATTTCAGCCATATGTATAGTCATCTAAATATTTACTGTACCAGCTGATAGAGTTCAATTTCAGCTATCTGTATAGTCATCTAAATATTTACTGTACCAGCTGATAGAGTTCAATTTCAGCTATCTGTATAGTCATCTAAATATTTATTTTACCAATTGATAAAACTGAATTTCAGCTACCTGTATAGTCATCTAACTATTTATTCTGCCAGCTGATTGAGCTCAATTTCCAAATATTTATTTTACCAGCTGATAGAGCTCAATATCAGCTGTCTGTACAGTCATCTAAATGTTTACTTTACCAGCTGATAGAGCTCAGTTTCAGTATCTGTATTGTATTCTAAATATTTACTTTACCAGCTGATAGAGCTCAATTTCAGCTATCTGTATAGCCATCTAAATATGTACTTAACCAGCTGATAGAGCTCAATTTCAGCCATATGTATAGTCATCTAAATGTTTACTTTACCAGCTGATAGAGCTCAATTTCAGCCATCTGTATACTCATTTACATTAATGTTTATTTTACCAGCTGATAGAGCTCAATTTCAGCCATCTGTAAACCAGCTGATAGAGCTCAATTTCAGCCATCTGTAAAGTCATCTAAATATTTACTTTACCAGCTGATAGAGCTCAATTTCAGCCATCTGTAAACCAGCTGATAGAGCTCAATTTCAGCCATCTGTAAAGTCATCTAAATATTTACTTTACCAGCTGATAGAGCTCAATTTCAGCCATCTGTAAACCAGCTGATAGAGCTCAATTTCAGCCATCTGTAAAGTTATCTAAATATTTACTTTACCAGCTGATAGAGCTAGAGATATCTGTGAAGCAACTAAGTAAATATTTCGATGAGTATATCCCTTTAAGTACCAATGACCTCGATGTTTGGAGAACAGAGACCACAGACACTGTCACTTTAACGTGATTGATGATGATAATAAACAGGAAGAAAGAAAAACGGCGGTTTGTGAACTTTGAGACCTTTGATCGCTTTCAACAAATCATCTGGTTCGATCATTAGACAGCTTCCAATCAATATAATCACCATGACAACGACATAGTTATCGATCTCTCTATGATCATTATGTAAAGTACAAAATGACGCCACCTTCGATTTGACATGGTCTGTGTTTTATAATGACTCATCTATTATATAGTTCGAAACATTTCTTCGTCC
The DNA here is from genome assembly GCA_029955415.1 of Lottia scabra. Lineage (NCBI taxonomy): Eukaryota > Metazoa > Mollusca > Gastropoda > Lottiidae > Lottia > Lottia scabra. The sequence continues at coordinate 480,504 of JARJEI010000051.1, read as the reverse complement.
ATTATTAGGTCAAATCTTTGGAGTTTTACACCCTTCTCTACAAAACCACTGAAGAAAATATTGGAGACATAGAAAATATTAATCTGTACAAGAAAGACAATTCCGTTAAATTGAATATCTAGCAATATACTTGTATAGACTTGTGTGGACTACTTTAAAGAGAAGTACCATCGGGTGTTTCGTAAAGAGTAAGCATTATCTGCTTCAAGCCAACATCTACCATTACTATACAAGTTCACATCATAAGATACAAACAGATAAATTTATGCCTGACTAAATAAATCAAGAGTAATAGTTGTAGAGTAGTGGACTCCTCGAAAGAAAAGTACCAACAGGTGTTTCAAAAAGAGTAAGCATGATCTGTTTCGTGCCAACACCTACCATTACTATATAGGTCAACATCATGAGATACAATCAGATCAATTTATGCCTGACTAAATAAATCAAGAGTAATAGTTGTATAGTAGTGGACTCCACAAAAGAGAAGTACCATCAGGTGTTTCGAAAAGAGTAAGCATGATCTGTTTCGTGCCAACACCTACCATTACTATATAGGTCAACATCATGAGATACAATCAGATCAATTTATGCCTGACTAAATAAATCAAGAGTAATAGTTGTAGAGTAGTGGACTCCTCGAAAGAAAAGTATCATCAGGTGTTTTAAAAAGAGAAAGCATAATCTGCTTCGTTCCAAAATCTACCACTACTATATAGGTCAACACCATCAGATACAATCAGATCAATTTATGCCTGACTAAATCAAGAGTAATAGTTGTATAGTAGTGGACTACTCTAAAGAAAAGTATCATCAGGTGTTTTAAAAAGAGTAAGCATGATCTGATTCGATCTACATCTACCATCATAATTTATCTCAATTTTTTTTTATTTCTTCTATTTGTACTTTTACTTTCCTAAAAACAAGATCTGGATTATTTAAGTGCATGAGACATAAAAATGACATAAAATATAAATCGGGTGGTGTCCTACAATAGTTTCCTGTGATCAATCACTATAAAATACTGTTTTAGCTCAGTAGGTTAGTGTACTATATATATATCAATAGAATATGATGGAATACTTCATATCTGACAGGTGCCCGTAAATATCTCAAACTTAAACAGATGGTTTTCAACAGCGACCAGCCAGAGTACAGTGTAACCGCGTTTATCCGGTCACTGGTACTCCGGAAACCCCGATTTCCGCACGCTTTTTTTTTTTTTTTTTTACCGGGAACGGAATATTTACTTTGTAAATTACCTTTTAATCCAATGACAGTTTTCCGTGGTTAGAATGGGACAAGGGCATACCAAGCCCAGAAGTGATCTGGCAAAATTTCCCTCATCAGGGGCGCCGGAACCACGGGGGCGGCTGCCCCCCCCCCTGCCCTTCACCTGAGGGGGCGAGGGGGCAAACATGTGCCCTTTTTGTCACGGAGACACTGACATTTTTTATGTCATAATAATTACAGCCGACGGAGGAAAGAGACGGAAATTATTTACCATTTCTCAATAGCCAAAGCAGGTGGAGAATAAAGACGTAAAGCTCCATTCTATTAGTGATGTAGTGATACAGTAATAGGGTGTAGAAGTGTTCGGATTAAGATGACAAAGTTGTCTGAGAACAGGAATTATAATGTTGTTCTATCACTGATAGTCGTGCTGGTTAAAGTACTGTACACACTGACAACTTTTCGACAACTTGTTGGCCAACATATTGTCGAAATGTCATATTGTCGAAAACGTTGTCAGTGTGAACAAGTCAAACAGAGATATTTCGACTCATCCGGGTACCGACAAAACATATACAAAACCAGTCCACTATATTTTCAAGGGTATAAAAGTATCTTAATTAGAGGGTTGTTTGTTTGTCAAGTTAAAGCAATACCCTTGAAAATATAATGGACCGGATGAGCCGAAATATCTCTAATTGACTACAGTTAGAAAACATTCGGCAACATGTTGTCCAAATATAAGTTTATTTTTGTTGTCGAGATGTAAATGATGTTGTCGAGTTTTATCCAATCAGAAATTGACTATAAATTCCATGATCTATCTGAAGTCATGTGATGTATATAAAAACGGAGTCACCACCAATGAATGATACCAAATTGTGCAACATGTTGTCGAACTGTTGTCGTGTGTATGCTGGAACCAATCTTTTGTGGCCCATATTTGTTGGCCAACCAACATGTTGTCGAAAATGTTGTCAGTATGTGCCAGTGTGTACAGTTGTCAGTATGTGCCAGTGTGTACAGTTGTCAGTATGTGTCAGTGTGTACATGTTGTCAAAAATGTTGTCAGTGTGTACAGTACTTAACTCTTAATTCTTTATCCTTGAAATGTACTCATATTGTTAAAAAGTGATTACCTCACAGCGACGTTAATGTAAGCGAAAATAATGTCCGGGGGTATTTATGTCCGGGTTGGACATAATACGCTAGATAGAACTGTCCTTTATTTAGTTATGGACATTAATCACTAGTTAAAAATGTCCATTGGACATGTTTCACTAGTGCAAAATGTCCAGCGGACATTTTCCACTGGCGGACATTATACACTTTTACATTAACAACTTAAAGATTCACGATGGAAGTATTTTAAAGAAATGAAATAAAGTTTTATGTTCCAATTTTCCTCTCATAGACAGACCTGTCGTGTTCCTTGACCAGATATGAAAGGAATTGTTTTCTGTTTGGACCGATAAGTACTGACAAACGCCATGTAGTGAGCAATGAGTTGACTTTAGTAAGAACACCAGCATTGGCCTACTCTTATTGTCGAGTGTCGAGGGATTTTCAAGGTGTACAGCCTGTAGCACACTGGACGTCAGTTCCCATTGGAATGACTAGAATTTTTTTCCATGTCAACTCAGGCCCGTACCCAGCCAAGTACTCGGTTGTTGTGGGGGGTGGGGGGGCGAACGTCCAATCAAGGAGAGCAGTTTAGTTAGATTACGGCTCAGAATTATTTGTTTCAAAAACAAAGACAAAGAAGTAAAATGAATTAATGTACATGTAATAATAAAATAACAATTGAAATTTGTCTAGAGGGAGGGGGGGGGGGGGGGGGGGATTGTGATTAGGGGAGGGGGAACCTTGGATGACCTCTCTGATATAATGATTCCAAGTGATTTACATACTTCCTCCATTACGCAACCTTTTCAATTAAGTAATAGTAAATCCGATTACATCATTGGTCATTTAAATGTCAATCGATTGATTACTAAAAAGACAAACAAACTTGATTATGGAAGCCGGATGCGGCCATTCGAAATCTCGTGTTCTCGCCTTAGTTTAGAGGGCGAGAAAGCGAGAACGCGAGAAGGCGAGAAAGCGAGAACGCGAGAACGCGAGAAGGCGAGAACGCGAGAAAGCGAGGGACGAGAACGCGAGAAGGCGACAACACGAGGAAAACAGCACGAGAATGCGAGAAAATGAGGGCGAGAAAGCGAGGAAAATTTTCCTCGTGTTCTCGCGTTCTCGCCTTTGTAAATTTTGATAACAGGGTGCTTTTCCTCGCGTTCTCGCGTTCTCGACCTTCGTTTTTCTCGCTTTCTCGCCTTCTCGCTTTCTCGCGTTCTCGCGTTCTCGCTTTCTCGCCTTTTCGTGTTCTCGTGTTCTCGCTTTCTCGTGTTCTCGCTTTCTCGCGTTCTCGCTTTCTCGCGTTCTCGTCTTCTCGCTTTCTCGCCTTCCGGTTTTACGACAATCATTTTCTTGTGTCCACTCTACAGCCTACAATTTTTGACGGATCCTTTTCAAATTTGGTATGTGGATTATTGAGGACATAATGAGGACCCCTATTGATTTTGGTGCCAATCGGACAATTTTTGACCGGTATAGAGCGTTTTTAGGCCAAAAATGTCCGAAATATCTTGTGTCCTCTCTACAGCCCACAATGTTTGACCGATCTTTTTCAAATTTGGTACATGGATTAATGGGGACATAATAAGGACCCCTATTGATTTTGGTGCCAATCGGACAATTTTTGACCGGTATAGAGCGTTTTTAGGCCAAAAATGTCCGAAATATCTTGTGTCCTCTCTACAGCCCACAATGTTTGACCGATCTTTTTCAAATTTGGTATATGGATTATTGGGGACATAATGAGGACCCCTATTGATTTTGGTGCCAATCGAATAATTTTTGACCGAGCGTTTTTCGGCCAAAAATGACCGAAATATCTTGTGTCCACTCTACACCCTACAATTTGTGACTGATCTTTTTCAAATCTGGTATGTGGATTATTGGGGACATAAAGAGGATCCCTATTGATTTTGGTGCCAATCAGATAATTTTTGACCGAGATAAAGCGTTGTTAGGCAAACCCATTCTTGTTTGATAAAGGACTTTAGAGTTTCCCAGCGCAATTATACAAAAACTCAAGTACGAAATTTGGAAATTTTTCGTTTTCTGTACATAGTGAATAGCATTTCTTACATTTATAGCAGCCATAAGCCAATATTTTTGACCACTATTATTGGCCTATTAGGCTGTTTAAGTGACGTTTGCTATCAATAGCCTATGTCATTGCGCATGCGGTTGCGGTTGCGTACATAATAAACCGGAAGGCGAGAAGGCGAGAACGCGAGAAGGCGAGAACGCGAGAAAGCGAGAACGCGAGAACACGAGAACGCGAGAAAGTAAGAACGCGAGAAAGCGAGAACGCGAGAAAGCGAGAAAAACGAAGGTCGAGAACGCGAGAACGCGAGGAAAAGCACTCTGTTATCAAAATTTACAAGGGCGAGAACGCGAGAACACGAGGAAATTTTTTCTCGCTTTCTCGCCCTCTTTTTCTCGCGTTCTCGCCCTGTTTTATCGTGTTGTCGTGTTCTCGCGTTCTCGCCCCTCGCTTTCTCGCGTTCTCGCTTTCTCGCTTTCTCGTGTTCTCGCGTTCTCGCCTCCTGATTTTCATATGCGAGAAAGCGAGAACACGAGATGGCCGTATCCGGCTTCCATACTTGATGAAATGCGTACAGTTATATTCAACCCAGAAAATAATATCAGTATTATGGGATTTACTGAAACATTTTTACATAAATCAGTAGTAGATGATCTGCATGTTGATAATTTTGTTATTGAGAGAATGGATCGTTTTGGTAAAGAGGGAGGGGGTATATTATTTTACATCAAAGATATAATTAAATATGAAAGGCTTGCTGAATTCGAAACAAATGAAGTCGAATGTATATGGCTTATAGTCTCGCCCGAATTTTCTAAATCTTTTATTTTATCCTTAATATATCGACCACCTAGTTCTACTGTTGAGTGGTATGCAAAGTTTGAACAAATTTTGTATGACATTTCATCGAAATATGCAACAGCTCCATTTTATCTAATGGGTGATTTTAATATTGATTTTAACTCTTCTGTGCCTAAACATTGGCAGACCATTATATCATCATTTTCTTTATCACAAATGATTACTGAACATACAAGAAAAACTGACTCTTCTGCTACCATACTAGATCATCTATATACTAATGTACCACATAATATAAAAGAAATTAAAATACCGCCATACAGTCTAAGTGATCATTTTCCTGTTATCTTCTCAGTAAAGAATGTTCAAAATTGTAAAAATTCTAAAAACAGACACACGCTGATTCAATATCGGCAATACAAGAATTTTAGGGATTCTGACTTCATTCATGACTTGAGAAATTCGCCATTCTATGAACTAGAACAAGTAAATGACATTGAAGCTGTTTTACAAGCTTTTTACGATATCATTCTTAAAGTCTTGAATAAACACGCCCCTATCAAAACCAGACGAGTCAAGTACCCTACTAAACCCATGTGGTTTAATGATGAAATTAAAGCTTCTAGAAAGAAGCGTGATTATTACAAAATGATTGGAAATGAAACTCAATACAAACAGTGGCGTAATAAAACTAAGAAATTAATAGATCAAGCTAAAACTGACCATGTTAAAGATATCATCGCTAATAAAAAAGACAATAAAACCATCTGGCAATATCTAAATTCTTTACAAGGAAAATCTTCTTTAGGCCCAAATTACCCACAAACTATTGAACATCTTGACTTTAAAACTTCTGACCCTACTCAAATAACTGAACTTATGAATGAATATTTCACTAACATTACTGACTCTATAAAGCCTCCTTATAAACCACTCCAAAAACCGAATATAATTAAAAATTACGTCAATAACAAAGTACCGGATGATGTTTTATTTGACCTACCTTTTATTTCAGTTACTGAAGTTTTAAGATATATTAAAAACCTTGAACCACAAAAGGCAACAGGTTTGGATAATCTTGGCCCTAAAATTTTAAAAATGTCAGCTGAAGTTATTTCAAGTTCACTTACACATATCATTAATTTGTGTGTAAATAATTGTATATTCCCGGATCAACTTAAAGAAGCTAAAATAGTACCAATATATAAAAAGGGTTCCAAAGAAAATATTTCAAATTATAGACCAATCTCCATTTTACCAACTATTTCTAAAATTTTTGAAAAGCATATATCTGTAAATATTAAATCTTTCTTTAATAATTTCAATTTATTTTATGTTAACCAATCAGGTTTCAGGGAACACCATTCTTGCTCTACAGCGCTTATTCGAATAACTGACCAATGGCTTGAAGCCTTAGATCACAGAAAATTAACAGGTGTTGTTTACCTAGATTTTAGTAAGGCTTTTGATCTTATTGACCACCAACTCCTCCTTGATAAACTTAGTTTATATAAATTTCATCCAAATTTGTTACATTTAATTAAATCTTATTTATCGAATCGAAACCAAAAGGTTTGCCTTGGAAATTATCAATCCATACATCGGACATTAAAATGCGGTGTTCCTCAAGGATCCATCCTTGGACCTCTCTTATTTCTCATTTTCATAAATGATCTTCCATTTTTTACTAAAAATGTCATTTCTGAAATATTTGCTGATGATACTACCATACATTTTTCTGATAAAAAACTTGAATGTATTCAAAGTTGTCTGCAGGAAGATTTAGACATTATCAGCCAATGGTGCTATGATAATGGTATGGTTATCAACACCAATAAAACTAAAAGTATGTTGATAAAACCTAAAAGACACAATGATAAATACGTTTCTCTTTCTATTCGTGACCAGATACTGGACAACGTCTCTGAAGCTACTTTACTTGGAATTACAATAGATGATCACTTAGACTGGGGAAATCATATTTCTAAGCTTCATTCACATGTTGCATCAAAAATATATCTTTTGAATAGAATTAAACTGAATTTACCGATAGAAACCCGAATTTTATTCTATAATGCTTATATATTGCCTCATTTAGACTATTGTAATATTGTTTGGGGTAATGCTTTTCAGAATAAACTTGACTTTCTATTTAAATTACAAAAACGTGCAGCGCGGAGTATCCTTGACACGAACTATGATACAAGATCGGCAGACTTGTTTTCTAAATTAAATTGGCTAACTCTCGAACAACGAATTAAATACAACACTGGGATACTGACTTACAAAATTATGAATGGAAAATGTCCACAATACTTCCAAAATTACCTTTGTTTACAATCTTCAATTTCAACAACAACTCTCTGTCTACGTTCGGAAACAAAAAATTCATTACATCTCCAAAAATGTCGTACTGAGGCCATGAAAAAAACATTTAAATACAAGGCTAGTTTACTCTGGAATTCACTACCACAGGTACTCAAACTATCTGATGATATAGGAAGTTTTAAAACAGGACTGAAAAAGGAGTTACAATCTTAATATGTTTTCATCTTAATGATTTTTAATATTTTTTCTTCCAATTTAATAATATACTCGTGTGAATATACCTCATATTCATTTTATTTTCATGTATAAATCACATTATCTTTTATTCATGTATTACCCTTCATATATCCTTGTACATCATTATATTCTTATGTACTTCTCTTATAACACTATCTTTTTGTAAATATGTTTTTGTAGTTTTATATGTAGAAAGATCCCAGGGAAGATTGCCGTGTGCAACTGGGTATCTAATAAAGTTATTATTATTATAACCCCAACCCCTTATACCTGCATCACTGACATGGGGAAACGGAAATAGTTTGTTGGTGTACTGATACGTCCGAAAGGACACAAGGGTGAGGTGAGGTTGGGGGGGGGGGGGGATTGTTGAAAACAAAACGACAACCTGACAATATGTTTATTTACAAACAGAATAAGACAAAGTACAGTGAATGGAACTCAACTATAATATGACCCAAAGATACAGAAATTCTTCAATAGATATTGTCAACGGTCGCCTGGAGACATTTGGAGTGCTATGTGTTCCGGCTACAGCAACGTTCATTGACTTGTACAGATTTGAAAATATCCCCAGGTTCTCTAATAACGAATTTGACATTTTCGTTCTGAGAGCCATATCCTAAGGTATTGTGTGGTTTTACGTCATGTTAAACTTATTCAGATATACATTAATTCCTTTCTCTCAAATAAAATAGGTGAAATTTGTTTCTCTTCTCAGGTTGTTGACCTGTTGTGTTCTGCTGATGGCATGATGACTCTTTACATTGTTGTTAGTTTCTTGTGTCTCTTTTAAAGTACATCATGTATATCAAGACCAAAGAAATCAGTTGCGTTTCTGGGAATCTTTACATGGAGGGGCCGCGTTGGGGCCAAATAAGTTTCAGTGTACCAGCACAAGGTATCCGTATGTAACATTATACAAAATTTCAAAGTGGCAGGCCAAATCCGAGCATAGCCGTAGGGGCCCACAACTCAACAGGGGGGCAGATCGACTTATTGCCCGAATTTTAATGATATTTTGCCAGAATTTGTGAATTTTTTGCCCGAAAACATAACATTTTGGGGCGGGGGGGGGGGGGGGGGGGTGCAGCTGCCTCTCTGCCCCCCTGTCTCCTACGGCTATGAGTCCGAGCCAGTTTCCTTATGAAAATACTGATACAGATGTTGACAGTTACAAGTTCTGTGGTTATTAACTCATTTGACTCTCTACTGTTAACGTTTTGTTGAAACACAGTCAATTTAACACGGTACCATCAGCTTTTTACTTATTTATTTATCTTAATATACTAATAAATCAATATGTCACAGTAGAAACTAAAATCCAGGAGAATTTAAAATCCTCCTAGGACAAAGTCTAATTAGACAACAGACAAGTTGCCTAAACTTATAAACTCTTATTCACCAAGTTTTAGAATTTTGATATTTTGATCATTCTAAGAGGTAGTATTCCTTTATGAATAGTGAACTATAAGTACTAAACAATATAATATTATACGTGTAGAACTGTTAACTGTATTTTATAATGAAAAGTGGTCTCAGGTGTCTATAAAAGTAAGCATACCCTGCCTGACACCGCACCAGCCACTGCTTCTAAATATTATTGATAATAGAAGATGATACAGAACATTGTGAATAGTGAACTATAAGTACTAAACAATATAATATTATAGAACTGTTTTCTGTATTTTATAATGAAAAGTGGTATCAGGTGTCTATAATAATAAGCATACCCTGCCTGGCGCCACAACCTCTAGTAATGAAAAGTGGTATCAGGTGTCTATAATAGTAAGTATACCCTGCCAGCCACTGCTGCTCAATATTATTGATAATAGTAAGATAAAACAGAACATTGTGAATAGTGAACTATAAGTACTGATATTATAGAAGTGTTGCTGTACAGTCTGATACTGGTGCTAGGAGGTGACGAGACCGGTCAATGAACTCTCTATCAAGCTATTAGGCTATTACAGAATATAACCCCAGGATTTGGTGCCATGCTACGTCAAACAATCAAACATTCGGCTCAACCTTCCTCATTTTGTTCGAGACCATGTAATGACTCGGTAATGCTAGCGGCCATCTTGCCCGGTAAATGGGCAAGGGAAGATAACTCTTGTTCTGAGATTGATTTTGATTAGTTGTTTTTACCGCGAAAGAAGACGACACACTCTGAAGAATGTTTGTGATTGGCTGGACTATAATTAATTCAATATGGCGTACGCTAGTCTAGTATCGAAGCACTCGTATCTACTTCGGAATTAGACTAGTTGCTAGATAACCTCGTGTACTGTACAGTAGCCGCCATATTGAATAAATTGTAGTTCAGCCAATCACAATCATTCTTCAGAGAGTATCGTCTTCTTTCCCACTAAAAACCGCCAATCAAAATTAATCTTCGAACAAGAGTTGTCCTTTCCTGCCCATTTACCTGGCATTATCATTATATAGTCTCGGAACAAAATGACGATGTTTGAGCCGAATGGTGTCGAAGTTGATACGAGTGACAATCTAAGAGGCATGTCGATCATTCCAGAAGTCTTAGTTTACAATACAAAGAGTGATAAACAATGTTGTCTGAAACCAGATCATTGACCTTTACATTGTAACTTGTGAAATTAAAAACGTCAGCTTCAGGGGTGACTGGGATTCATTAGTTCAATTCAGGTGAACTGTTAACAAGGCGCCTCCAGTCCTCAAAACTTGACCTCATTCCTCTCTCGACTCTCAGTTGTTGATATTCCTTTGTTTAAAAGACGATGTCAACAAACGCCATCTTACTGGCAAGACTTTTCCCGATCAAGGTAATCTGTTGTATAGTAACGACACCAGGTAAGTCCTCTGCCTGATGAAATTGACCAAGTTTGAGAATTAAGATTATTGTGTGTTCATTTTAAGAGGTGATATGATTTTTAAAACAAGTGATAAGTTTTAAATCTGGAGAAAGTAGAGTTTTTTTCCATTAAAATCATTAATATTCATGTATTTTTTCAGAAATGGTCCGATTTTCAGGTATTTATTATACCATATTAAAACTCTACCTTAAGACCTTATTGATTTTTGGAGGCGTTATAACTTGTCAAGGTTCTAAGAGGAGGAATGATGATGTTCTGTAACTGAAACATAATAACTTGGTCATAATCATCAGCCATCTTGGTCGGTCAAAGGGCAAGAGCAGACAACTGTCTGAATTTTCTGAACTGTTTTGTTTTTCAACAAGACGATCATCCTAATATATACAAAGTTACCTATCAATCTAATCTATTACCGTAGTTGTTACAAGTAGGATTGTGAAGGTGTGTCCCTTATTTGACCTAATTTCTAAATGCACGTGTAAACAACGCAATACCTGATAACTCTTCCTGCTTTTTAATTTTTTTTCTGAATGAATGTAAAAGAAATTAGAATGTCCTGGAGTCAAGTCATGGTGAATGATATTTCAGAATGTCAGTGAATTGGGCCTGAAGATATATCTAGTATATCATTATAATCATAGATATATCCCATTGGCTAACGACGTCAACAACTACATATAACACAGATCAATACGACGTCGGCCCACACCAAACCGTCCTAGTGGGTATTTTCAGAGAATAACCGCCATTAGAGCCTAGAGAACTTCTTCCTCGTTACCTCTCGAGGCCAAACTGTATATAATAAGTAAGAAGTTTTAAAAAAAGAATGGTATATAAAAAGATATCACGTACGTTCCACACCAACTGCACGTGATTAACCACTCCGGTCAGATGACCCAGGACAGTCAAACGCTAGTTCTTACGCTTTACGTTACGTCATGCCCCATGTTTAAGTCACATTCGTAAGAAAACATAAATTTAGTCCAGTTTTAAAATAAATATTTATAGCTGTTTGGTCGAAAGAAAAAACATATTGCTTGAAATGAGGTCTTACTAACTAGCAGATTGTTTGGTACAATGACAGTTTTCTGTGGTCAGAATGAGACTAGAACATACCAAACTATCGTGTCTAACTAGCTAGCAATTTGCTTAGTACAATGACAGTTTTCTGTGGTCAGAATGAGACTAGAGCATACCAAACTATCGTGTACAACTAGCTAGTAGATTGTTCGGTACAATGACAGTTTTCTGTGGTCAGAATGGGACTAGAACATACCAAACTATCGTGTCTAACTAGCTAGCAGATTGTTTGGTACAATGCCAGTTTACTGTGGTCAGAATGAGACTAGAACATACCAAACTATCGTGTCCAACTAGCTAGTAGATTGTCTGGTACAATGACAGTTTTCTGTGGTCAGAATGAGACTAGAACATACCAAACTATCATGTCCAACTAGCTTGTGCACATATTGTGGTCAGTTTGACCACAGACAACTGCCATTGTACCAAACAAACTACTAACTGATTTATTTATCTTTTCAAACAGACTACGGTATCAAAGATCCCCTGAAATTTTCAAAATATTAACCCTAGGTAATTTATTATGTAATGATCAAAACTGATTTTGTCAGATCAGCCATTTTGCAGGTGCGTGATAGTGGTATTCATTTGATAAAACTATTGTCAACGCGACAGATACAATTACCAACAACTAAATCAATGTCAAATATAATAACTTTGTTCTACTTTCTTCTCAAACATAATTTACTGAGATATTGTCCCTGAAGGCATTCTTCAAACTTTTAACTTTCAGTTCTTCCGTGAACAAAACATTAATGAGTTCGTATTGTACTACTACATGTATGAGGACTGTGGCGTGTGTCCTTATCAAAGCAGAGGATGTTTACCATTACCAGAACACCTGAGGCCACTCTGTGAATGAGTTTGTTCGTTTTAAAACACTGACTTAAAGTTCAATTCGCGGGGGTGGTTATAAAGTAGATTATCGGAAATTTAGTCACTTGAAAAATTGGTAATATGTGACATGGTAAATTGGTTACAATAATATGATCACAAGGTAAATTGGTCACAAGGTCTCAAGGTAAATTGGTCACAGCAATATAGTCACAAGGTAAATTGGTCACAATAATATAGTCACAAGGTAAATTGGTCACAGTTATATGGTCACAAGGTAAATTGGTCACAATAATATGACCACAAGGTAAATTGGTCACAATAATATGACCACAAGGTAAATTGGTCACAATAATATAGTCACAAGGTAAATTGGTCACAGTTATATAGTCACAAGGTAAATTGGTCACAATAATATGACCACAAGGTAAATTGGTCACAATAATATGACCACAAGGTAAATTGGTCACAGTAATATGGTCACAAGGTAAATTGTTCACAGTAATATGGTCACAAGGTAAATTGGTCACAACACTATATTTCTGTTTAGTTTGACAAAATATTTGAAATAAAATCATGGCCTAGCTAGATGGATCTTTAAAGAGATCAGAAAGAGGTTTTGTAATGTAATCTCTGTAGAGATGGATCTTTAAAGAGATCAGAAAGTGGTTTTGTAGTGTAATATCGGTGAAGATGGATCTTTAAAGAGATCAGAAAGAGGTTTTGTAGTGTAATCTCGGTAGAGATGGATCTTTAAAGAGATCAGAAAGAGGTTTTGTAATGTAATCTCGATAGAGATGGATCTTTAAAGAGATCAGAAAGTGGTTTTGTTTTGTAATCTCGGTAGAGATGGACCTTTAAAGAGGTCAGAAAGAGGTTTTGTAATGTAATCACGGTAGAGATGGATCTTTAAAGAGATCAGAAAGTGGTTTTGTAGTGTAATCTCGGTAGAGATGGATCTTTAAAGAGATCAGAAAGAGGTTTTGTTGTGTAATCACGGTAGAGATGGATCTTTAAGAGATCAGAAAGAGGTTTTGTAGTGTAATCTCGGTAGAGATGGATCTTTAAAGAGATCAGAAAGAGGTTTTGTAGTGTAATCACAGTGAAGATGGATCTTTAAAGAGACCAGAAAGAGGTTTTGTAGTGTAATCTCGATAGAGATGGATCTTTAAAGAGATCAGAAAGAGGTTTTATAGTGTAATCTCGGTGAAGATGGATCTTTAAGGAGATCAGAAAGAGGTTTTGTTGTGTAATCACGGTGACGATGGATCTTTAAAGAGGTTTTGTTGTGTAATCACGGTGAAGATGGATCTTTAAAGAGGTTTTGTTGTGTAATCTCGGTGAAGATGGATCTTTAAAGAGGTTTTGTTGTGTAATCTCGGTAGAGATTGATCTTAAAAGAGATCAGAAAGAGGTTTTGTAATGTAATCTCGGTAGAGATGGATCTTTAAAGAGATCAGAAAGAGGTTTTGTAGTGTAATCTCGGCAGAGATGGATCTTTAAAGAGATCAGAAAGGGGTTTTGTTGTGTAATCACGGTGACGATGGATCTTTAAAGAGGTTTTGTTGTGTAATCACGGTGAAGATGGATCTTTAAAGAGGTTTTGTTGTGTAATCACGGTGAAGATGGATCTTTAAAGAGATCAGAAAGAGGTTTTGTAGTGTAATCTCGGTAGAGATGGATCTTTAAGAGGTTTTGTAGTGTAATCTCGGTGAAGATGGATCTTTAAGATTAGGATAACCAGACATTAGCGGCTTGTCATCAAGATAATGGAGAGAAAAGGCCTTGACATGGTTCTTTACAATCTTTACAAATTATTTTATCGATTTTAGTTTCTCTCACGCGACAGTCAATGTGCTGAATTCCATTTCACCACGTTTCAATAGCTCTAGTATCGATTGATGCCGACCCAATTAAATTTGATTGAAAAGCTGCGACTGGTTGAAGGTTTGATGAAGGTTTTTAAATTAACTGGCAACGACAGGTCAAGTTGACAGAGTATTGAGGACGTCTGATAGAAGTGGTTTAGTGCAGATTTTCTAGGAGTCAACAACCCTCGGGCTGGGGGTGGGGGTGTACAGTCTTGAAACGTTTTGTACTGTAGGAGAATGGGGGGTGGGGGGGGGGGGGGGGTTGATTCTGGTTGATTCTGGTTGATTCTTGAAAGGTCTTGTACTGTACGGGAATGATAGAAGTGGTTTAGTGCAGATCAACAACCCTCGGACTGGGGGTGGGGTGTACAGCCTGTAAAGGTTTTGTACTCTAGGGGAATGGGGGCAGTCCTGGTTGATTCTTGTTCTGTACGGGAATGATAGAAGTGCAGATCTTCTAGGAGTCAACAACCCTCGGACTGGGGGGTGGGGGTGTACAGTCTTGAAACGTTTTGTACTGTAGGGGAATGGGGGCAGCCCTGGTTGATTCTTGAAACGTTTGTGAGTTTTCTTTTGAACCTTTGATAGAAGTGGTTTAGTGCAGATTTTCTAAGAGTCAACAACCCTCAGACTGGGGGTGGGGGTGTACAGTCTTGAAACGTTTTGTACTGTATGGGAATGGGGGCAGCCCTGGTTGATTCTTGAAATGTTTGAGAGTTTTCTTTATAAAAACCATTGACGAAGTGGTTTAGTGTATATCTTCAAAGTTTCAACAACCCTCGGACTGGGGGGTGGGGATAGCCCTGGTTGATTTTTAACTGTCTTGTAATGTACGGGAATTGGGGCGGCTTTGGTTGATATGCTTACTCTTTTTGAAACACTTGATGGTATGGGAATATAAACGGCCGATTTTGTCATGCTCTGGACGAGCTTTTTGAGTAACGGATTTTTGTGCTCGTACGGATTTTTATTATTACAAGTCTTCAATATAAAACGATTTGTTTAGTGCAAATCTTCAAAGTGCCAAGCAATTCGCTTGCTCTAGAAGAATTGGTAATTCAAAGTCCTGTCTATAAAAAAAACTCTTAGATTATGGACGAATGGGGACAGCTCTTGTTGATTCTTAAAAAGGTTTACGAGTTTTCTTCATACGGCCATTTATTGATCTAATAACAGTGTATAATAGTATGTATCTTACATAAGTACAATTTATATAATGCCTTTCTAATCCAAATGAATCAAATTAGTCAACGTTAAAGAACTTGTACACTTGTCTTTTTTAGACCTATCAAATGTTTTCTGACTGAACCTTTTATGCATTAATTTCAATTAATAAGTATTATACATCACATAATTTTCGTATTTTTTCCTTTTCTCATTTAAAATGATATAGTTAATTACATTTTTTTAAAAGTTCTCTGTTTTGCGGTCATGTATCTTTATCGTGTTGTTTCCATGGATTAAAAAGGTCGTTTCAATGTCAAGAAATAATAATTGAAAGTGAATGATTGTTTCGTGATTTTAAAGGTAGAATTTCATTTAATTATTTACTTTACCGACTGATGGAGCTCAATATTAGCTATCTGTAAAGTCATCTAAATGTTTACTCTACCAGCTGATAGAGCTCAATTTCAGCTATCTGTATAGTCATCGAAATATTTACTTTACCAACTGATAGAGCTCAATTTCAGCTATCTGTATAGTCATCTAAATATTTACTTTACCAACTGATAGAGCTCAATTTCAGCTATCTGTATAGCCATCTAAATATTTACTTTACCAACTGATAGAGCTCAATTTCAGCTATCTGTATAGTCATCTAAATGTTTACTCACCACCTGATAGAGCTCAATTTAAGTCATCTAAATATTTACTTTACCAGCTGATAAAGCTCAATTTAAGCTATCTGTATAGTGATCTCGATATTTACTTTACCAGCTGATAAAGTTCAATTTAAGCTATCTGTAAAGTCATCTAAATATTTACTTTACCAGCTGATAAAGCTCAATTTAAGCTATCTGTATAGTGATCTCAATATTTACTTTACCAGCTGATAGAGCTCAATTACAGCTATCTGTATGGTCATATAAATATTTACTTTACCAGCTGATAGAACTCAATTTCCAAATATTTACTTTACCAGCTGATAGAACTCAATTTCAGCTGTCTGTATACTCATCTACATGAATGTTTATTTTACCAGATGATAGAGCTCAATAAAAGCTATCTATATAGTAATCTAAATATTTACTTTACCAGCTGATAGAGCTCAATTTCAGCCATCTGTATACTGTACTCATCTACATTTTTACTTTACCGGCTGATAGAGCTCAATAAAAGCTATCTGTATAGTCATCTAAATATTTACTTAAAGGGACAGTCTGAATTTATTTTTGGTCAAAATTTTTTTTAAATTTGTGAAAACTTAACACCAAAATCTGTAACTATGTGCTCTTTAATGTATCTGAAAGTTTTAACTAAAAAAATTCAGCCGTTAATTTTTAAACGCTAAAAACATGCTAAAATTCTTAAAAACCTTACGTAAGGTTTTTAAGTGTGTTATGTTTTTTAGACGCTGATAGCAAACTACTGAACGGATTTGAGTAAAATAAACTCCTAATGGTAGAGAAATGTCCCTCTTGTGTATTTAAAAGGTTTCAGCTAGAAATGTTGTGCCATTTAAAGGGCAAACCCCAAAACTAGGTCAAATTGCTTAATTAACAATAAGTACTCCCTGTTTGTAATTAATCCTTTAAAACCAAATTCAGTTTGATCAAGAAGATATAGAGATACAATAAGCATACTTTAAAAATACTCTCAGGTAGTATTTGCGATTTTTTTGATAATGGAAACTTTTTTCAAAAAAGCAGAATGGCCCTTTAACCAGCTGATAGAGCTAGAGCTATCTTTCAAGCAACTAAGTAAATATTTCGATGGCAATATCCCTTTAAGTATCAATGACCTCGATGTTTGGAGAACAGAAACCACAGACACTGTCTCTTTAACGTGATTGATGATGATAATAAACAGGAAGAAAGAAAAACGGCGGTTTGTGAACTTTGAGACCTTTGATCGCTTTCAACAAATCATCTGGTTCGATCATTAGACAGCTTCCAATCAATATAATCACCATGACAACGACATAGTTATCGATCTCTCTATGATCATTATGTAAAGTACAAAATGACGCCACCTTCGATTTGACATGGTCTGTGTTTTATAATGACTCATCTATTATATAGTCCGAAACATTTCTTCGTCCATTATTAGGTCAAATCGTTGGAGTTTTACACCCTACTATACAAAAACACTGAAGAAAATATTGGAGACATAGAAGATATGAATCTGTGTAAGAAAGACAATTTTGGTAATTGAAATTCTAACAATATATTTGTATAGTAGCGGACTACTCTGGTTTTTCGAAAAGAGTAAGCATGGTCTGCTTCGTGCCAACATCTACCATTACTAAATAGGTCAACATCATGAAATACAATCAGTATAAATAAGTAATACTGTAGTTGTATAGTAGTGGACTCCTTTAAAGAGAAGTACCATCAGGTGTTTTGAAAAGAGTAATTATAATCTGCTTCGCGCGACATTTGCCATCTTAGTTTATCCCGAAATTGTTTTATTTCTTCTATTTGTACTTTTACTCTCCTAAAATACAAGATCTAGATCTTTTAAGTGCATTAGACATAAAAATGACATAAAATATAAATCGGGTGGTGTCCTACAATAGTTTCCTGTGATCAATCACTATAAAATACTGTTATAGCCCAGTAGGTTAGTGTACTATATATATATCAATAGAATATGATGGAATACTTCATATTTGACAGGTGCCCGCAAATATCTCAACAGATGAATAAAAATATGGATTTCACAGTGACTAAATCCAGAGTACAGTATAACCGCGTTTATCCGACCACTGGTACACCGGAAACCCGGATTTCCGCACGCTTTACTTTTTACCGGGAACGGAATATTAACTATGTAAAATTGCCCTTTAATCCGATGACAGTTTTTCGTGGTGAGAATGGGACAGGGCATACCAAGCCAAGAAGTGATCTGGCAAAATTTCCCTCATTGCACACTGCCTGATATTTACTTAATTTCTTAATGGCCAAAACAGGTGGAGACAAAAAGACGCAAAACTCCATTCTATTAGTGCTGTAATGATACAGCAATAGGGTGTAGAAGTGTTCGGTTGTGATGTAGTGATACAGCAATAGGGTGTAGAAGTGTTCGGATTAAGATGACAAGGTTGTCTGAGAGCAGGAATTATAATGTTGTTCTATCACTGATAGTCGTGCTGGTTAAAGTACTGTACACACTGACAATATTTTCCACAACTTGTTGGCCAACATGATGCCGAAATGCCATGTAGTCGGAAACTTTGTCAGTGTGTATAATACAGTTAGCAAACATTCGGCAACATCATAGCAGTAGGAGACAGGGCAATCTAATTAAAATTAGATTACATTTCGTTTCGGTTGTCAGTGTGTACTCTTTATCCTTGAAATGTACTCATATTGTTAAAAAGTAATTGCCTCACAGCGACGTTAACAGCTTAAAGATTCACGATGGAGGTCTTTTAAAGAAATGAAATGGAGTTTTATGTTCCAATTTTCCTCTCATAGACACCTGTTGTGTTCGCTGACCAGATATGAAAGGAATTGTTTTCTGTTTGGGCCGATAAGGACTGACAAACGCCATGTAGTGAGCAATGAGTTAAGTTTAGTAAGGACATCAGCATTAGCCTACTATTATTGTCGATTTCCAACTGTCGCTGGATTTTCAAGGAGCACTCTTGACCTCAGGTAGGTAATTGTTGAAGACTAAACGGCAACCTGACAATATGTTTATTTACAAACAGAATAAGACAAAGAACAGTGAATGGAACTCAACTATAATCTGACCCAAAGATACAGAAATTCTTCAATAGATATTGTCAACGGTCGCCTGGAGACATTTGGAGTGCTATGTGTTCCGGCTACATCAACGTTCATTGACTTGTACAGATTTGAAAATACCCCCAGGTTCTCTAATAACGAATTTGACATTTTCGTTCTGAGAGCCATGTCCTAAGGTCTTGTGTGGTTTTTACGTCATGTTAAACTTATTCAGATATACATTAATTCCTTTCTCTAAAATAAAATAGGTGAAACTTGTTTCTCTTCTCAGGTTGTTGACCTGTTGTGTTCTGCTGATGGCATGATGACTCTTTACATTGTTGTTAGTTTCTCATGTCTTTTTAAAGTACACCATGTATACGAAAAGACCAAAGAAATCAGTGGCGTTTCTAGGAATCATTACGTGGAGGGGCGAGTTGGGGCAAAATAAGTTTCAGTGTCCAGCACAAGGTATCCGTATGTAACATTATACAAAATTTCAAAGTGGAAGGCCAGTCCGTGCATAGCCGTGGGAGCCCACAACTCAACAGGGGGGCAGATCGACTTATTGCCCGAATTTTAATGATTTTTTGCCCGCAAACATAATATTTGGGGGGGGGGGGGGTGCAGCTGCCCCTCTGCCCCCCTGTCTCCTACGGCTATGAGTCCGAGCCAGTTCCCTTATGAAAATACTGATACAGATGTTGACAGTTACAAGTTCTGTGGTTAATAACTCATTTTACTGTTTGACTTTCTCTCATATCTTACCTTACATATTGTTACACATCAGAATATATTATATATTTCACAGTTGAAACTAAAATCCAGGAGAATTTAAAATCCTCCTAGGACAAAGTCTAATTAGACAACAGACAAGTTGTCTAAACTTATAAACTTTTATTCATCAAGTTTGAGAATTTAGCTTTTTTGATCATTCTAAGAGATGGTATTCCTTTATGAATAGTGAACTATAAGTACTAATTAATATAACATTATAGAACTGTTACTGTATTTTATGATGAAAAGTGGTATAAGGTGTCTATAATACAGTAGTAAGCATACCCTGCCTGACACCGCACCAGCCACTGCTGCTCAATATTATTGATAATAGTAAGATGAAACAGAACATTATGAATAGTGAACTAAAAGCACTAAACAATGTAATATTATAGGACTGTTTACTGTATTTTATAATGAAAAGTGGTATCAGGTGTCTATAATAATAAGCATACCCTGCCAGCCACTGCTTCTCAATATTATTGATAATAGTAAGATGAAACAGAACATTATGAATAGTGAACTAAAAGCACTAAACAATGTAATATTATAGGACTGTTTACTGTATTTTATAATGAAAAGTGGTATCAGGTGTCTATAATAATAAGCATACCCTGCCAGCCACTGCTTCTCAATATTATTGATAATAGTAAGATAAAACAGAACATTGTGAATAGTGAACTATAAGTACTGATATTATATAAGTGTTGCTGTACAGTCTGATACTGGTGCTAGGAGGTGACGAGACCGGTCAATGAACTCTCTATCAAGCTATTAGGCTATTACAGAATATACCCCAGGGTTTGGTGCCATGCTACGTCAGACAATCAAACATTCGGTCCAACCTTCGTCATTTTGTTCGAGACTATGTAATGACCGGCCATTAAAGGCGGCCATCTTGCCTAGTAAATTGGCAAGAAAAGATAACTCTTGTTCTGAGATTGATTTTGATTGGTTGCTTTTACCACGAAAGTTGATG
This sequence comes from Lottia scabra, assembly GCA_029955415.1. Taxonomy (NCBI): domain Eukaryota; kingdom Metazoa; phylum Mollusca; class Gastropoda; family Lottiidae; genus Lottia; species Lottia scabra. The sequence goes on along the minus strand of JARJEI010000051.1, from coordinate 459,451 downwards.
ATACTCTCTGAAGAATGTTTGTGATTGGCTGAACTATAATTTATTCAATATGGCGATCTCCGTACGCTAGTCTAGTATCGAAGCACTCGTATCTACTTCGGAATTAGACTAGTTGCTAGATAACCTCGTGTGCTGTACAGTAGCCGCCATATTGAATAAATTGTAGTTCAGCCAATCACAATCATTCTTCAGAGAGTGTCGTCTTCTTTCGCGCTAAAAACAGCCAAACAAAATTAATCTTCGAACAAGAGTTGTCTTTTCCAGCTTATTTATCTGGCAAGATGACCGAGTTATTATATAGTCTCGGAACAAAAATGACGATGGTTGAGCTGAATGGTGTCGAAGTTGATACGAGTGACAATCTAAGAGACATCTCGATCATTCCAGAAATCTTAGTTCACAATACAAAGAGTGATATTAATTTGTCAACAATGTTGTCTGAATCCAGTTCATTGACCTTTACACTGTAAATTATGAAATTAAAAACGTCAGCTTCAGGGGTGACTGGGATTCATTAGTTCAATTCAGGTGAACTGTTAACAAGGCGCCTCTAGTCCTCAAAACTTGACCCCATTCCTCTCTCGACTCTCAGTTGTTGATATTCCTTTGTTTAAAAGACCATGTCAACAAACGCCATCTTACTGGCAAGACTTTTCCCGATCAAGGTAATCTGTTGTATAGTAACGACACCCGGTAAATCCTCTGCCTGATGAATAAATACTCTTATTGACCATGTTTGAGAATTAAGATTATTTTGTGTTAATTTTAAGAGGTGATATCCCTTTAAAAACAAGTGATAAGTTTTAAATCTTGAGAAAGTAGAGTTTTTTCCATTAAAATCATTAATATTCATGTATTTTTTCAGAAATGGTCCGATTTTCAGGTCTTTATTATCTTGCCAAGGTTCGAAGAGGAGGAATGATGATGTTCTGTAACTGAAACATTATAACTTGGTCATAATCATCAGCCATCTTGGTCGGTCAAAGGGCAAGAGCAGACAATTGTCTGAATTTTCTGAACTGTTTTGTTTTTCAACATTACTATCATCCTAATATACAAATGTATACAAAGTAACATATCAATCTAGTCTAGTAACGTTACAAGTAGTTGTTTCAAGTAGGATTGTGAAGGTGTGACCCTTATTTGACCTAATTTCTAAATGCACGTGTAAACAACGCAATACCTAATAACTCTTCCTGCTTTTTTAAAAAAATTTCTGAATGAATGTAAAAGAAGTAAGAATGTCCTGGAGTCAAGTCATGGTGAATGATATTTCAGAATGTCAGTGAATTAAGCCTGAAGATATATCTAGTATATCATTATAATCATAGATATCCCATTGGCTAACGACGTCAACAACTACATATACCACCGATCAATACGACGTCGGCCCACACCAAATCGTTCTAGTGGGTATTTTCAGAGAATAACCGCCATTAGAGCCTAGAGAACTTCTTCCTAGTTACCCCTCGAGGCTAAACTGTATATAATAAGTAAGAAGTTTTAAAAAAAGAATGGTATATAAAAAGATATCACGTACGCTCCATACCAACTTCACGTGATTAACCACTCCGGTCAGATGACCCAGGACAGTCAAACGCTAGTTATTACGCTTTATGTTACGTCAAGCCCCATGCTTAAGTCACAATCGTAAGAAAACACAATTTTAGTCCAGTTTTAATATAAATATTTATAGCTGTTTGGTCGAAAGAAAAACAAGATTGCTTGAAATCTTGAAGTCTTACTAACTAGCAGATTGTTTGGTACAATGACAGTTTTCTGTGGTCAGAATGAAACAAGAACATACCAAACTATCGTGTCCAACTAGCTAGTAGATTGCTTGGAACAATGACAGATTTCTGAAATCAGAATGAGACTAGAACATATCAAACTATCGTGTCCAACTGTATGGCATCCTCTTTTGGAATTCTTTAAATTTCATTTCTGATATACTTCGTCAAGTTCATTAGCGGAAACCAATATTTGCCAAACTGTTATTTTGGAATTAGGTTTTCCGTTGTTGATCGTTAGTAATAGGAGTTTTTAACAATATATATTATTCAACTGACCTTTGAACCTATTAAATCCGTGGGTAAACTGGGGCTGATACATAGATAACATCACTGGAAGATAATTCTACTGTCGGGGCTGAAATACCAATGGGTTAATCATCTTTATATGGATACACCAGAAGAATCAACAGGAATGAAATGGAGTTTTACGTCCTACTTTTCTGAACTCTATTCACTAGGGAGGGGTGAATGCCATGCAGTGCGCAATGAGGGAAGTTTTTGCGAGGAAAGCGGCATTAGCCTACTCTTATTATTAGTAGGTTTATGCCGTTCTGGCAAAATATTAGGCCTTATCATTGTACACTGCATGGCGTTTGTCCGTCATCATTAGGAAACATTGTGGTCAACAATGGGAATTAAATAGCTAAGCTTACCATTAATGGCAAAATCGAGTTGTATAACTGTTTAGTAGGTATAATCCAAAGAGAAGAACCATAAGATGTTTCGAAAAGAGTAAGCATGATTTGCTTCACATACGACACCCACCACAATATAGATCAACATCATGGTATACAATCAGATAAATTTATGCCTGACTAAATCTAGAGTAATAGTTATATAGTAGTGGACTCCTCTAAAGAGAAGAACCATCAGGTGTTTCTAAAAGAGTAAGCAACAGGAACTAAAGAATAAATTCGATCTCAATGATCTTACCTTCTAATGATGACATTTGTCAATATGGTGGGGTGAAAACAGGATAATTTAATTTTATCTGTGATAAGATATAATATCATTATTATCAATTGATTAGCAATCTTACACTGTAACACTAAGCTATTGTTCACACTTTCGTCATTGTGTGTGGTACGGTACGACCCTAATACAGGCCCTTAGCTATAGGACGGGTGGGGGAGGGGGGAGCGTTGAATAACTCCAATTTCTTGACAAAAACTGCGAAAAGCTCAAAATGGTGCCAAGAAAACTGCCGGTAAGAAGACATCAACACCAAAGAAGTCACCAGTGCCAAGACGTCACCTACTGAACTTTGATTTGGATGAATGTCAGTTTTCTCCTGGTTATTGTGATAGGTCAATGTCAGTTTTCACCTTGTTATGATGATAGATACATGTCAGTTTTCTCCTTGTTATTGCGATATGTATATGTCAGTTCTCTCCTTGTTATTTGATAGGTATATGTCAGTTTTCTCCTTGTTATTGTGAAAGATATATGTCAGTTTTCTCCTTGTTATTGTTATAGGTATATGTCAGTTTTCTCCTTGTTATTGTGATAGGTAAATGTCAGTTTTCATCTTGTTATTGTGATAGGTAAATGTCAGTTTCCTACTTGTTATTGTGATAGGTAAATGTCAGTTTTCTCCTTGTTATTGTTATAGGTATATGTCAGTTTTCTCATTGTTTTTGTGATAGGTATATGTCAGTTTTCTCTTTATTATTGCGATAGGTAAATGTCAGTTTTCACCTTATTATTTTGATAGGTATATGTCCGTTTTCTTCTTGTTATTGTGATAGGTTGATGTCAGTTTTCTCCTTGTTATTGTGATAGGTAAATGTCAGTTTTCATCTTGTTATTGTGATAGGTAAATGTCAGTTTTCATCTTGTTATTGTGATAGGTAAATATCAGTTTTCATCTTGTTATTGTTATAGGTAAATGTCAGTTTTCATCTTGTTATTGTGATAGGTAAATGTCAGTTTTCATCTTGTTATTGTGATAGGTAAATATCAGTTTTCATCTTGTTATTGTTATAGGTAAATGTCAGTTTTCATCTTGTTATTGTTATAGGTAAATATCAGTTTTCATCTTGTTATTGTTATAGGTAAATATCAGTTTTCATCTTGTTATTGTTATAGGTAAATATCAGTTTTCATCTTGTTATTGTTATAGGTAAATATCAGTTTTCATCTTGTTATTGTTATAGGTAAATATCAGTTTTCATCTTGTTATTGTTATAGGTAAATGTCAGTTTTCATCTTGTTATTGTTATAGGTAAATGTCAGTTTTCATCTTGTTATTGTTATAGGTAAATATCAGTTTTCATCTTGTTATTGTTATAGGTAAATGTCAGTTTTCATCTTGTTATTGTGATAGGTAAATGTCAGTTTTCATCTTGTTATTGTTATAGGTAAATATCAGTTTTCATCTTGTTATTGTTATAGGTAAATGTCAGTTTTCATCTTGTTATTGTGATAGGTAAATGTCAGTTTTCATCTTGTTATTGTGATAGGTAAATGTCAGTTTTCATCTTGTTATTGTTATAGGTAAATATCAGTTTTCATCTTGTTATTGTTATAGGTAAATGTCAGTTTTCATCTTGTTATTGCGATAGGTATATGTCAGTTTTCATCTTGTTATTGTTATAGGTAAATATCAGTTTTCATCTTGTTATTGTTATAGGTAAATGTCAGTTCTCTTCTTGTTATTGCGATAGGTATATGTCAGTTTTCTCCTGGTTATTGTGAAAGGTAAATGTCCGTTTTCTTCTTGTTATTCTGATAGGTAAATGTCAGTTTTCTACTTGTTATTGTGATAGGTATATGTCAGTTTTCTCCTGGTTATTGTGAAAGATATATGTCAGTTTTCATCTTGTTATTCTGATAGGTAAATGTCAGTTCTCTTCTTGTTATTGTGATAGGTAAATGTCAGTTTTCATCTTGTTATTGTGATAGGTAAATGTCAGTTTTCATCTTGTTATTGTTATAGGTAAATATCAGTTTTCATCTTGTTATTGTTATAGGTAAATATCAGTTTTCATCTTGTTATTGTTATAGGTAAATGTCAGTTTTCATCTTGTTATTGTTATAGGTAAATGTCAGTTTTCATCTTGTTATTGTTATAGGTAAATATCAGTTTTCATCTTGTTATTGTTATAGGTAAATGTCAGTTTTCATCTTGTTATTGTGATAGGTAAATGTCAGTTTTCATCTTGTTATTGTTATAGGTAAATATCAGTTTTCATCTTGTTATTGTTATAGGTAAATGTCAGTTTTCATCTTGTTATTGTGATAGGTAAATGTCATTTTTCATCTTGTTATTGTGATAGGTAAATGTCAGTTTTCATCTTGTTATTGTTATAGGTAAATATCAGTTTTCATCTTGTTATTGTTATAGGTAAATGTCAGTTTTCATCTTGTTATTGCGATAGGTATATGTCAGTTTTCATCTTGTTATTGTTATAGGTAAATATCAGTTTTCATCTTGTTATTGTTATAGGTAAATGTCAGTTCTCTTCTTGTTATTGCGATAGGTATATGTCAGTTTTCTCCTGGTTATTGTGAAAGGTAAATGTCCGTTTTCTTCTTGTTATTCTGATAGGTAAATGTCAGTTCTCTTCTTGTTATTTTGATAGGTATAATGTCAGTTTTCTCCTTGTTATTGTGAACGGTTAATGCCAGTTTTCTTTTTGTTATCGAAGTTAACAAATCTTCGGCGTTCAGATTGTATGAGACGCGAGGGTAGTGTAAACCCGTCTTGAATGTAAAATTAATCAAGTACATGATGGCTTGTTGACATTTGCTATCAGAGTTGTTTTAAAAAATAAAAACTTGACCGATAGAGATTTCCCTTGAATGATGGTGTGTTTGATAAGTGATCATAATATCTAACCAAGGATCTCAGCAGCGTCTATAACCAAGGGCGTCCGCAGGATCTATAACCCAGGGCGTCAGCAGGATCTATAACCAAGGGCGTCCGCATGATCTATAACCAAGGGCGTCCGCAGGATCTATAACCAAGGGCGTCCGCAGTATCTATAACCAAGGGCGTCCGCAGAATCTATAACCAAGGGCGTCCGCAGTATCTATAACCCAGGGCGTCCGCAGGATCTATAACCAAGGGCGTCCGCAGTATCTATAACCAAGGGCATCCGCAGTATCTATAACCAAGGGCGTCCGCAGGATCTATAACCAAGGGCGTCCGCAGTATCTATAACCAAGGGCGTCCGCAGGATCTATAACCAAGGGCGTCCGCAGTATCTATAACCAAGGGCGTCCGCAGGATCTATAACCAAGGGCGTCCGCAGTATCTATAACCAAGGGCGTCCGCAGGATCTATAACCAAGGGCGTCCGCAGGATCTATAACCAAGGGCGTCCGCAGTATCTATAACCAAGGGCGTCCGCAGGATCTATAATAGTGGTTTCCAACCTGGTGGCCATGGTCCCCTAGGGAGCCATGGGGTGTTTGTCACGGGGCCATCATGGCCCATGAGGATGAATATCATTTTTTCTCAAGCCCAACTTTTATTTAAATATATTTTGCTGTGTAAGGTCTGTAGTTACTTGTGGTCAAATGCATCTGACCGCCTGATGATGAGGAGGCACAACAACCCTTGCGCTATATTCCCTATTTTGTCCTAGTTTGGAATAGTACAGGGGGCCATGGCTCTGGGAGTTTCGTGAATTTGGGCCACAGCTTAAAAAAAGTAACCACTGAATTCTATAACCAAGGGCGTCCGCAAAATTGATCCTCGAAAATGCAAAATATTAACCTTTAATGTATCCCAGCTACCTGAATTTATCTCTGTGCAATCTTTATCTATTTGTAAATGCATATGTTTAAAATTAAATCTTACATGAATAAGTAATTCTAGGTAGATGACATGCGATAATAGGCTATATAGGATAAAAAGAAATCATTTCAAACTATTTTCTAATTATTCGGTTAAAAACCCATCCCATAAGAAATATATTTAGGTTATTACTTTAGTCCGAAACTATCCGACTGTATATCTTACAGTTATGTTTGACTAGGGTCAGTCTGTAATTTTCGGACTTTGTATTTGAAAGTTTTTAATGAACAATAAAAATAAGAGTCGGTAGGCTCTCGTATGATATATAAACATAAAGTTATTACATTTATAGGCCTTCTTTTTTTATTTAAATGAGTACTATCCTGTTGCACTACATTGACCTGTATAGTAGTGGCGGGTGTTGTGCGAGAGGGAGATCGTGCTTACTCTTTTTGAAACACCTGATGGTACTTCTCGGATCATACATGAGTAAGTATTTCATAATGAGAAGTGGTATCAGGTGTCAAGAAGAGTAAGCATACCCTGCCTGGCGCCATACTCATTCATGGACTTCTATGTCGAGGGATCTTTAACGTGCACATCCAATAGAACACGGGACCTCGGTTTATTGTCCCATCCGAACCACTAGACGCTTTTTCCATGTCAGCCCCTCCGACCTGCATCACTGACAGTGGGAAACTGAGTTGAAAAATCTAAAGGTATCATCTAGACCCGTGCCGAAAGACACTCATTTACTTGAATAAAGTTAAAATAGTTTACGGACTAGGCGTACGTGATTAATTCGACGTGTGAAAATGTAATATAATTATCGAAGTTATTAAATTTCTTAAGAAACTGTAAATAGGAAAATACCATCTCCAAGTATACTAGCTATGACGTACATGTATATTAAAGTGATACTTCCCCTTTAAATCAGCTAAAAATCTCTAAACTTGGCTTATAATAGTAAATATTCATTAAATGTGTCTACAGTATACAAACAGAATCAAATAAACCATAAAACTGAGTAATTTTCCATAAAATTATAGGTTATTACTAAAAAATGCTTAAAATATTTTGTAAGGTTTTTTCAATAATTATAAATATACGGCAGTTTTCTGGATTTATCAGATTATACAGTATAGTTATGACACCAGATAAGTTGCCTAATGAATATAAACACTTATTGACCAAGTTTTAGAATGTAGATTTATCAGATTATACAGGTAATCTGTTGTATGTTTATGACATCAGATAAGTTACCTAATGAATATAAACTCTTATTCACCAAGTTGTAAAATGTAGACTATGTGTTCATTCTAAGAGGTAGTATTCCTTTTAAAAAAAAGGTAATCTGTTGTATAGTTATGACGCCAGATAAGTTGCTTAATGAATATACACTCTTATTCACCAAGTCCTAGAATGTAGACTATGTGTTCGTTCTAAGAGGTGGTATTCCTTTAAAAAAAACACTCTTAATAGCTTATTTCCTTGACATAATTGTCTTAAAATAGCTTTCTTCATTAGACCAGTGTGTCAGTAGGTCAGTAGAGTAGAACAAGTCTGTACCTTGGAGAGAAAGGGCGTTATATAAGATTCGCTTCAATAAACCTTTTATTCACTACATATCGTGCGATGAATTATTTTGGTTTTTTATTTATTTTTAATGTAAAATGACTGATAGCATCTCGTATAGAAAGACTAGGGGGCTGCTCTATGCAGATCTTTCTCAATAAGTAATATAATTTTTATAATAGTTTTTAATGGCGATCGCATGCACTAAGTTTATGTTTAATATTTTTTTTAATCAGTTGATTAACACCTTCAACGTTTTGTAGTTGACCAGTGGTTCCCAACCTGGGTCCACTACCCGTACCGGTACTGCCCCGAACAAAATAGCATGTCACAAAATTCAATATCAGAGCAAACTATACATTTCAACATGTATTCATTGTGTTTTCACCACATTAAACACCGATATCATTCATTTTCCATCCTGAAATGCTCTCACCAATCTCATCTAAATGGTATTTTCTCCCAAAAAGCGACCATTCTGCCATTCAATTACTGTTCCGCCAGATAATGACTCCAGGTAGTGTGTGTTTCTATTACGAAACAGGTGTACTGCAAGTGTGTGCAAGATGGACAGATGTGACGAAAACTTTTGGTTCACTTGGAAAATCGTTAATGGGACTATATGGGGAGGGTTTGGGTGGTTCTCCCCCAGGAAATTCTGAAAATTAAGATTGATTTGTTTGTATCTGAGGCCATTCCGGCTAGTAATCTTGTCGATGTGCAAGATGGACAGACTAGATTCTGATTCATGTGACGAAAACATTTAGAGTTTATGGTCCTGGAAAACTTGTTCTCTCTACCCCTGTTCTTTCTACAGGTTGTTGCCTTTCTCTCACTAAGAAATTTTTGAAAATTAGTATTGATTTGCTTGTATCTCAGGACATTACTTCCAGCAATCTCGTTGATGTACAATATGGTCAGATGAGGTTCGTATTTGTAAGCGTTTCGATGACAATTGGGTGGTCTACGTTGGTCTGTTGGTCAAAAATCCACCCCAGTTCCTACGGCCCTAATATATAACTGTGAATGCTGTGATATCTAGTTCTGTGATACCAGGGTCTGTTTCGGAAAGACACACCCTAATTTTATGCAGAATATGGTTTCCTGCAAGAAAGTGCCCACATCATACAAACAGACCTATGCCTTGAATCCTTTGACAGGCCCTTACAGGTCATTTTGATTTTGATTTCTGTGGAAAATCATGCAAAGAGAATTTTATTAAGGGATTTGAGACGAGCCCGCGTCCCACTCAAAATCGTGAAATGTCCCACGGGTGGGACGCGTCCCCCAGGTTGAAAACCCAGGGGTTAGAGGGACACACTGACTGAACAGTAACTGTAAGGAGGGATGGTCGCTTCTCTTTGGCCAAGGACCAGCTGGGAGAAAGGATCCGCACGGAACCTAAGTTGTTATCCTTGTAAAATATAGATGTTTCTTTCTTTTTCGAGTGGTACCTTTAGATGAGATCAGTGAGAGCCTATGAGGATCGAAAATGATATCGGTGTTCGGTGGTGAAAGCACAATGAACACAGGTTCAAATATGTAATTTACTCTGATATTGAATTTTTTGATATGCTATTTTGTTCGTGGTAGTACTAGTACAATTTTTAATCGACGACTCGTCATATTCTCTGGGTCTAACAAGGACATGTTGAAATAAATCTGTGAGAATTTTGAAAGGGATCGGTTCATCAGCAGCTTAAATACTTTGCGACCAAGTTGGGGACGTTTTTGTTGGTTCACCCGATATATAAATATATTGTACATGACTTAGTTTTATTATGTATATATATATACAAGGTGCATGTATATTATATAAGTATATATGCTAGAGGAATGCGTTCCTATAGTATAGGTCTACACTAATGACATAACTGAATTATCCAACCATCCTCTAGAGAAAATGATGACTTGTTAAGATCAACTGCACTGATAGCCTACTAACCGGTTTTTCCTTTTTTAATGACTTAATTTTCACCAGTTTTTTACATGTCTTTATATTTTATATTTTGTGAAAAAGGGATCACGGTGATAAAAAAAAAGGGATCACGGTCATAAAAAAGGGATATAGGCCTACTAGTAGATAAAAATCGCACTTTCCATAAATAACGTGAACTTGTTTAAACGGTACATTTACCTCTTTAAAATGAACAAAAAATTGAAATTTTCAAACTGGGCCAATAAGAGTATGATAAAAACAGAATCCAATAAACTACAAAACTAAGTAATTTTGCTTACAATTACAAGTTATTATTGAAAAACGCTTAAAATATTTTGTAGTAATTATAATAATAAGCTAGTTTTCTGGATTTGTCAGATTATACAGGTAATCTGTTGTTTGTTTTTGACGCCAGACAAGTTGCCTAATGAATAAAGTCTTTATTGAGGAAAGTTTGCAAATTTAGGTTTTTTTCTTCACTCTAAGAGTAGAGCAAAGCAGTTATTCATGAAACTTGTGCCTTCTGCATTGTCTATATTTTCCAAGTGGCAAGATCCTGAATCCATCAACAGGTAAAGGGAGATAACTACATTTTAATTACACTTCCGCTTTAAGAGAATTGTGGGACGGTCGGTGCCACGTAGGAAGCCATATTTGTTGACGTTTTGTAAAATCGAGTTTTGATTACAGTAACAACAGGCTTTGGGTTATTTTTCAAAGTAAAAATCTGCCATGGGAGGGTCAGTAAGCACTGAAATTCCTGGAGGGGGCACAGAAGGCTATCATGTTTTACGGGTGAGTATTTTAAGGATTGATCTGTTAGTGTTAAATGTAAAAATTTTGTCAGCTTCACTTCATTCAAAGATTCAAAGTTGTGATGTGTCATTTGAAACCGGCATTTTTAATTTTTACTTTGACCAAATGATGTAAATTGACAACACACAATGTCAATATATATTGATATTGTAGCATTGAGGAATCCAAAAGTAATGCCATTATTGTCACAAGTCACAAGAGACAGCATGTCTCAAGCATTCAAATCATTTTTCATAGTCAAATTACATGATACCGAGATAGGCCTAGACAAGAGATGTGTACAGGGCAGCCCATTTTAGTTGATAGGGGTGAAAGCCGACACCAGACCAACTCTTGAATGCACATGCTGTGGCATCAGAGTTTTTCAAATCTTGAGGAGGATTTGAACCTACGCCACCTAATCACTTTGACTTAGCAGACGACAATCCAACAACGACATGTATTCTACAAGGAATCAGGACCGGTCGGACCATTACTGTGTCGGACCATTACAAACTCGGCCCAATGATTTTTTCTCACTACCGACTCGGCCCAATGATTTTTTTTCTCACTACCGACTCGGCCCACTTTTTAATTTTAATCGGACCAAGTCTTAATTAACAATACTCAACCAATTATTACATAACATGAGGTTTCGTAATTGAATTGTTGGTAAAATATCAATGGATACCAAACGACCCATCATGGACGACATCAAAGCAGGCATTGTCAAGATATTGTTTGCTGAATCACATTTTGCCCATTTTTTTTGAATGAATTGTAATATTATCCTCAAAATGTTTTTGAGAGTCCTATATTGTCTTTATAAATTAGTAAAATTTAATTTTTTTATATGGATGTTATTTGTATTTTATCTTCCCGTGATGACCTTGACTCAAGGTCGCACGCGTATGAATCTTGAAAAATCTGAAAAAAGGCAAATCTAGTCGATAAATTTAGTGGACCGATAAAGTTTGAGTTTTTCAAAAGCAGAGATATTGTCACGCAATCAAAATAGATCTATTTGAACCTCATTTTGATCATTGCATTATGAATTCAGATATTAAATCTGCATTATGTCGTCTGCTTCTCTGCTAATATTCTATGTCAGCACTTTGATTCTATTTATAGTAACAATCAACCTTGATTGCCGCCTTCGTTTCTATATTGAATCCAAGCCCTCCTGAGGAAATTAATCTAAGGTGTGACAAATTAACGTTCTCTCATTGTTTACATTCACACAACCTCTTAATCATTAATTGATTTAGTTTCATTTCTTAATAAAAAAAAAAAAAAAAACAAAAAATGGCTTTTCTGGCGAAAATCAGACCACATCTAATTTTGCCGATTTTCTTTATTTTGTTACCTTTTGAGAGTTGTCCTTACCATTTTACTTTCAATTTGTTTACAAATTTTTTTTATAAAAAATGTGATCCGAGTCTGTCGTAAAAATTACTTCAGGTCATTAAGGTATTGTCCAAGTCTAGTGGGCCGAGCCGGTAGTGAGAAAAAAAACCTTGGGCCGAGTCGGTAGTGAGAAAAATATCATTGGTCCGAGTTGGTTATAAAAATTATTTTTAGGTCCGAACCAGTAATGGTCCGACACAGTAATGGTCCGACCGGTCTGACATTCTTCTACAATAACCTGTCTGTTAAAAGGATTGTAAAGAGAATTTCTAAACCATGTAAATATTCATGGACCTAATATGACATGGACAAACCATCCAGTCATTTGGCTGTGCATGCAATGCCTCACCGCAGTTAGAATTAAAAAATAATGGTACTGTATTTTAATATGACTGTCGAGGCAAAATTTTCCTCATTGCACACTGCATGGTGTCCTTATTTGTTTAAAACAGATTTCCTAGAGTAGGATGTAAACTTCCCATTTCATTTTTATGATTTGTATCGTTCAGTTCAAATTTGATGTTTATGGTACCATATGTTAGGTTTACATTTAAATGTATACGCATACCAGGTTAAGGCTTTACTAATGTTCAACCAAGTGTATAGAGACAATAGAACTTATCACTTCCAATTCAGTGGACAGGTATAAAACTTGAAGTTAAATAAATAAAGTAAGCTTACTCATATAATTTATAAATTGAGTTTTTGGATTTGATAAGCTTATATACTGTACTTAGGCAAGCAACTTAATTATAAATGAATGAATATAAAGAGGTTCTTAACAATCCCCAACATTTTTCTATGTTTTAGGTACAAGATGGTTCCCCTGGTCATTTGGCCGGTCTGGAGGCTTTCTTTGATTTCATCATCGCCATTGGTAACACTAGATTGGTACGTCTATTTTCATTCTATAGTTGTGGTGTCGCGGTACTGATACCATATCAGTAATTGTCTTATTAACCAATATTAGAGATATTATAAAGAAGGATGTTAACATGCTATGTGTATTGGGGATGCTCATAGCTCATACACCAATTTACACCTTTCCAAATGACACCTGTATTTCTACTATTCCACTGAAGCCTAAAGAGATTGTAAATTGGTTTTCTAAACTTTGTATGTGTATCGGGGACACTGATAGCATCAATTTGCGCGATTCCAAATTCCATTCCAGTGGAATTGCAAGAACCACAGACATTGGAATGGAAAATGGAATGGGGCAAATTGATGCTATCAGTGTCCCCAATACACATACATAGTTTAGAAAAACCTCTTTACAATCCCTTTCATTATGTTAATTGTATTTTACACATTATGTTAATGAATTATGTTAATTGTATTTTACACATTATGTTAATTAATTATGTTAATTGTATTTTACACGTTAATTTATTATGTTGATTGTGTTTTACACATTATGTTAATTGTATTTTACACATTATGTTAATGAATTATGTAAATTGTATTTGCACATTATGTTAATTAATTTACACCTTATGTTGACTAATGATGTTAATTGTATTTTATACATGATGTTCATTGTGTTAATTAGTTATGTTAATTGTATTTTATAGAGCCAGGACAATGATATATTAAAAGAGTTATTAAAGGCTAACATTGAGAAACCAGTAAAGATGGCTGTTTATAGCAGTAAAACACAGAATGTCAGGGAAGTCACCATTACACCCAGTCATAATTGGGGTGGACAGGGTCTGCTAGGGGTCAGTATAAGGTAGGTACTTAAACCATATACCCTCTCCCCTCCCTTCCTTTCCCTTGCCATTAATAATTGGGGTGGACAGGGTCTGTTAGGTGTTAGGGTCAGTAAACGGTAGGTAGTTAAAGTTACACTATGTACCCTATACCCCCTCCCCGCCCCCATCCATCCCATCCCATCCCTTCCTTTCCCTTGACATTAATAATTGGGGCGGACAGGGTCTGTTTAGAGGCAGAGGCATTATTCTTTAACCAGCAATATCTGAAAGATTTGAATTCTTTGTATGTTATCAGTATAAACCAGTATATTGTTTATTGTATTTTCATTTTAGATTCTGTTCATTTGAAGGTGCAAATGAAAATGTATGGCATATTTTGGTAAGTTTTCTTTTTTATTAAGTTGAAATATAACAATTATTTAAACTCTATTAACCAAACATGTCTATATCAGAAAGACATCTATTTATATTAAAATTTATTTATTATTGTAGGAAATAGAGCCGAATTCACCAGCAGATTTAGCTGGTTTAAAATCTAATACAGATTATGTTATAGGTGCTGATTCAGTTCTTCATGAGGTAAGTTATTAATATTCATTGACATAGCCAGGATTTCAAAACTGGGGGTGCAAAGATAAAGATGACTCGACAGAATATGACCTTGTGAGCGGAACGAATAACGGGTAGGGGTCAAGAGGGCTAATAGTCCAGAAGCTCTCTAAACTTTGTATGTGTATCGGGACACTGATAGCATCAATTTTTCGCCATTCCAATTTCCATTCTGACATCTGTGGTTCTTGCAATTCCACTAAAACTAACATGTTTTATGACGTCACCAATAGTGATCTACCGGAAGCTACTATTGATATCTATGCAGATCACTGTAACCACAGACATGAATGGAAATTGGAATGGCGCAAATTGATGCTATCAGTGTCCCTGATACACATACAAAGTTTAAAAAAACACTTTACAATCCCTTTCAAGTTGTGAAATTTGTTCAGTAATGAATGATTGTGAGTGACATTGATAAGTCATATTTACTGGTGTATATTTATTGTAGTATTAAATTGTATTTTGTTTTACAGTCAGAAGATTTATTTACGTTGATCGAGTCTCACGAAGGGAAGCCTTTAAAACTATATGTATATAACAGTGGTACTGATAGTTGTAGAGAAATAACTATAACCCCTAACGGAGCCTGGGGTGGACAGGGCAGGTACGTCTCTTAATCCATACTTGATAAATTTCCCTCATTGCACACTGTAATGCTTTGACCAATCAGGTGAAAACAAGACTTAAAAATCCATTCATCACATTCACAAAGGAAACTTAGTAAAGGGATTGTTTGGAGGTTTTCTAGCCCTTTTATGTGAATCAGGAACACTTATAACTCTAATTTGTGACAATAGAATTTTTCGTTCGATGCCTGTGGTTCCTGATATTCCAGAAAAACATAGCCAGGTGTGAAAACTGGATGATATTTAAGAATTTATTAAAAAGGCAGTGATCTGCATAGTTGTCAATAGTAGCTTCCGGTAGAACACTGTCAAGTGACGTCATAAAACGTCATAGTTTTAGTGGAATTGCAAGAACCACAGACGTCGAAATAGAAATTGGAATGGTGCAAATTGATGCTATCAGTGTCCCGGATACACATACAAAGTTTAGAAAACCACTTAACAATCCATTTAGGTTTTTTTCCTCTTCAATTGATGTGGCTGTAACAGTTGATATTATAAATCAGGGTGGATTTTTTAACATCTCCTATCTCCTTGTTTATAAGGATCTGTAGGGATGTTGTGCAAGGGTACAATCCCTGTATTTCTCAGTACTATACATGTATATTAAAAATGTTTGTTTGTTTTATTTCAGTCTGGGCTGTGATATAGGCTATGGTTATTTACACAGAATTCCTAAACGTCAGTTCCCTTCCAGTCTACCAGAAACTAACATCAACATGGCTCAATCTCAAACTCCTGTTAAAGTTCAAGATGGCTTCTCAGAGGTTAGTAGTAAAACATTTCTCATCTTGATCTGGGACATATTCTCAAAAACTTTTAGTGTTCTAATCATCTGTTTGATCAATCGCTAAAACCAATTTAAAATATAAAGATATAGCTTTATTATCCTATCAGATTACTGTGTTTCTTAAAATCTGGATTTGATCCTAGTTAAGTTTTCAAGAATAAGGTCCCTGGTATCATAAAAATGATTAAGAAGATTTCAATGTCCAAGGAATTTATTTTGTCCAAAAGGCCCCCTATTCTTGAATCAGTCCTAATGCTAGGATGTCCTAAAAACTATTGTTAGGAAAATACCTTCCAGTTAGGATACCTGTAGGATCGTTTTAAGAATAGGAACTATCTTAAATTTAGAATGTCCTAAAACATGTCCGAAGTTCCTAGAATCGATCCTAGCTAGGTCTGTTTAGAGAATACAGGACCAACATAAAGGGACCCTCCACTCTGTCACTGGCCTGTATACATCTGAAGGGTGTTTTAACTTTTCTTTTTGGCCGGAGAGTTATTCTTATCACATGTGGAGTCTGTTGATGTCATTGTACTGGCAAATTTCCCACATTGCCTACTGCACGATGTTACTCTTTCATTGGAAAATGAATTACAGACATAAAACTGAGTTTCAAATCATTGAATATTTGATGTTTTGTTAATTTTAGGTTTCGTTGAATACATCTGGAGCTCCTCAAGGTTTGACAAATATCTCAATCAATACAGGTCAGTGATAAAATCTTAAAATAAACCTTTAACTAATTTCTCTTGCAAATTAATGCTGATGTTTATGACTTCTGAGACTAAGATTTGAACGTATCCCTTTAAATTGTATTTAAGTTTATTGGATTTTTTACAACATGAATAAAGTTAGACATTTTTCTTCCACCTGTTTCTTGTTTCTTTGAACTCTCCATTCCTCAACCTGTCCTCAATAAGTGCAGAAACCAGGGCCCCGTTCCTAGTCTTGTGCTTAAGTCGACTTGAGTCTATGTAAGAATTAGTAGTAAAATCTGAAGTTGAATATCGGACTTGGACTTACTTAAATGCTAGGACCCAGACCTCTATTTCATATCATTCCATTTCATTTCTGTAAATTTATTAATTTACTATCTTTCATTTCAGGAACACCAACAATACCTGTAATCCCTCAATCAACAGGTGTGCCGTCATTTCCTTCACCACCAGGTGGAGCCACACCTGTTACATTACCTACTGCTCCCCCTATACTCAATTCAAGTAAGACAACTCTTCTAGACATAAACGTTTTGGTTATTAATGGATTAATTTTATTTGGGAATTCATTCATTTTGGTCATGATTTATTTTGTTCATTTAGTTTATGACCTTGTCTATTGACGGCTTAACGGAGATGAAATATTCAGCTTCTTGAAATTTTATTAAAGAACCTGGTTTGACAACTCAAACACCAGGCTTTTCATTTTGAAGCAATTGTCAAAAGAAATCATTGAAAACGGGTTTTGATTGAGTGTTTAAAACTAGCCTTCACCCCATGTTGTGGAGTAGGAGAGCCCCTTCAATTCCTATTTTTATGTTAATTTTGTTAACCAGTGGCCTTATTCTTGAAAACTTAACTTAGATAAAAATCAGAATTTTAAGAAATACAGTTATCTGATTGGATAATAGAACTAAATTTAAAACCAATTTTATTGATTAACCAATCAGATGACTGAAACACTAAAATCATCTTAAGTTAAGTTTTAGAGAATAACGCCCCGGTCTGTTTATTTTCAAAATGGAAACCCTGAAACATCAAAGAAATATTCAGTTCATTCTCCCGTGGTATTTATGTTTATATTTTTATTTTAATCCTAGGTCTCCCCCCTCCAGTTAGTCTGGCTAATTTAGCCGATGTTCCGGGGATGTCGTCAATGCCTCCTATATCTATCCCTGGTTTTCCTCCTGTTTCCCTACCATCAATGATTCCTCCCAATACAGGTAAAAATACAGCCAAAAGTGGGGACACATCAACCTTTTTATGTTGAACTTTGTTGAATTTTGGCATATTTAGTTGACTTGTTAGAAATTTGAACACATCACATGCCATGTACTCATTTGTAAATATTTTTTTTTTAAGAAATTTGACTGGTTACTAAAGCTGATTGATGTTTGATTTTTTGCTCAACTCTGTCTGTTGAGTCTTTGAGCAATTTCAAAACATCTTGTAAAAATTAAAAAATTAATAAGTTCTTTTTATTAGAAATTGTTAGTGTGTCTCCACAATTCTTTGTCAATTGTAAAGATCATACATTGTCAGGGTCCATGGGGCATGAAAATGTATATAATATTTTTACTAGCCCACATTTTATTTTACTATATTTTGCTCTGTAAGGTATGTAGCATGTTCCTTCAGCAACGTTAGACATTTGCATTATCTACCGTTGCTGGATTGACGGGGTTTTCTCGTCATTATCAACTAATAACCGCGTTTAAAAAACACTATACGTCACATTCAATTTATGACCGTTGAGACTCGATTATCACAAGGTAAATTTGCTACAAGAAATTTGACGTCTGGTCATTCGAAAGTTTTCCCGCAATAATTTGTTACAAGGAATATAACTGGTCGACCATAATCGTTCGACCAATCAAAGTTAATGACGAGAAAAGCTTATCATGATAGCAACGGATTAATGTAATGAAATGAAATGATAGCCGTTGCTAAAGGAACATGGGTATGTAGTTGCTTGTGGTCAAATGCATTTGGCCTCCCAATGATGAGGAGGCACAAAACCACCCTTCTGGCGATATTTCGGATTTTACTCTTTAAACTGTTGACTAGATGTTTATTTTATTTTTAATTGATAATTCTGTAATTTTCAGGTTCTCCAGCTTTACCGATGAATTTACCGGCACCAACTCCACTACCAAATCTAGCAAACTTTTCTACATTACCACAGTTAAATACCGACAGTTCTACAGTGGCGCCATCATCTGGTGCTATTTCTACCCAATCAAACACGACTACGGTACCTAGTGCCCCTACTTCTACACCTGCTTCATCTACCCCTACCCCAGTCGTGTCGTAACTCTCTTTCTCTCTCGTATATTTGTAAGACTCGTAGGCTTCTAGTTTATTATATTATATATAGTGTGTTAGGGTCAGGCAAGGATATTTATGCTCATTAGAGTTCAATCCAATACATAAATATTATTTTAAAACACAAGATATATATGGATATATAGTCAGAGATATTTCGGCTTATCCGGGTATAGTCAAAACATATACACAACCAGTCCATTATATTTTCAAGGGATTTGCTGTAACTTGTCAAACAAACAACCCTCTAAATAAAAAACTCTTGAAAATATAACGGACTGGTTGTGTATATGTTTTGACTGTACCCGGATGAGCTGAAATATCTCTGTTTGACTATACTACTTCTATATTGTTGTATTTACAGCAAGAACTATGTTGAGGTTGGCATTGAACTCCAATCTGCACAAATATCAATGCTTGACTATACATTGTCATTGTCATTATCAGCGTTCGGTTGCTTCAGAATTTCTTGGAAAAATCAAAAACTTTATCGGAATATTTCTAGAAAATGGCTTTCATCGGAAACATTTTTAGTACATTAAGTTCAATCATTGTCATTTTTTGATACTTGATCTTTATGACTCGGCCATGATAGGCAGCCATCTTGCCTGGTAAATGCGTAAGGGCAGACAACTCTTGTTTGGAGATTGTTTTTGATTAGCAGGACACTGGTTGGCTGCAAAATTGAATGAATGTGCGCTAGCTTAATTAGATAGGAAGCTTCTAGAGATCAATGCTGATAATGAAATGACAATGAAATGTATCTGTAGAGAGAGAAAAGTGGTGATAGATGGCAACATTAATGCAAACATGTTGATTTCAAACAATAAAAACTCTGTACAATGTACAACCTTGTTGCATAGGAAACTTTGAGTCTGTTTTAAAACTCAGAATATTATTTCTATATAACACCAACACATAGTTTCGTATGATTTTCTCCTAAAAAAAACTCAAGGGAAATTCTGAGAGTCTGTCTATTTAAGAAACTCAGATTGTTATTTTGAACGACAACACATAGTGCGTAGAGTCTCCTAAAAAAATCTCAAGACCTCAAGACCTAAAAAATTCTGAACAATTTTTTAAAAGAAAATCTTAATATTTAGATAAAAATATCTGAAGTGTGACAAAACTAAGAGATGTATATAAAAAGACTGGATAATTGAGTTTTTGAGTGACTGATATTAGTCTTGCTGATCCAGACCAATCTGATTCAAATTAGATCCAAATTTCATTTTGTGTGATATTTGTGGTCTTAATTTATCTAGATTGGATCCGGGGGCCTTATTCTCAAAAACTTAACTTAGATAAAATCCAGATTTTAAGAAATACTGTTATCTGATTGGATAGTAAAGCTATATTTAAAATTGATGTCAGTCATTGACCAATCTGATTGGATAATGAATCTAAATTTAAAATCATTGACCAATCAGATGGCTGGTTCATTAAAATCTTGTGTTAAGTTTTGGAGAATAAGGCCCCTGCAGGTAGATAGATATTGTAGTTATAAAGGGAGGGTTATAGGTGAAAATATTCTAATTTATTTTTTATGGTGTAACTAACAATTTATATAGACTCATATACCATGTACATACCAATAAACTGTATTTACATTTCCTATTAAACTAAATCTTAGGTTTGATCACATTACTGGCAGAGTAGGGCGGCGCGGAGCAGGGCGGCGCAGAGCAGAACAGTTAGTAGCAGCATTAGTACAGACGCTCAGTTGTTTATACTGTTAGCGCAACGACATAGCACGGAGGAGAACAGAGCAAAGTGATACGCTGTTCTAAACTTTGTATGTGTATCGGAAACACTGATAGCGTCAATTTGCGGCATTCCAATTTCCATTCTGACGTCTGTGGTATTCTCAATTCCACTAAAACTAACACATTTTATGACTTCACTGACGGTGATCTGCATAGATATATCAATAGTTTCGGAAGATAGATCACTGTCAATGACGTCATAAACGTGTAAGTTTTAGTGGAATTACAAGAACCACAGACGGTGGAATGGAAATTTGAATGGTGCAAATTGATGCTATCAGTGTCCCTGATACACATACAAAGTTTAGAAGATCATTTTACAATCCTTTAATGTATACAACCATAGTTCAAAATTTTAACAGTTTATCAGTTAAAAAGAACAATACCCACTAGTACATTTAGTAATTGAAATATCTACTCAGAATATGATCAAATTTTAAATTAAAACTAAGACTATCTGTTGTGTTATAGTGAATTTTGTTTATATTTTGGTTATTGTTATTAACAGTAAAGTTTTCTCTAAATTTCGATGTAATTGTTTACAAATCTGGACTGCTATTGTTCCAAATCATCCTTGTTAGATGTGCTTTCAGTCAAACGCATCTTGGTATGTATCTTAAGATGAACCAAACTGATCAACCTAAAAGTAAAGTTTATTATTTGTATTTAAGATTAAAAAGAGAAAAAGATGTGTAGGAACATTTTTTGCTGACTAAATATAGATGTACTGTAAATAATAATAATAATAATAAAATATTAAGATCTGTTTAAGGTTCTGTTACATTGTCTTGTTACTTCTCTGAGATATTACGATTTTTCAACCTGGTTTCCCCCTGTCAGTGATACAGGTTGGAGGGGCTGACATTGATAAAATATGTTAGTCCAGGCCTTCTCAAATGGTGGCCCGGGGTTCAAATCCAGCCTGTGACCATAACCGTAGGGGCCCACAACTCAACAGGGGGGCAGACTGTCTATTTGCCCGAATTTTAATGATATTTTGTCCAATTTCGCGAATTTTTTGCCCGAAAACATAATATTTAGGGGGGCAGCTGCCCCAATGTCTCCTACGGCTATGCCTGCGACGCCCTTGGAAATGGCCCCTCAAGAGTGACCTATTCTGCTTAACCACTTTGCTCGCTAAGCTCTATTTAGCCCTTCTATTTTTTTCATTAAATGCATTTGGCCCTTAGCTTAGTTACTGTGGCAACTGGCCAACAGCTAAATAAAAGTTACTTCAGCAACAGCTAAATTACTTCTTCAACAGCTAAATGACTTCAACAACAGCTAAGTTACTTCAGCAACAGATAAATTAAAATTACTTCAGCAATAGCTAAATTACTTCAACAACAGCTAAATTACTTTAGCAACAGCCAAATTACTTAAGCAACAGCTAAATTACTTCAGCAACAGCTAAATCACTTTAGCAACAGCCAAATTACTTAAGCAACAGCTAAATTACTTCAGCAACAGCCAAATTACTTAAGCAACAGCTAAATTACTTAAGCAACAGCTAAATTACTTCAGCAACTGCTTAGTTACTTCAGCAACAGCTTAATTACTTTAGCAACAGCTAAATTACTTAAGCAACAGCTAAATTACTTCAGCAACAGCTAAATTACTTAAACAACAGCTAAATTACTTTAGCAACAGCTTAATTACTTCAGTAACAGCTAAATTACTTCAAAAACAGCTAAATCACTTAGCAACAACTAAATTATTTGAGCAACAGCAAACTTACCTCAGTAACTGCTAAATTAATTCAACAACAGCTAAATTACTTCAGAAACAGCTAAATTACTTCAACAACAAAGCAACAGCTAAATTACTTCAACAACAAAGCAACAGCTAATCTACTTCAACAACTGCTTTATTACTTCAGCAACAGCTAAATTATTTTAGCAATAGCTAAATTACTTCATCAATAGCTAAATTACTTCAATAATAGCTATATTACTTCAACAACAGCTAAAATAATTCAACAACATCTAAATAAATTCAGCAATAGCTAAATTACTTCAGCAACAGCTAAATTACTTAAGCAACAGCTAAATTACTTTAGCAACAGCTAAATTACTTTAGCAACAGCTAAATTACCTAAGCAACAGCTAAATTACTTCAGCAACAGCTTACTTACTTCAACAACAGCTAACTTACTTCAGCAACAGCTTACTTACTTCAACAACAGCTTACTTACTTCAACAACAGCTAACTTACTTAAGCAACAGTTTACTTACTTCAACAACAGCTAAACTAATTCTTTACTCCAACAACAGCTAAATTACTTCACTTCAGCAACAGCTAGCTTACTTCAGCAAAAGCTAAACTACTTCAACAACAGCTATATTACTTCACCAACAGCTAAATTACCTCACCAACAGCTAAATTACTTCAACAACAGCTAAATTACTTCAGCAACAGCTATATTACTTCAGCAACAGCTAAATTCCTTCAGCAACAGCTATATTACTTCAGCAACAGCTATATTACTTCAGCAACAGCTAAATTCCTTCAGCAACAGCTAAATTACTTCAGCAATAGCTAACTTACTTCAGCAATAGCTAACTTACGTCAGCAACAGCTAAATTACTTCTTCAACAGCTAAATTACTTCTTCAACAGCTAAATTACTTCAGCAACAGCTAAATTACTTCATACTTCAGCAGCAGCTAAATGACTTCAAAAAAAGCTAAGTTACTTCAGCAACTGATAAATTACTTTAGCAACAGCTAAATTACTTCTTCAACAGCTAAAAGACTTCAACAAAAGCTAAATTACTTCTTCAACAGCTAAATTACTTCAGTAACAGCTAAATGGCTTTAACAACAGCTAAATTACTTCAGCATTGGTTAAATTACTTCAGTACAGCTAAGTTACTTTAGCAACAACTAAATTACTTCAGCAATAGCTATATTACTTCAACAACAGCTAATTTACTTCAACAAAAGCTAAATTACTTCAACAACAGCTTTATTGCTAAATTACTTCAGTAACTGCTAAATTACTTCAGTAACTGCTAAATTACTTCACCAACAGCTAAATTACATCAGCAACAGCTAGATTACTTTAGCAACAGCTAAATTACTTCACCAACAGCTAAATTACATCAGCAACAGCTAGATTACTTTAGCAACTGCTAAATTACTTCAGCAACAGCTAAATTACTTTAACCTAATGTAATGAAATGGAGTTTTATACCCTACTGTTTGGTACGATAGATAAGATCAAGAAAAAGTTTGCAATTTTGAAAAAAAACAAAGAGTTCGGTTGGGTCTCGATCCCGGGATCACTTAGTGTCGCTCCAGTACGCTAACCGCTTCGCCAATCACGTTTTAGCACACCAAACTATCATATGTTGATCAAAAATGGGTCGTTCGCATATCAAACGAATCAGCGTTCAATGACGCATCTTTTCAACACAAAATCGTGGCGAAAAAATAATATAGGAAGCTTGTAGAGCCCCTCAAACATTTGTTCCGGTTCGGGAGGGCTTAAGCCCTTTGTATAAAGTCAATTCTCGGTGGTGGTATGCTCACAAATGTGTCAGTTGTTGACCAAAAAACATTGGTATGATGGATAAGATCAAGAAAAAGTTTGAAATTTTGAGAAAATAAAATAAAGGGCTCAATGGGGTATCGATCCCGGGCCCCCCTTAGTGCGGCTCCAGCACGCTAACCACTTCGCCATCGCGACTTAAGAGATTTCTGGCGAGAGTCAGCCGTGACCCTAACTCCGGAGGGGGGTAAACGCCCTTAAAATAGAGTTTTATATCCTACTGTTCTGTATCTAATTGGACTAATGAAATAGAGTTTTATATCCTACTGCTCTGTATCTAATTGGACTAATGAAATAGAGTTTTATATCCTACTGTTCTGTATCTTATTGAACTAATGAAATAGAGTTTTATATCCTACTGTTCTGTATCTAATTGGACTAATGAAATGAAATGGAGTTTTATACCCTACTGTTCTGTATCTTAATGGACTAATGAAATGAAATGGAGTTTTATATCCTACTGTTCTGTATCTTATTGGACTAATAAAATGAAATGGAGTTTTATATCCTACTGTTCTGTATCTTATTGAATTAATGAAATGAAATAGAGTTTTATATCCTACTGTTCTGTTTCTTATTGGACTAATGAAATATAGTTTTATATCCTACTGTTCTGTATCTTATTGGACTAATAAAATGAAATGGAGTTTTATATCCTACTGTTCTGTATCTAATTGGACTAATAAAATAGAGTTTTTTATCCTACTGTTCTGTACCTTATTGGACTTATGAAAAAAGTTTGATACCTTACTGTTCTGTAACTTATTGGACTAATGAAATAGAGTTTTATACCCTACTGTTCTGTAACTTATTGGACTAATGAAATAGAGTTTTATATCCTACTGTTCTGTAACTTATTGCACTAATGAAATAGAGTTTTATATCCTACTGTTCTGTATCTTATTGGACTAATGAAATAGAGTTTTATACCCTACTGTTCTGTAACTTATTGGACTAATGAAATAGAGTTTTATATCCTACTGTTCTGTATCTTATTGAATTAATGAAATGAAAAGGAGTTTTATATCCAATTGTTCTGTACCTTATTGGATTAATGAAATGAAATAGAGTT
This sequence comes from Lottia scabra, assembly GCA_029955415.1. Lineage (NCBI taxonomy): Eukaryota > Metazoa > Mollusca > Gastropoda > Lottiidae > Lottia > Lottia scabra. The sequence goes on along the minus strand of JARJEI010000051.1, from coordinate 434,023 downwards.
TTATATCCTACTGTTCTGTATCTTATTGCACTAATGAAATAGAGTTTTATACCCTACTGTTCTGTAACTTATTGGACTAATGAAATAGAGTTTTATACCCTACTGTTCTGTATCTTATTGGACTAATGAAATAGAGTTTTATATCCTACTGTTCTGTATCTTATTGCACTAATGAAATAGAGTTGTATACCCTACTGTTCTGTAACTTATTGCACTAATGAAATAGAGTTTTATATCCTACTGTTCTGTATCTTATTGCACTAATGAAATAGAGCTTTATACCCTACTGTTCTGTAACTTATTGGACTAATGAAATAGAGTTTTATACCCTACTGTTCTGTAACTTATTGGACTAATAAAATGAAATAGAGTTTTATACCCTTCTGTTCTGTATCTTATTGGACTAATGAAATAGAGCTTTATACCCTACTGTTCTGTAACTTATTGGACTAATAAAATGAAATGGAGTTTTATATCCTACTGATCTAGAAAGATTGGTCTAATGAAACTTCATGTAAATCAAATATTATATCTATCTGCACTTTGGCTAATAACATGAATTGTTGTTCTATATCCTATAAATAAAATTAAAATTGCTTAACGTGCATTTCTATATCATTTATGATTGTACATAAGATATGAAAGTAAAGAGGCCTTTGGCCTAATTTTCACCCTTTTCATTAAAGATTGTATTATTATTATTATTATTAAAGTTAACTTTGAACGAATGTGACGTCATCACATCAGTCCACCCTTCCCACATCTCACACCATCGGAACTATTTCTCAATTCTATGACTAACTGGCACTGGAAGTTTGAAATAATGTTTATTTTTAACTGTGGAATAATTTAAAATGTTTGTATCCTATTATTCTCTCTGTATAAACATGGTTTATAATTTCAACACCAAGTGCTACCAGATGTCTTGTAGTATTGTCTGTCTGTTGGTCCAGTCAACACGTGTATTCTACCCTCCTCACTCGTATCAACTTCTGAACTAGATATAGTGGCTAGATAACCTCGTATAATATACAGTAGTCGCTATATTGAATAAATTATAGTTAAACCAATCAAAATCATTCTTCAGAGAGTGTCGTCTTTTTTTGCGTTAAACATAGCCAATCAAATTCATTCTTTAAACAAGAGTTGTCTTTTCCTACCCATTTACAGAGCAAGATGGCCGCCTATCATGACCGAGTCATTACATAGTCTCGAACACAATGACGAAGGTTGAGTCGAATGATACCCTTCCGTCTCTAGTCCAGTCTCTACTTTCACTTCCTACCACCGTCTAATACCTTCACTACACTAGACTAGAGTTACAGTCGGCTAGTTCAAACAGATAGAATAAGATGTGAGGAAACCGACTAGATAGAAGTTAACTAAGGTAATGTGATTTCCTACTTTTATTTCAATTCTTTTCTATGATTTGTGGACGTGGCACCGTTCCTGAAATTTTAACCGCATTTTAGATTTTGTCACTTCAATACACATGGATACAGTATTGTAGAAACATTTGAATTTTCTGTCACCCATTACCGCTCTACACTTGCGATATTTATTTCTGGTATCTGATGATGCTTGAGCTGTTTACAAGTTAACAACTTGTTGCGATTTCGTCTTTTTTGTAAGGCACATGCATCGGGAAAGTCAATCGATAGACATTTAAAATAATATGATATTCTTTTTGTAAGGTACATACAACGGGATAACTTCAGTGAAAAGGATATGCCTTGTGATATTCGCGGTGACAGGAATCGCAAAATCAAGGTAATAATTAACTTATTTCACCGCCAGTGCCGTCGGGTGTTTCTGAAATATAAGAAAGGCATAGAATATTATACAATGTATTCTAATTTGTCAAAATATGTTGTTACATGTCCATCTGTGTGTAGCGTCCGAGGGCTGTCGTTGGTAGGCTACTATAGTGTCACAGGTCATATTTTATCATGTAATTATTGTATTCATGACCCGTGGGGTGGCTGTGGCTCCTGGCTGTGGGACAATTATGGACAGGATATAGGTAGGCTACTAGTGACAATTTTTTTTTTCATTTAATTTGTCAAACAAATACTTAAGGTTGAAGTGAAAGGGTTTCAAATCATGTAATCTTTTGGCACTGGGCATATTTAAAAAAAAAACATGCTGTGAAGTTGAAGTGACTGGACTACGGTTCGTACCATCTGCTAAGGCTTTTGTCACACGTACGTACGAAAGTGTGCGCAAAGTGTACGTAACTGTCCGTACAGAAAACGTAACTTAAATGCATAGTTCAGAAAACGTAACTTATACGTCTATGTGATCAAATCCTAAGGCCGTGGTCATACATACGTACGTAAGTGTACGTAAATGTTCGTTTTTTTCTCTCCGTCAGTTGAATACGTACTTAATCAAATAAAACCTGCATAGTTTCGCATTCGTTTGATGTACTCAATTCTGACGTACGTATGTGTGTCCAAAACCTAAATGAGACATTGATACGTAGCTTACTTGTGGAAACTGGACATATTTTATAATGTATTTTAGCATGTTAAGAATAATGCCAAGATATGAGTTATAACAAACTGTTCTGAAACATCACCAATCATTCATCGAAAATTCAACCTGGTTATATTACCAATGCTAGTTGTTTTGTTTTTTGTATGGAAGACTAAAAAGATCAAAATACAATTTCCTTAATTCATAATTACTATTTTGTACATAGATTCAGTTAAGCTTACTAGAAGAATGACAATTAATGAATTTGAATTGAGCATCAACAAATACAAAATAGCATACGGAATTGAAGAGATTGTAAAATAATTTTCAAAACTTTGTATGTGTATCAAAGACACTGATAGCATCAATTTGCGCTATTCTTATTCCCATTCCGACGTCTGTGGTTCTTGCAATTCTATTTAAACTAACGCGTTTTATGACGTCACTGATAGTGATTTGCATAGATATCAATAGTAGCTACCGGTATATCACTGCCAGTGACCTCATAAAACGCGTTAGTTTTAGTAGAATTGCAAGAACCACAGACGTCGGAATGGAAATTAGAATTTTGCAAATTGATGCTATTGATCAGTGCCCCTGAAACACATACAAAGTTTAGAAAATCACTTTACAATCAATTTAAGAAAGATGGATTTTGAGCTCTTTGGTCTTCCATACATTGACATCGTTGTTTCTTCTATTTACATTGTAAACAAAATGTAGGATTGTTTGTCAACAAGAGGATAATTGATACATCAGAGATATCGTCACAAATATCACATTTTTATTGACAGACGAATTCTTAACGAAACGTCGTAGTTTAAACATGGCTGCTGGGTCTGGGTCAGTGAAGTTTTGACATAGAGATTTGAAATAATAATAATAATAATAACTTTATTGATCACCAATTTGTTAACCAAATCTTCCTTGGAGTCAATGGAACATAATATACACTATAATACATTATTTACAGAGTAACAGCAAAAACTGGGTGCTGGTGTCCACTTGGGGGTATTGTATGGCATGCTCAATTCATCTTCATTGACAAAATATCGTAGTAGTGGGTTTATATACTTGCTCTTCAAATTATTTGAACACAATAATGATAAATACATACACGCAGACCCGGATCTAATTTTGTATTTTTTTTGGCGGATCAACACATTTATTATATGGCTGTCTACTCAAAATTCCTGAGCAAAACAAACATGGTGGTATTAGAAGAAATAAGAGTTTTTATTGACTGGTCTATTACCCTTAATACAAGATAATATCATCTCTCTATAACCTCTACTTCTGTTTTCAATTCATACCACATTTCATTCTTATACCAGTTTAAAGATGTGTACTCTCGAAATATGGTAAAATAGTCTATTACAAATTTCTTAGTAGTTAAACCTCGTGTTCAAGGATATCTTAGGGAGTCGGTGAAATACTGAAATAGTGGATAAATTGTATTTGGTGTAACTTCTTTAAATTTTGGTTACAGGGATATCTTAGGGAGTCGGTCAAATACTGAAAAAGTATTCGTCGTCCAAATCTATTTCAATTTATACCAGCTTAAAGGGTTATACCCTCGAAATATGGTAAAATGGTCAAATACAAATTTCTAAGTGGGGTGGTTAAACCTGGTATTTGAGACAACTTCTTCAAGGATATTTTAGAGAGTCGGTGGAATACATTGTACTGAAAAAGTCTTCATCGTCCAAATTTATTTAAGAATAAAGTAAGTAAACATTGTATTTTGGACAATTTCTTCAACTTTAGGTTACAGGGATATCTTAGGGAGTCGGGTGAAATACTGATAAAGACAACGTCGTCCAAATCTATTACAAATTCTTAATTGGGTAAACAGTGATTTGGGACAATTTCTTGAACTTTCTTTTTTTTGGGGGGGGGGGGGGGGGGGGGCGTAAAGTGAATCATCGTCTGCTGATGACTGAGTATGATTTATTTCACCTTTTTTAAAAAGTCGGTATTCACCTTTAATATTTATATGAATAATATAAGTGCCAAGATTATGTTGAATAACATAACTTCTATAATAGACATCACTCGTATCAACTTTGACGATACACTAGTGGCTAGATAACCTCGTATTCGATACGGTAGTCGCCATATTGAATAAATTATAGTTCACTTGTATCTACTTTGGAACTAGGCTAGATAACCTTGTATACTATACGGTAGTTGCCATATTGAATAAATTATAGCTCAGCTACAATCATTCTTCAGAAAGTGTTGTCTTCTTTTGTGGAAAAAACAGTAAATCAAAATTATTCTCCGAACAAGAGTTGTTTTCCCTTGCCCATTTACTAGGCAAGATGGCCGTTTATCATATTATCAGTGCCAAGAAGTGTTGAATACCATAACTTCTGTAATGGACTCCAGACAAGAAACGTATGTCTGATTTCTTCAATAAGGGTTTCATCAACTAATATTTTTAGAGATCATATGAATGCAGACTGTTCCCCTTTAAGTTGTTCGAGCTGCAAAGTTGACTATTTAAAGGATAGCACTGGAAATCTTGGGGGTTGACGTGATTTTTAAATGTTAATAATCTTCAGAAGTACGAGAAATCACAGAAATCGCATAAAACCCTTCAAATATACCCCAGACTAGAAACTTCAATATAATTTTTATATAAATAATTTATGTGTAATGCATAGACTAAAATTCGAGTCGACGTTTTCATTTTTAAACGCTGATAGTTATGAGTACACATGGATTTGAAGACTGAAATTTCGACATTGAACATTATTACTAAATAGCCTGACTCCAGGTTCTGAGACTAAGATATGATTAGTAGAACAGATGGAGAACGTTTTCTATTAAACAATATATTCCTGCTAATAACTGATAAATGATAGCTGAAGCTCCAGGTTCTGAGACTAAGATATGAGCAGTCGAACGGATAGTGAACGTGTCCCTTAAACAATAGCTCAAGTTGTGATTGTTGTTGGTATTGACAGAGATCATCTAAATAAATACATGTAAACAGATATAAACAAACTTTGATTTCTAGGACTGTTTTCTGATAATCTATCTACACCAGTTGACACTGTTACTGTCTCGATATTTAACCAGTTAATATTCTTCATTTTATATGTTTAAAAACCACCATTCTTTACAAGTTTAAAGGCTTCAATATCAACGTGTCGATGATCGAATTGTGATGCGTTCAGGACGTAAACGTAAATCTACTTTGGTCGTAACTTCTACGTTTAAACGTAGATTTACGGATCTTTTGTAAAACTGGGTCCGGGTCTTCATCTAGGTAAGGATCAATGCTGACAATTGTGTAAGGCCGTGGTTCTCATCGATTTTTTCCCGCGACCCCATTTCCACCATCGAGCGTCTTGTTGCGACCCCATGCCAAACCCTTTTAGTTACAAAGCAACCATTTACCTATAATTTAATCTAAAAATGTACATATATATTAGTACCATTAATAAAGTACTATGCCAGCATCATTATCTGTGTTTTGAAAGTCTTCGGATTTTATTATGAAATTCCTTGCACCAAGCGGTCATAGCGAGGTTCGTACATGGTAAGAGAACATACCAAACAGTCACACAAATGATTGTCCGTAATACGGAATTAATAATGACAGGGGCGGATACAGGATTTGATGTTAGGGAGGGGGGGGGGGGGCGTAGAATAAAATTTCGACGAGCGGAGCGAGTCTAAAAATTATTTGAGGTTAAAATAATCAAAGTTATTGAAATATTCTTCTAGAGTGGGTGCAATGTAGATAGATATCTTGCCAAGCGAAGTGTGGCGAGAAACATTTGTGGTAAAATGATGCGGACAACCCATGCTTTGCAAATTTTAGGGGGGAGGGCGCACACCCGCCACGCCCCCGCCTAAATCCGCCCCTGAATGATGCAATATATCTACCCATGTGACCCCGTGCGATAATAATGCTGCAAAGAATATTTCTTGCATGAACTTGTAATTCGTAACTTTCGTAAACAATATCATAGACAATAGTTTTCATAGAAAACAAAATAGAAAATCTTGGTAGATAGTATATAGCCACTGATTCAAGGCAGTGCTAGGGAATAATAGATTGAAAAAAAAACAATCAGGAAATTGACCCCGCGACCCCAGCGACCCCAAGTCGGTCCCGCGACCCCACGATTTCGAGAACCACGGGTGTAAGGTGTCTTGTACGATGTCCTGTGCTGAAGTATCGATGCCCATGAAGTTTTACGAGCTTTTTTTCCTGCACTTGTATGGACCATTGGACGTAAGGGGACGGATCCGATTCAGTTTCGTTATGAAATTGGAACATATTATTGAACCTGTTGAGGATTCTTCAATCGAGTGCTACATACAGTATCCATTGCGGTGTACATGTTTGATGCGGGATTTTGAATATAACAAAGTACAGTGTCCGTTGAAGGGATAATAGATATTGTAGAAAATCAAGCCATGAATAGCGTCCGCCTATTCGTCATTATATAAACCTTGAATTGATCTACACGTGTAATATGTAACGTGACCTCAAATTCAGAGTATAATCTTCATTGAGAATTACACTGTAAACTGATGACTGGCCTTCTTTTATATTTTCTTCTCTCAGAATTTATAAATTTAACGAGTTATTGAAAGTATTGACTCCCGGATATCAGTGTCAAAATAGATTTAGATAGAACGGCAAGTTGTAATATTTTGAGGTTTCAATTTATAGCAAAATTGGTAAGCAACGTGGTTGGACACTATCTACAATTTAGCAGTTTCAAAAATCCTTAACCGGGCCCATGCCTCTATTCGCGGCTATATTCAGAACTACCAGGGGTCGTAGATAGATAACACCCCTTCCCCACCCCACAGCAGTTGTGTGATAACTGTAAGACAGCACCATTTCTCACCCTGGGGGATATGTAATTACTGTAATACCAATTTAAATCCTGCTGTTTTTAACACATTAACAATTAGTCCAATACAAACAAGTGTCAACAATTATATCATATTATTTTATAATCAGTTCAATATTTGTTTTACCACCTGATAGCGCTCAGTTTTTGGTCATCTGTTTTAATTAAATCGTCGCCCTGATCCCTTAGGGGGGGGGGGGGGGTGTTCTGGTGAAAAAAGCTTTGTTTTGGCAACAAAATAATGGTTCCTGTATACACACGACAACAGTTCGACAACATGTTGCGCAAATTGTTTTCATTCATTGGTGGTTACTCCGTTTTTATTTACATCACATGACTTCAGACAGATCATGGAATTTATAGTCAATTTCTGATTGGATAAAACTCGGCAACATCATTCACATCTCGACAACAAAAAAAAATTTCTGTTTATTCAGCTGCCGAATGTTTCCGAACTGTATACACTGACAACATTTTCGACAACATGGCATTTCGGCAACTTGTTGGGCACCAATTGGACAGCATATTGCCGAATGTTTCCGAACTGTACACACTGTATTTGTGTACAACATTTTCGGCAACATGTTGTCAAAAATGTTGTCAGTGTGTACAGCACTTTAACGGGTAGTGTGATGAAAAAACTGGTGTTCAATGAGGGCATTTTAGTCTTCTTTTCCCTGATGTTCAACTGTCGAGGAGCATGTAGAAGTCGGGCCTCGGTTCATTGTCCCATCTAAACAATTAGACACCTTTTCCAGACCAGCATTACTAACAGGTGAAGTGTTTGACGAGGACAAGAAATGTTTAGAGTTGAAGAGAAAACTGTTGAGAATGTGAGAGACCATCCTATAACAAATCAATGAACATTCCTCACCAACAGTTTCTTCACTGTTCATTTTAACTTACATCTATTGTGAAATACGACAAATTTTATCTTAATTTCACTTTCTTGTTGTTTTAGGCCTATGTCTTTCCTATATGATTATTGTAAAGCCTCGATACAGATAGGGAGTATAGTACTGGTAACTAAACAAGGTCACAGCTGATAGGACGTTTAGGTTGTAACTTGAGAAAATAAGGGATACATGCGGATTTAAAGGATTGTGAAGTGGTTTTCTAAACTTTGTATGTGTATCGGGGACACTGATAGCATCAATTTGCGCCATTCCAATTTACATTTCGACGTCTGGGGTTCTTGCAATTCCACTAAAACTAACGTGTTTTATGACGTCACTGACAGTGATCTGTATATATATCAATAGTACCGGATGGTAGATCACTGTCAGTGACGGCAAGAACCACAGAGGTGGTTGGAAATTGGAATGGCGCAAATTTATGCTACCAGTTTAAGAAAGAGCTTCCTGCAATGAACAATATTTTTGAGACTATGGTAGTCTATGTTCATTCAACTACAGTGTATCTTGTTTTTGTTTTTTTGAACATTACGAGTTCACGAAGATTATTTATATCAGGTTAGGCTAACTGGCTATTTTTACTTTAGTAATAGACTCCCAGAGATAGTTCACTGTCGTCTTAGGCACTCGAAGAGTGACCTAAATGCCCATAAATGTGCAATGTTTATATCTAATGACCCTAAATGCCCATGCGGTCATTTTCTTGAAGATGCTGAGCATTTCCTACTTTACTGCAACAGATACATAGATATAAGGAAAAACACAATTGGAAACCTTGATAACTCGGTAAAACAAATTCAAATACTTCTAAACGGTGACCAAAGCCGCTCAAACTCTGAAAATGAAAATATATTTAAAGTGGTACAAGAATTCATTATAAAATCAAAACGGTTTAAGATTTTGTTATAAATCAGATACTTTTCTAGGATAATTAGCATAATGTCCTATTAATGTTGTACTTACAACTATCATCTCTGAATTCCATAATACTGTTAAACTTACTAGTGTTATACTGACTGGAAACTTCCGTTAGCTTCATACCCACAACTGTTATACATACTCTATGCTGCTGTTAACTTCATAATTACCATTGTTATCTCTGATCTCCACAACACTGTTAGTCTCCTACTCATCATTGTAATTGTAAAATGGTAACCTTCATACTTACCATTGTTATTCTGACTCTATACTACAGTTATCTTCATACTTACCATTGCTATTCTGACTCCATAGTTCTATTGTGGCTTACCAGATCTATGGATTATTCTATTGAGGCTTACCTGGCCTATGGATTATTCTATTGAGGATTACCTGATCTATTGTTCATTCTAGCTCACTTGATCTATTGTTAGTTCTACAGAGGCTTACCTGATCTATTGTTAGTTCTATTGAGGCTTACCTGATCTATTGTTAGTTCTACAGAGGCTTACCTGATCTATTGTTAGTTCTATTGAGGCTTACCTGATCTATTGTTAGTTATACAGAGGCTTACCTGATCTATTGTTAGTTCTATTGAGGCTTACCTGACCTGTCGTTAGTTCTATTGAGGATTACCTGATCTATTGTTAGTTCTATTGAGGCTTACCTGATCTATTGTTAGTTCTATTGAGGCTTACCTGATCTATTGTTAGTTCTACAGAGGCTTACCTGATCTATTGTTAGTTCTATTGAGGCTTACCTGATCTATTGTTAGTTATACAGAGGCTTACCTGATCTATTGTTAGTTCTATTGAGGCTTACCTGATCTATTGTTAGTTCTACAGAGGCTTACCTGATCTATTGTTAGTTCTACAGAGGCTTACCTGATCTATTGTTAGTTCTATTGTGGATTACCTGATCTATTGTTAGTTCTACAGAGGCTTACCTGATCTATTGTTAGTTCTACAGAGGCTTACCTGATCTATTGTTAGTTCTATTGAGGCTTACCTGATCTATTGTTAGTTCTATTGAGGATTACCTGACCTGTTGCTAGTTCTATGGAGGCTTATCTGATCTATTGTTCGTTCTACAGAGGCTTACCTGATCTATTGTTAGTTCTACAGAGGCTTACCTGATCTATTGTTAGTTCTATTGAGGCTTACCTGATCTATTGTTAGTTCTACAGAGGCTTACCTGATCTATTGTTAGTTCTACTGAGGCTTACCTGATCTATTGTTAGTTCTACAGAGGCTTACCTGATCTATTGTTAGTTCTATTGAGGCTTACCTGATCTATTGTTAGTTCTATTGAGGATTACCTGATCTATTGTTAGTTCTACATAGGCTTACCTGATCTATTGTTAGTTCTATTGAGGCTTACCTGATCTATTGTTAGTTCTATTGAGGATTACCTGACCTGTTGTTAGTTCTATGGAGGCTTATCTGATCTATTGTTCGTTCTACAGAGGCTTACCTGATCTATTGTTAGTTCTACAGAGGCTTACCTGATCTATTGTTAGTTCTACAGAGGCTTACCTGATCTATTGTTAGTTCTACAGAGGCTTACCTGATCTATTGTTAGTTCTACAGAGGCTTACCTGATCTATTGTTAGTTCTATTGAGGATTACCTGACCTGTTGTTAGTTCTATTGAGGCTTACCTGATCTATTGTTAGTTCTATTGAGGCTTATCTGATCTATTGTTAGTTCTATTGAGGCTTATCTGATCTATTGTTAGTTCTATTGAGGCTTACCTGATCTATTGTTAGTTCTACAGAGGCTTACCTGATCTATTGTTAGTTCTACTGAGGCTTACCTGATCTATTGTTAGTTCTATTGAGGATTACCTGACCTGTTGTTAGTTCTATTGAGGCTTATCTGATCTATTGTTAGTTCTATTGAGGCTTATCTGATCTATTGTTAGTTCTACAGAGGCTTACCTGATCTATTGTTAGTTCTACTGAGGCTTATCTCATCTATTGTTCGTTCTATTGAGGCTTACCTGATCTATTGTTAGTTCTATTGAGGCTTATCTCATCTATTGTTCGTTCTATTGAGGCTTACCTGATCTACGGATTATTCCTTTGAGACTTACTCTATCTATTGACTATTCCATTGAGACTTACCTGATAATTACTCATTCTAGTTCACCTGATCTATTGGCTCACCTGATCTATTGATCGTTCTAGCTTAACTGACTTATTGTTCGTTCTAGCTTATTTAAACTATAGCTCGTTCCAGCTTACCTGACCTATTGAGCTTACTTAGTGAAAAACAACTTATGTGTGTACGAGAATGTAAGTGTGTGAGAATAATGGTGGTGCTGTGTTGTGAACATGTATTGTAATGTGTGTCAGTGTGTGGATGTTACAGCAGTGTGTAAGTTGAATGCTGTGCACAGTGTGAAAGTAGTACTCGAGCGTCAGTTAGAGTGAAAGATCCCAGTGTGAAAGTAGATCTGTGAGAGAAAGTGTTATTCTGACTCTATACTACTGTTATCTTCATACTTACCATTGCTATTCTGACTCTATACTACTGTTATCTTCATGCTTACAATTGTTATCCTGACTCTATATTACAGCTATCTCCATACTTACAATGTAAAACATTATACGTAATCTAGCTAAAAACATTGTTTAAATCACTTCTAGTTCTTAACTGCACACGATGGGTCTCACACATTCATTTATCTTTTTTCTCATTTTAAGTGACTCATGCCTATCATTCGAACCACGGTACCACACTCATCTTTTTCTAGATTTCTCTGTCCATAGCCCTTTTATACCACTCTCTTTATAATGTTACCATGTTAATTATTAATTTAAGACTTCAATATTCTAAACTGATTGCCCTATTTTGTTTTTGTATTAATTTGATTTTCATGTAATATGTTATTTTCTCTACGTCCAGCGAGGCAGATTCAAATAAGCATTATGCTTCTTTCTGTATCGTTTGTATGTACATTGTAAAATATATTTGTAAATAAAGAAATACTGTTTAAAAAAAAAAAAAAAAAAAATGGCTAAGATTTTATTTTGATACATGATTATTGATGTTGATATAAGATTATTGCTGTTGATATATGGTTATTGATTATGGCTATTGATGATATGATTGTTTCATTTTCAGGGTCAAGTTTTAAAGAATAAGAAACAGTGATCGAGATCTGTACAGACTCAGCCAAGAGATAAAGATCACAGACAAACCAAGACAAGTTTCCAGACGTAAAGGATACTACTTTTCACAGACATTCAAGATTGTAACTTTTGCCTCCTTCAAATGAACAAAAACACTAAACCCTAATATTGAGTTGGATAGTGGATATTTCTCATTATTCAGTTACAAAAACACTAACCGAGGACCCAAATATTTAGATGGATAGTGGATATTTTAGTTTACAGTAACAAAAACACTGACCGAGGACCTTATTATTGAGTTTGATAGTGGATATTTCTCATTTTACACTTACAAAAAACAAAAGGATGACCTTTTATTTTTTGAAAACACTAACCAAGGAGTAGTATAGTTGTTATTATCTAGATGCCGTGTGTTATTATCTATAGGTAATATGTTTAAGGTGTTACAGTGTACAAGATGGACCGACTGCGTTATAAATTTAAAAACTTGGTGTGTTTCTGTGTGGGTATATATCTGGGTTATTGTATAGTCTACTGGTTATCTGGTGATATTCTACATCAACGTTTACATCATCGTATTAAACTCGTTACTCTCACAACACAACATCATACAGCGTCACTTCCGGTCACACACAATAAATTCCTGTTAGTCGCTGTCATGACAACCAGAAAGTATCTGACAACACGTGCTGAGGCTATTTATAGAACGTGGGGTCAAAGAGTTCCTGGAAGGATTGTGTTTTTTGTTGGTGGAAAGGAACCGTATAACGGGCACCTGCCAGTCATTAAGTTAGAAAGTATAACTGAAAATACATATCCCCCTCAGAAAAAATCATTCGCCATGTTGGAATACGTGGCTACTCATTTTGTCGACGACTACGAATGGTTTATGCGTTCCGACGACGATGTATACGTGAAAACGGACAAGTTAGAAAGGTTTCTACGTTCTGTGAACAGTTCTAAAAGATTGTATATTGGACAGCCTGGTACCGGTACCCAGGAGGAGACTGGAAAACTGGGTCTACATAATAATGCCCCCTATTGTATGGGTGGTCCCGGGGTATTTTTTACCGGAAGTACCCTGAAGAGAATAAGAAAACATCTCAAGAACTGTTTGTTTGATGCTGTCACCCTACATGAAGATACGGAGGTAGGGCGATGTGTTCAGAGACATGCTGATATAGCTTGTAGTAACGCTTTACAGGTAGGTCACTTTGTCCTCGTTTCTATGAATCATTAGGTATGGTGGGGGTGGTGTCCATTTTTTGGTGGTAAGGAAGTAGGGGAGGACCAACATAAGGCATTTCCTAAATGATAAGACATTTGAGAGCGGTTTTGGGAAGAATGTGGCTGCCAAAGGCCACCTTTCCTTCCTGACGAAACAACCCAGGGTTCCCAATCCTGTCTTTATATATTACGACAAACCCCTGCGCTATGCGCACCACTGAAGAGATTGTAAAATGATTTTCTAAACTTTGTATGTGTATCGGGACACTGATAGAATCAATTTGCACCATTCCAATTTTTATTCTGACGTCTGTGGTGTCGCACCTATAATTTTTATTACTTACTCCGCTCATTTTAACTATAGAATACGAAACGAAACAATCTGATATTGCAGTGTAAAATACAACATCTGTGATTATTGTCTAATAAAATATTAACTATGTATTTTAATGATATTTTTTACAATTTATTTTCAGTTTGCTCACCTGTTCTACCAGAATTATAAAAATAAATCTGGGTCTTTCACTCATCAACTTGGTCGAGCTGAAGAAAGGGCCATAACTCTTCATCCCATCAAACAACATCAACACATGTTTCGTCTGGATGTTTATTTCTCCAATTCACGTTTAGAACGACTGAAATACAGGGAACAGAAACTTTCTATGGCTGTTAAAGATATTAATCAATACATTGATGATCGATCAGGAGTCGCATTTAGTGACAATCCATCAGACAGTAAATTACGAACAGTTCAATTTGATAGTGTTACCGAAATGGACAAGAGTAATGAAAATTCGTGGGATTTTGTAACTCGGGGGAAGTTTTATTCATTAGACAACACGAACCCAGTGTCCGAGTTGGTTTTAAAAGGAAGGTCTTTATCTGTGAGACAATCTAAAGCTGCCATATCCAGTGATCTACGAATAAAAAACAATCAAATCCGCCCTGGATCCTACCATCGACTGACAGGCGGACATGTCCTAGAAAGTATCGTCCGTGTGGAAATTCCCGGACAAGATGGTTCAGTTTCAGTTAGAACAAAACAGTTATTTTCAGAACTTGAGTTTATGGAAGACGAAACGTCCAAGTTACCGAGGACTATTTGGACAATTCTTCCTATTTATAGAAATTCTAAACTTTATTCTAAGTTTCTTTCTATGGTGGCCAAGGCGGTGCAACGTTTTCAAGGAAAAATTATATTGTGTGTCGTTATATTCCAAGATACTTTAAATGATTACAAATTTTCCAAACATCATTCCGACAGGTTTATAGATTTCTCGTCTAAATTAGAAATTCGTGTGATACAACCAATAGGATCTTTTACTAAAACAAGGGCAATAACTGCAGGGTTGAAAATCATTCCTACTGATGGTCTTGTGTTACTTATGGACGTTAATTTCGCCTTTAATTCGGATTTTTTACATCGCGTGGGTCAGAATACTGAACACGATAAACAGGCATATTATCCTCTATACTTTAATCGTTACCACCCGACAATTTTGTGTCAGGGACAAAAGGCGTGTGACCCTGACTCTCTGAGTTATGACAGTAATTCTGGAACGTTTAAATTCAATAGCTATGAAATTATGTCCGTGTATAAACGCGATCTCATGAAAGTCCAAGGTATCTGGTCTGACACAAGCGGTGAAAACTCTGGCGTTAGACTATTTGAAAGATTTTTGTCAAAGTTGAGGATATTTCAATCCGTGGACCCTTTTTTATTCCGTTTTTATCAGACTTGTGATAAAAGGTTGTCTAAAGACCAAATGAAGCGATGTGAGAAGTCACGGTTCCAACTCTATGGTGATGAAGGTTCACTTTACGATTTGATACAAACTAGTAATATAGACGTTTGATCAATCAAATCACAATCAAATCCTAATTTCGTTTCGTTCGGTTTTATAAATCATGTTTAGGTTCTGACAACCACGTTCGATAGAAAGTGTCTATGTCAGTTGTTCCCAACCTTTTACAAGCCGTGGCCCAAATTCACGAAGCTCCCAGAGCCATGGCCCCATGTTCTATTCCAGAATAGGGCAAAAAAGGTTATATAGCGCAAAGGTTGTTGTCTTGTGCCTCCTCATCATCAGAAGGTCAGATGAACACAAGCAACAATCAAAAATGATATACATCCTCATGCACCATGGCCCCCTGATAAACACCCCATGGCTCCCTAGGGAACCACTGGTCTACGTGCATTCTGACCTTACCTTGATAAAAAATACCTGATAAACTAGTCTACAGCCTTGGGAATTTTAGAATGCACATATTGTTCGCGAACAAAATCCCAGCGTGGGAGAGGGCAAAGATCTGTTCAATCTGTGTGTCCCAGCCTTCAAATCAACGGTCGCCACCCAAAATCGGGCCGCTAGCACATCCTCAAAGGGTCGCATTATCTGCCGTATGTCGCATAGGTTTCAATCACATTTGTGGGATCTTACAGTGCAGTTGGGAACTGGGTAGTAATAATGTTGTTGATTTACATAAATAATGTTTCACCTCTTTGATAATTTTCTTCATCTAAAACCTGGAATAGTTCAGGATCTCGTACCTTACGAAGCTTGGGTTAGGGAACATAGCCGAACGTTTTAGTTACAAAGTTTCAGATATTACAAGGCACACTTCTCCACATATTGTTGGGCAGTTGTCATATAATTGAGCACCTGAATTTGCCGTCCTTACCTTACCCCACCTACCTGAAGTATATCCCTGGGGCCGAATCTACTATGAAATCCGGATCGTCCGGATTTTCTCTCCCAATAATCCGTATAAAGAATAGATCACAATTGGAGAATCAAGCTGGTCGATATGAGTTTTCATCTCATGAGTCGAATCCAATTACGTTATTGACCTAATCTATTATACTCTCCCAACAATCCGGATAAAACTTCTTACTTGGTAATGAAGCAGCCTTTTTGTTACGTCAATGTCGTCATCTCTCCGCGATCGCACCGGTCGACAGAATGGAGAGACTGGACTCTACAAACTCTGCTAAAACAGTCACGTGATAGATATTAGAATAGAAATGGAGAATCCGGACGATCCGGATTTCATAATAGAATTGGCCCCTTAAACACAGTGTAGACTAGAACATACATATTTCGAGGGTGTAACGGGCATGTGAGTACCACCTGTAGACCGATGACGTAACAACAACTAAACCTAGTATCGTAAAGCCAGTATCAGTGGCCATTGTAGTCCAGATGTTAGCGATACAACCAGACCATCTCTATATCTTCTATACCAGATTCTCTTTAACAGACTACCTATCTCTATCATATATATACATACAGTGAATCACTCGTAATTACTTAGACTAGACTAGTGGCTAGATAACCTCGTATACTATAAGATAGTTGCCATATTGAATAAATTATAGTTCAGCCAAGCACAATCATTCTTCATAGAGTATCGTCTTCTTTTGCGGTAAAAATAGCCAATCAAAATCAATCCCAAACAAGAGTTATCTTTTCTGCCCATTTACCGGGCAAGATGGCGGCTTATCATGACCGAGTCATTACATAGTCCCGAACAAAATGACGAAGGTTGAGCCGAATGGCAGTGAATAGGTTATAAATAGGCACCAACAAGCATCATTACACAGACTAGATAACTATCTTAAAAACTTACCTAAAAATATACTCTCACTTTTAAAATAATATATTAACAAACTATTGTCAAAAGTTCAAAAACAGGTAGGCCTATTATAATGCTCCTAAAATAGTTCCACTAGACATTTCATAAAACAAAGAACCAACCTATCACCCCTTTTAATAAATATGGTACGCACCAAGTTTTGGTAAAGGCGAAAGTTTGGTTTGTTATCTCGCCGATCGGTTATCGAATTCAGGAAGTTGAAGGGGAGTAGGAAATAGGGCGGACTGACCCCCGGGGGATGTATATTTACACAACAAGGTAAGAAGATTTTAAACGTTACCCCTATTAAAAATATCAACTTTCAATCAGTTCTTCACAAGTTGATTGAAATGGACTTTAAAAGTTTCCAGAAATAGCACAACTGGGTTATTTTTATTTCAACGTCTGAAGATTCATTTTCACCAATTTATAACAATTTACATTATGTTGTGAATTAATTTGGTTTGATGTAGGATGATTTTTAATGAGAGATTTGAGTGTTGAGACAAGAATCGAAATGACATTCCGGTCCACTCTAACTTATTCATCCCCTGTCTGTGTCCCACGTCCCTTACAAGACAATATAAAGTTCACAGTCAATGGTATCCAAGATTCAAAATTAAATCTAGGATCAAACAGTCACATAGGATAACATTTTAGAATGTCCCACGTCCCTTACAAGACAATATAAAGATCACAGTCAATGGTATCGAAGGGTTGAAACAAAATCCAGGCCCAAAGAGTCACACAGGATAAACCTTTTAAAATCCTATATCTATATATCCCATTTCCCTTTAAGACAATATCAAGTTCACAGTCCATAGTATTGCTATATAATCCCTAGTCTGATTGTTATCTACATGTATTGGTTTTATGGATAATGTAATACAATTCGGGAGACATTCTGACCATATAGGACTGTTGGTTGGTGGTCTTCGTAAAGCCAATAGACGATACTCAATTCTATAATAAACTTTTATTTTACATGGGTCAGAATTAGGCTCAATACCACGAGTGATAAGGTCCTGTCTCACACTCAGCCCATGGGGACAAACATAGATACAATATACAACATATAGACACAAAAAACAAATTTGGTCCGATACGGTTCGGGATTACCGATACCGTGGTAATTAGTAACCGTATCGTGTCCGAACCCGTACCCGTATTTATTCGCGTCTTTAATTTCTTCTGTATCGATAATCCGTGGTCGGACACCGGACCGGGAACCGAAGAACCTCATCTATTCACTGCTTTACAAGTAGAATACCGAACTTCGTCTTATTTTCGGCTTTACAATTGAGAATTCTCGAGATATGATGATGACACATGAATTATTCACACGTGTTGAGACGAGAATTTCGTGCCAATTTTAGAATGAAAGATTAAAATCAGAATTTTAAAGCTGTGACTAAAATTGGAATCCATTCACATGTTTCTTGGCACACTTATTGACAAACCTCTTGTGAATTTTTACTCTGTTCCTAATGAAATACCAGAATATAATAATATGTAAACTGTACAATATGATGATTATTAATATGTGTGACCTGTTTGTTTTTGTGATATCACCACTGTTTCGGTGAGTAATTCATATTTATAGTTAGTTTTTGAGACACCTGATGGTACTTTTCGTTTGAGGAGTTTACTCTTTTACAACTATTGCTTCTGATTTTGTTATGCTCTTCGGTTAACTTAGTAATCCGTTCCGAGACCACTTTCCCGGAAAAAAAAATGCGTACGAATAAACTATTCCGTTAACCCAAGTCGCATCCAAAAACCAAAGTCGAGAGAAATAGTTGTATAGTAGTCGACTACTCAAAAGAAAAGTACCCTCAGGTGTTCAGAATAAAAAAGGTAAAAGGGTTTATAATAAAACCAAGCACGAACAATCCCATCCGTAAAACAAATCTCGAAATCCATGCGAACACATTGACAATATATTGGTAACAGCTAGTGAACTTTTCATTTGAGGAAGTATATCAATAAATGAGTAAATATTTCATAATGAAAAGTGGTATCAGGTGTCTAGAAGATATGATATTCCACAATACACATAACGTGTTTAAATCCACAAAAAAAACTTTTGAAAAATACCTTGTATCCGTTGTCATTAGCCCATGTAGGTGTAGAAAAGCAGGATGTAATTTCATTTTAAAATATCTTTAAGGTGAAATAAATTGAGCACCGAGAAATCTGGTAAATAATTTGAAGACTAAAATAGTTTCAGTAATGAGCTGTATTTATAGTTAAGTATTTCTACTGTTGAATGCCAGTGTTTATGTTATTCTCAAAGTTGTTTCTAAGTGGTACCATGCCATTAATGCCTTTAACTTCTAAATTAACATAAACAATTTGAAACTTGAAACCTTTCAACAGAGAATTATTTAAGGTCGCTGTCTCTTATTATTTGAATCAGTGGCGCATCGGGGAAGAGGGGTGAAGGGGTCAAGTTTGGGGCCGCATAGTTGTCAGGGTGTTGGGAGGGTGAGAGCAGCACAAGGCATTTAAATATGGGTTTAAATATTTTCAATTATAAAAAATGAAAATGCTAATACTTGTTTGAATAGAAGGTAATGTTCGGGTACATGGTCTCAATTTGGTGCATGCTGAAAGATATTCCGGGATTGGAGTTTGCAGTCGGCACTATCCACTCTGATTTTCTTCTGATAAATTTCTATTCTTCACAAAATCATTCTTATCAAGTTTCTGTTAGGGATAATAATAATAATAATAACTTTATTTATCACCAATTTGTTAACCAAATCTTCCTTGGAGTCAATGGAACATATATACATTATAATACATTATTTACAGAGTAACAGCAAAAACTGGGCAAAATACAAGAAATTATATATCAGAAAAAAATAGGTATCTGTAATAAAACATATATACATTTATGAAAAGATAATAGTGTCAACATATTCAACAACAGAAAATCAAAAACAAAAATATATCAAAACATCAGGTTGGATCTTGCTTTAATTCTGTCTTTAGCCTATTTCTAAACATATGAAGTGATGGAGATGACCTTAAAGTGGCAGATAATGAGTTCCACAGTAAACTTGCTGTATATTTAAAAGTCCTGGTCATAGCTCGAAGTTCGCATTTAGGTAAATATAGTTTTTGATCAGATTCCGAACGAAGACAGAGATTAGTTGTTGAAATATGGGATTTTAGAATAAAGAAATTTTTAAAATAATCAGGACAAGTGTCTTCCATAATTTTGTATGTCAGTATCCCATTGTTGTATTTAATTCGTTGATAAATAGTAAGCCAATTTAAAGTGTTAAACAAGTCTGCCGATCTTGCATCATAGTTCGCGTCTAGGATACTTCTTGCCGCACGTTTTTGAAGTTTTAGAATGCCATCAAGTTTACTAGGGAACGCATTTCCCCACACAACGTTACAATAATACATTACAGATAGAATGTAGCTGTTATAAAATAAAATGCGGATATCAAGTGGTAAATGTTTTTTAATTCTATTAAGGAGGTAAATTTTTGAAGCCAAATTTCCATGTAATTTTTTAAGGTGTTGTTCCCAGTCTAAGTGATCATCGACCGTTACTCCAAGAAGTAATGTTTTAGAGACATTTTCAATAGTTTGTGAATTTAATTTCAATGATAAGCTATTATTAACAGTGCGATTCCTTACTAACATAGATTTGGTTTTATTGGAATTTAAAACCATTCCATTATTCTGACACCAGTCAAATATATTATTTAAGTCTGCTTGTAACAATTGTTCTATAATATTAATATCTTTGTGAGAATAATGAATGGTTGTATCATCCGCAAATATTTCCGTGGTTGAATGATTTACATATAAGGGTAGGTCATTTATAAAAATAAGGAATAGAATTGGACCTAATATCGAACCTTGAGGAACTCCGCACTTGACTGTTGTTTTTTGTGAATGAATATTGCCGAAACAAACTTGCTGTTTTCTATCAAATAAATAATTTTGCATTAAATCAATAAAATTTGGATGGAATTTATAAAGGGTTAATTTTTCAAGTATTAGGTTATGGTCAATTAGATCAAAGGCTTTGCTGAAATCAAGGTAAACTACACCTGTCATGTTACCAGTATCTAATGCTTATGGTGGTTCATTTACCCTCCTCTCCCCCTTTTTGAATTCAAGTTTCCAGCTCCACATTAAATCCTTGCCCTTGGTCATGTTGATTTATTCGTCTGTCAATTCTGTCATCTCGATTCAGTATTAAGCCGGTTTCATGTAAGATATAACGATTCAATATCAGGGGCCTCGGAGCAGGAGCAACAGCAATATTATCTAATGAGAATTTTGGTCGTTGGGGATTGGGTGGGAGTGGGATTTTGAATATTTTTAAACAAGCCCCCCCCCCCCACCCCCATTCCACTTCTAGAGACGTTCCTCTGTCCCTGAATAGTCAATACACCAGAAACAGGTTTACCCTCTCTTGCTAGACGCGAGAATTTGGCAGTGTGTTAATTCCAGCACTGAGACTGGGTTATAGGAAGTCTAAAAATAACTTCTGTTAACACTTTTACTGTATCTGTTAACATTGTGAACTAAAAATAACACAGTTTATATTCTCAACTCTACACTCCAGACTGAGTATGTCTATCTTCATAGCCGTAGGGGCCCACGACTCAACAGGGGGGCAGGCCGACTTCTGCCCGAATTTTAGTTATGTTTTCCCATTGATTGCCCGATTTTTAAGAACTTTTTGCCCGGGGGGCAGCTGCAGCCCCCCGCCCCCTGCCCCCTGTCTCCTACGCCTATGTCTATCTTCAGTACAAGCAATTCCGTTAATCAAAAGTTTTCGAAGGGTGATAAAATCGAGAGTGAATATCGTATATAGTGAACTCCTCATAAGAGAAGTACCATCAGGTGTTTTAAAAAGAAACAAAAGCAGAGTTTGGTTCATGTGTGGTACCTGCAACTACTATATAGGTCAACATCATAAGATACAAACTCAATACATATCGGGAGACAACTCCTGTCAAATGTTTGCAAATGTAAACAGAATACTGAAGTAAATGCAAACAATCAAAGCTTCGAGTCATCAGGAGCGCCGGAAGCAAATGTGAGGGGCAGGGGCGATGCTGTGTTATAAAGGGCACTATGTGACCGAGCAAAGCAAGAGAGGACGGTGGTCTGGGGGTTTGGGAGATTCATCTTGGAAAATATTTTAGAGCCTCTTGGATCACTTCTGAGGTGTAGGCCTACCAGAACATATTTCATGCTTATATTTTGAGAAGTTATATAATATGAGGTAGGGACAAAACACATTTTGCTTGAATACATATGAAAAGGGTACATATTCGCCCTCCTCATCCGTCATTGCTGCATTTTATTTCATTCAATGTAGAAAATTAAAAGTAAAAACTTAATGTTATAAAATCAACATAAAGTAAAGTTACTAGTTCAAGGGAAGTAACTGATACCAAAATATTTTTCAACAATACAAGTCCAATGAGGCAGGCCATTCTTATATTTCTGAAATACCTGATACCCTTTTTGTTAACTGAGCACCCCTATAGATAACTAATACAGTTTTATTTGGTATTTAGGTTTATTAACTTGACATCCATATAATATCGGGTGGGCCAAAAGTAATGTCCCAACTTTTGACCTTCACTATTTTCCAAAGCATTTACTCAAATGGACTGAAATTTTGCATATGATTATTATATTATCTACCTTTGGTTCGAGTTTGAATGATATAGCATCATTACCCTTTAAATGACATACAAAACTAAATCAGAGGTCGAAAAATTTAATGCCGGAGTCTTCTGGAATTATCCCTCCATGTGCATGGTGCCATGGTGTCACCAGCCAATCAAGGGTCATATGGGATGTTCCTGGGTTTGAGGTGCCAAAATGTCTAAACAGAGGGCCTAGATGATGTTAAAACATAAACTGCCCAGTTAGATTTAATACCCCTAACTAACAACATCTGGGACTCACTCTCGGAAAAGGTCTATTAAGGTCGCACTTTATTCACATAGACAGAATTCAAGGTAAAAATTCGAACATGCTGGGATCACATTTCAACTGCTAAAGTCAGAAAATGTATTGCCTCGTGGAAAAAGCGACTGAGAGCTGTACAGAATGAAGATGGAGGTCATAATGATCACCTCTTATAGGAAACAAATGGTATGACAACATTCCGGCATTAAATATTTCGGCCTCTGATTTTGTTTTGTATGCCATTTAAAGGTTAATGATGCGATATCACTCAAACTCGTACCAAAGATAGATAATATTATAGACTAATCATATGCAAAATTTTGGTCCATTTGAGTAAATGCCTTGGATGATAGTGAAGGTCAAAAGTTGGGACATTACTTTTGGCCCACCCGATATATGGGTATAACATAAACTATTTCATATTAGAATCAAACATCATAAACTATTTCAGATTAGAATCAAACATCATAAACTATTTCAGATTAGAATCAAACATCATAAACTATTTCAGATTAGAATCAAACATCATAAACTATTTCAGATTAAAATCAAACATCATAAACAATTTCAGATTAGAATCAAACATCATAAACTATTTCAGATTAGAATCAAACATCATAAACTATTTCAGATTAGAATCAAACATCATAAACTATTTCAGATTAGAATCAAACATCATACACTATTACAGATTAGAATCAAACATCATAAACTATTTCAGATTAGAATCAAACATCAAAAACTATTTCAGATTAGAATCAAACATCAAAAACTATTTCAGATTAGAATCAAACATCATAAACTATTTCAGATTAGAATCAAACATCATAAACTATTTCAGATTAGAATCAAACATCATAAACTATTTCAGATTAGAATCAAACATCATAAACTATTTCAGATTAGAATCAAATATCATAAACTATTACAGATTAGAATCAAACATCATAAACTATTTCAGATTAGAATCAAACATCATAAACTATTTCAGATTAGAATCAAACATCATAAACTATTTCAGATTAGAATCAAACATCATAAACTATTTCAGATTAGAATCAAACATCATAAACTATTTCAGATTAAAATCAAACATCATAAACTATTTCATATTAAAATCAAACATCATAAACTATTTCAGATTAGAATCAAACATTATAAACTATTTCAGATTAGAATCAAACATCATAAACTGTTTCAGATTAGAATCAAACATCATAAACTATTTCATATTAGAATCAAACATCATAAACTATTTCAGATTAGAATCAAACATCATAAACTATTTCAGATTAGAATCAAACATCATAAACTATTTCAGATTAGAAAACATCATAAACTATTTCAGATTAGAATCAAACATCATAAACTATTTCATATTAGAATCAAACATCATAAACTATTTCAGATTAGAATCAAACATCATAAACTATTTCAGATTAGAATCAAACATCATAAACTATTTAATATTACATTCAAACATAAAAAATCAAACATCATAAACTATTTCAGATTAGATTCAAACATCATAAACTATTTCAGATTAGAATCAAACATCATAAACTATTTCAGATTAGAATCAAACATCATAAACTATTTCAGATTAGAATCAAACATCATAAACTATTTCAGATTAGAATCAAACATCATAAACTATTTTAGATTAGAATCAAACATCATAAACTATTTCATATTAGAATCAAACATCATAAACTATTTTAGATTAGAATCAAACATCATAAACTATTTCATATTAGAATCAAACATCATAAACTATTTTAGATTAGAATCAAACTTCATAAACTATTTCAGATTAGAATCAAACATCAAATATTATTTCAGATTGGAATCAAACATCATAAACTATTTCAGATTAGAATCAATCTGCAACATATCACGGTAATGAACGGCGGCCATTTGACCGGACTACATCAATGTTATCACGTAATCTCGTGAATCTGGTAGTTCAAACATCAGAGACGGGTCATTCGAGGCTACAAGTATTTGTAAACAAATAACACGAAAATAAACAGATATGTATTTAAAATGATGATAAAATGCGTAAATGGTGAACAGATAGTCACTACGTAGCATTAAATGAACTATATCTATGTCGCGACGTTACAAGCAAGTGGTAAAGCGTCAAAGTAAAGAGTCTCGCGCATGAAAACACAACGAAAAACACCATTCATTACCGAGACAGATTATGGTTTACGGAAACTGCCGAGGATTGCCGATTGACCTTGGCTCTACAATGACGTCACGCAATCTTGTCTAAATGGCGAAATTTCAACCATCACGTTTTTACTTCTACTAGAATCCATAAAATTCACATCAACACATGTCATACATCGTTAACAGTGGAATTGAATCAACTTTTTGCCAATATGTTTAAATAATTTTTAATAGCTTTTGATTCCGAGACACGGCGGTTTGAAGTCACATTTTTCGGCAGTCGGCCATTGACATTCTTCTCAACATGACTCGAGCCGACTAGGCCTAAGTTTTAAAATCGTTTACTTCAATTAGTTCCCAAGTTAAAGTTGGTATTTGAACACAATCGGCACTCGAAAACCATGATAGAAAGAATATATGTAGATATAATTAAAAAAATTGATCGATTTTTGTCATAGGCTTAGGCCAAACATTGCGGATAATGTAAACAATGTCGTGTGGCCGATCTCGGTAGGGCATAACTGACGTCATTTCCGAATAGTGACGGAAACTACCGATCTTTTTGCATATTTTGGAGAGCATTTTTAAAAGGTTTTTTTAACTATTTTAGAATATTTCTTTTTAATTTTTATTGGTTGCAATCGATAGATAAATGATAAATGGATGATTTTACATTTAAAAAAGGTCCATTTAATGCAATTCACAAAATCGTTTCTCTTGTCCTTTAAGGTCGTTGTCTCTTATTATTTGAATCAGTGGCGCATCGGGGAACTATAGATTAGTAGAGGGGCTAAGTTGGGGCCTCATAGTTGTCAGGGGGAGGGGGGGGGGGGAGTGGGTGGTGTGGGCAGCACAAGGCATTTAAATATGGGTTTCAATATTTTCAATTATGAAAATGAATATGCTAATACTTGTTTGAATAGAAGGTAATGTTCGGGTACATGGTTTCAATTTGGTGCATTCTGAAAGATTATTCCAGGATTGGAGTTTGCAGTCGGGATTATCAACTCTTATTTTCTTCTGATAAATTTCTATTCTTCACAAAATCTTTCTTATCAAGTTTCTGTGAGGGGTGGTGGCAGCACCCCATTAAATCTTTGCCCTTGGTCATGTTGATTTATTCATCAGTCATCTGGATTCAGTATTTAGCCGGTTTCATGCAAGATATAACGATTCCATAGCAGGGACCACATAGCAGGGACCACATAGCAGGGATCACATAGCAGGGACCGCGTAGCAGGAGCAACAGCAATATTTTTCTTATGAGAATTTTTGGGGGTTGGGGATTGGGTGGGAGTGGGATTTTGAATATTTTAAAACAAGCCCCCACCCTCATTCCACTTTCAGAGACGCTCCTCTGTGACGCTCTGTCCCTGAATAGTCAATACACCAGAGAAAGGGTTAGCCTCTCTTGCTAGACGAGAGAATTCGGCAGTGTGTTAATTCCAGCACTGAGACTGGGTTATAAAAAGTCTAAAAATAACTTCTGTTAACACTTTTACTGTATCTGTTAACATTGTGAACTAAAAATAACACAGTTTATATTTTCACTACAGACTGAGTATGTCTATCTTCATAGCCGTAGGGGCCCACGACTCAACAGGGGGGCAGACTGACTTCTGCCCGAATTTTAGTAATGTTTCCCCATTGATTGCCCAATTCTTAAGAACTTTTTGCCCGAAAACATACTTTTTTTTGGGGGGGGGGGGGGAGCAGCTGCAGCCCAATGCCCCTCTGTCTCCTACGCCTATGTCTATCTTACTAAAAATCAGTACAAGCAATTCCGTTAATCAAAAGTTTTCGATAAAATCGAGAGTGAATATCGTATATAGTGAACTCCTCATAAGAGAAGTACCATCATGTGTTTTAAAAAGAAACAAAAGCAGGGTTTGGTTCATTTGTGGTACCTGCAACTACTATATAGGTCAACATCATAAGATACAAACTCAATACATATCGGGAGACAACTCCTGTCAAATGTTTGCAAATGTAAACAGAATACTGAAGTAAATGCAAACAATCAAAGCTTCGAGTCATCAGGAGCGCCGAAAGCAAATGTGAGGGGCAGGGGCGATGCTGTGTTTTAAAGGGCACTATGTGACAGAGCAAGAGAGGCCTGGTGGTCTGGGGGTTTGGGAGATTCATCTTGGAAAATATTTTAGAGCCTCTTGGATCACTTCTGAGGTGTACCAGAACATATTTCATGCTTATATTTTGAGAAGTTATATAATATGAGGTAGGGACACAACACATTTTGCTTGAATATATATGAAAAGGGCACACATTCGCACTCTTCGCTGTGCTTCCGGCGCCCATGCGAGTCATGCAGATTTTCGATCTTGCTAAGAAGTCAGCGTAGAAATAACAAGCTCTAGTATCGAAGCACTTGAGATACATAAACCCCATTCTGGCGAATGTGAAATGTTGCTGCAATGAAAATTGACAATGGGGAAATCAAAATCATCACATTTGTCATATAATTTAAAGGGGACCAGTCTTCATTTTTATTGGTTGATTTGGGTCTTGAATATATTTAAGTATCCTTAAGAAGCACTAGAAATGCACGAAAATTGCATATTTCCTTCAAATATATCTTAAATTAGACATTTCTCCTTCTATTTCTATAGATGACTTTTCTATATATTGCATAGTATCGCTAATGTGTAGTAGGGCATTATAACTTTCAAATGCTAATAATTATGGATGCACGTGGATTTGAAGGCTCAAATTTCAATGGTGATTTGTAATAACCAGTACTAAATTGCTAAGCTAAAAAATCCCTGTTTCTGAGACTTATCCAAATCGACCCGCGAAAATGAAGCCTGTGCCCCTTTAATACTAAATCTGTATGATTTGTCTTTGCTTAATATAGCACCCAAGCATTTACGATCTTAATCGTAAAACAAATCTCGAAATCCATTTAAATGCGTTGGCAATACATAGGTTTTCATAATGAAAAGTGGCATCAGATGTGAAGAAGAGTAAGCACACCCTGCCTGGCACCACATCCTTCATTGCTGCACTTTATTTCATTCAATGTTGGAAATTAAAAGTAGAAACTTAATGTTATAAAATCAACAAAGAGTAAAGTTACTAGTTCAAGGGAAGTAACTGATACTAAGATATTATTTAACAATACAACAAGTCCAATGAGGAAGGTCATGTTTATATTTCTGAAACACCTGATACCATTTTTGTTAACTGAGCACCCCTATAGATAACTTATACAGTTTTATTTGGTATTTAGGTTTATTAACTTGACATCCATATATTATATGAGTATATCTATAACGTATCTTCAATGTAATAATATGCAGTAGGAGTTTGGTGTTAAAATTCCACGAAAAAGAATGTTATATCAGTTAGTGAGAATAGTTCTAGAGTTTTAACACAAATTCCTACTTTCAGTTTATAATCAAATCAGTTAAAACCTTCCTTCAACCGTTAACCAAATTCACATAAATCTTAGAGCCACGGCCCCCAGTTCATTTCCAAAATAGGAATTCACAAAATGTTGATACAGCAGGGGTGCCGGAGCCCAATGTGAGGAGCAGGTGGCGAACCAAGCGAGATAGACTCTATAGTCTGGGGGTTTTGGGGGGCGTCGTGAGCCCCAGACCCCTCTCTTAGATAATTTTGTATCTTTAAGATCCTCTTCGATCACTTCTGAGGTATACCAGAACGTATTTTCTGTATTTCGAAAATATTTATATGCGGTAAGGTCACAACAAAGTTTTATGACAAAAAGGGCACATATTTGCCCCTGGCTCCCAGCGCCACTGAATACATGTATACCAAAATTCATCAAGCCTAAGAATTGTGAACGGACCGATGGACTGGGGCGAGGGCTATAAACGTCCACATTTCAATATCGGTGTTTAAAAACAATAACAGATACATAGTAAAATGATTGTTTTATTATTTATTATGTTTTAAAAATCTGACAGAGATCGTAGACCTACATGATGAACCACCAAGTTGTACATGTTAAATATAATTTACTACTCAATAGACATTTTAAAAACAACATGTCTTAACTTATATTTCTATTCTCTATTTCAGAAACTGTTAAACACGAAGATTGAAGAAGAAATATATTTAGTTGTTAGTCTGTCTAGAGTTATCTACCCTTCTGTAATAAGGTAGGACTCTTCTTCTCTTTACTCATATACAAACATCATAAACTATTTCAGATTAGAATCAAACATCATAAACTATTTCAGATTAGAATCAAACATCATAAACTATTTCAGATTAGAATCAAACATCATAAACTATTTCAGATTAGAATCAAACATCATAAACTATTTCAGATTAGAATCAAACATCATAAACTATTTCAGATTAGAATCAAACATCATAAACTATTACAGATTAGAATCAAACATCATAAACTATTTCAGATTAGAATCAAACATCATAAACTATTTCAGATTAGAATCAAACATCATAAACTATTTCAGATTAGAATCAAACATCATAAACTATTTCATATTAGAATCAAACATCATAAACTATTTCAGATTAGAATCAAACATCATAAACTATTTCAGATTAGAATCAAACATCATAAACTATTTCAGATTAGAATCAAACATCATAAACTATTTCAGATTAGAATCAAACATCATAAACTATTTCAGATTAGAATCAAACATCATAAACTATTTCAGATTAGAATCAAACATCATAAACTATTTCAGATTAGAACCAAACATCATAAACTATTTAAGATTAGAATCAAACATCATAAACTATTTCATATTAGAATCAAACATAATAAACTATTTCAGATTAGAATCAAACATCATAAACTATTTCAGATTAGAATCAAACATCATAAACTATTTCAGATTAGAATCAAACATCATAAACTATTTTAGACTAGAATCAAACATAATAAACTATTTTAGATTAGAATCAAACTTCATAAACTATTTCAGATTAGAATCAAACATCATAAACTATTGTAGATTAGAATCAAACATCATAAACTATTTCAGATTAGAATCAAACATAATAAACTATTTCAGATTAAAATCAAACATCACAAACTATTTCAGATTAAAATCAAACATCATAAACTATTTCAGATTAAAATCAAACATCATAAACTATTTCAGATTAGAATCAAACATCATAAACTATTTTAGACTAGAATCAAACATAATAAACTATTTCAGATTAAAATCAAACATCAAAAACTATTTCAGATTAGAATCAAACATCAAAAACTATTTCAGATTAGAATCAAACATCATAAACTATTTCAGATTAGAATCAAACATCATAAACTATTTCAGATTAGAATCAAACATCATAAACTATTTCAGATTAGAATCAAACATCATAAACTATTTCAGATTAGAATCAAACATCATAAACTATTACAGATTAGAATCAAACATCATAAACTATTTCAGATTAGAATCAAACATCATAAACTATTTCAGATTAGAACCAAACATCATAAACTATTTCAGATTAGAATCAAACATCATAAACTATTTCAGATTAGAATCAAACATCATAAACTATTTTAGATTAGAATCAAACATCATAAACTATTTCATATTAGATTCAAACATCATAAACTATTTCAGATTAGATTCAAACATCATAAACTATTTTAGATTAGAATCAAACATCATAAACTATTTTAGATTAGAATCAAACATCATAAACTATTTCATATTAGAATCAAACATCATAAACTATTTTAGATTAGAATCAAACTTCATAAACTATTTCAGATTAGAATCAAACATCAAATATTATTTCAGATTGGAATCAAACATCATAAACTATTTCAGATTAGAATCAAACATCATAAACTATTTCAGATTAGAATCAAACATTATAAACTATTTCAGATTAGAATCAAACATCATAAACTTTTTCAGATTAGAATCAAACATCATAAACTATTTCAGATTAGAATCAAACATCATAAACTATTTCAGATTAGAATCAAACATCATAAACTATTTCAGATTTGAATCAAACATCATAAACTATTTCAGATTTGAATCAAACATCATAAACTATTACAGATTAGAATCAAACATCATAAACTATTTCAGATTAGAATCAAACATCATAAACTATTTCAGATTTGAATCAAACATCATAAACTATTTCAGATTTGAATCAAACATCATAAACTATTACAGATTAGAATCAAACATCATAAACTATTTCAGATTAGAATAAAACATCATAAACTATTTCAGATTGGAATTAAACATCATAAACTATTTCAGATTAGAATCAAACATCACAAACTTTTTCTGATTAGAATGTGAAGGTGTTCTAATGACTTGGAAAAATACCAAAGTCTTTTTTTTGTTTATCCAGACTGTACATACATGGATATTTATGATTGGTTAAAACTCTTAAATATATACAATAAAATATAATGATATGATTAAGAATACATGGATAATTATTACAAACACAATTATCAGATAGTTTGCTTAATTTGACACTAAAAAACAAGGACACTCATCTTTAAATTTACAGAAATATAGAAATATGAGGAAAGATGATTGATCAAGAGATAAAAGATTGAATTTTAGAATAAACTTTATTTCAATGATATTTCTTTGATCTGTGTAATATCAAATTGAACAACAAACTGATTGTTAGTATTTAAAAAACCATTGTTTTTATCAGTGAGTTTAGACCAGGTGATAGGATTCCATCCCAAACCCCCAAACAACCAACCATATCTCTTTAATCTCTTGTCACTATCTATTCTAGTTATATTCTTACTATCATCAATATTCAATACACTGAGTTGACTATCAATAATACAAGGATTGTCACCTGATAATAGTTCAATATCAATATATAAATAACCATTATACATCCATACACTACAACTCAGTATCAAGTTACTGTATTGAAACTTATCTTTACAGTGATACCTTTTACACTGATCCTTAATATCATTTGTATTAAACAGGTATTGATATGAATTGGAATCCAGTAGTTTGGGTATGTGATATTGTTTTAACACCATGGACTCCAGTAGTTTGGGTATGTGATATTGTTTTAATACCAAGGACCCTAACATGTCGATATTTAAACTAAAATCTTTTGCTTTCCAATCAAGATACTGAACCACTGATGGTGTTCTCACTTTCAAATCTTTACACAATTCTTCTAGCTCTTTTATTTTCTCAAGTGAAACTAAAATTTGTAAACCACAATCTTCTGTTAAAGAAGGAAAATTTGTCTCCAGATTCAGTTTAAAAGTTTTTATATCTCCCATAATTTCCTCTCCAGTTTTGGTCAATTCCGATTCTGATTCTTCAGATTTATTTTTAATGTCTGTCATGATTCTCTCACTGCTAGCCTTTATATCTGCTATAATTGTATCAGTTTGTTTGGTTATTCTAATGCAAGCATCTTCAGTAAAACGCTGGAGTGTCTCTCTCGCTTCTACTAACGTCACATGAGTTTCTTCCAAGACTTTAATTTTATTTTGGATGAATTTCGCTGAGGTTAAAACAAGTTCTGTGGCCTTTTTTTTCGTAGTTTCACATTCTACATCTAAATACTCGTGACCGCTGTGTTCTTTCACAAAGCATTTAGGACATAATACACAGTGGCAAGTTAGACAATAGTATTCTATTGGTCTCTCTCTATGACATGGACAGTGATATTTTACCTTTGAAATGGTTTTGTCTGTTAGATGTGCTGTAGGTGATGTTGTAGCAGTAATTTGTGTTGTAGGTGATGTTGGACCACTAACTTGTGTTGTAGGTGATGTTGTACTAGTAACTTGTGCTGTATGCGGGGTTGTTTGAACAGCAAAATTGGTAGTAAACATCCTAGCTCCTCCTTCTGGAATGTTGATTTGCTGCTGACAAATTGGACAGCAGAATGTCTCTGTCTTGTCTCCAATATATTTGTCGATACACTGTAAACAAAATGTATGTCCACATGGAATGAATTTAGGTAACTTATAATTCTCAAAACAAATAGTACATTCCGGTCCAGTGTTTACCAAGGCGGTGGCCATTATTCTTCTATAAAATACACTGAAATTATCCTGATTGACAACAAAACACACAGAGATGTCCTGGTTGAAAATAGAAGATCACCAACCAGTCTGATGTAAGACTCAGTACAGAATGAGAAAGATTTCTACGAATAGTCACGTTATATACTGGTTAAAATTACTTAGAAATCACCGATTCACAGAAACTTGTTTTACATTCGTTGAAATAATACCATGTAATATAATAATAGGTCTCTAACTGTATAAATTGTCATTCCAAAACTACACCGTTCTTCCTTTTTTACCACAACAGTTAGGTCTGTACCCGCTCAACGGCAGGTTTTATCTGACTACAAGGTCTGTAGCTATCAACAATATAAACTATCAATCTAACACAGAATGATATGGTTTGAAGTTTCCACGAATATTCACGTCACAGGTTTCAATTTCCCAGAAATAACCTCGCCCTGAGATATTCAGGTCATACACTGAATAGAAATAGCTTGTCGTGTGCATATAAAATTTGATCACCCCTGCTTTAAGTATTAGCCTCTATTTGAAATATAGGTCAGTCAAACTATAGATATGAATATCAAGTTGAGACAAAATATTTATAGTACTGATATGTCACAGTGACCTCAATAAATATATTATATTAATATTACATTATATACATCTATATTATTCTAAATATTCTTGATATACACACCTGATGTCACCTAACTCTGGGTCTGATTATAGAAACACCAGACATCACCTAACTAGGGTCTGATTATACAAACACCAGACATCACCTTACTAGGGTCTGATTATACAAACACCAGACATCACCTAACTAGGGTCTGATTATACAAACACCAGACATCGCCTTACTCTGGGTTATA
Organism: Lottia scabra; assembly: GCA_029955415.1. Lineage (NCBI taxonomy): Eukaryota > Metazoa > Mollusca > Gastropoda > Lottiidae > Lottia > Lottia scabra. The sequence continues at coordinate 399,804 of JARJEI010000051.1, read as the reverse complement.
TTCTATAGAGTGGTCTACTGTTATACTATTGTCTGTTTATAGAAACACCAGACATCACCTAACTCTGGGATATATTCTAGAGAGTGGTCCACTGTTGTACTATTATCTGTTTATAGAAACACCAGACATCACATAACTCTGGGATATATTCTAGAGAGTGGCCTTCTGTTGTACTATTGTCTGTTTATAAAAACACCAGACATCACCTAACTCTTGGTTATATTTTAGAGAGTGGTCCACTGTTGTACTATTGTCTGTTTATAGAAACACCAGGCATCACCTAACTCTTGGTTATATTTTAGAGAGTGGTCCACTGTTGTACTATTGTCTGTTTATAGAAACAAAAGACATTACCTAGCACTGGGATATATTCTAGAGAGTAGTCCACTGTTGCACTATTGTCTGTTTATAGAAACACCAGACTTCACCTAACTCTAGATTATATTCTAGAGAGTGGTCCACTGATGTAATATTGTATGTTTATAGAAACAGTGACACTAGTGACTGATGGGCCTATAAAGAGCCATAAATTGTCATCAGGGGTGTCCATGTGGGGGTGGGAGGAATGGGTGTAACACTCAGTAGCGGGTATTACCGACCACCCCCTCCCAACCCTCCAGTTATGATTTTATATAGAGACCCCTGATTGTCAATTAGTGCCGACAACACCAGACATGTAAGAATTCAATGATAAGAAATTTAAATCTGTTATTATATCAGTTAGTGAGAATATTTCTACATTTTTAACAATTGGGACAAGCAACGAACATCTCCTCTACTACAGGTTGTACACATTCAATATCCCGTTACAGTTAGAAATCGAAAGTAGGATAATAATATCCCCCATTGGACACTACATGGCGTTTGCTTTTCTTTACTACACCAAACAGATTAGCTGGAGCTAAAGGACGTAAAACTCCATTTCATTTCATTTGTTATATCATGAAATCTGAAATTACAACCTGGTTTATGTGAGAAAATTAACAAGTTAAATTGAGAGTAAGAAAACAGTCAATACTAAACGAGGAAGATATTTTTATATATTAGTTGATGATGATCATTTCTAAGGTGATTTATTTATTATAAACACTAAACACAGAATTTAAGGGCAACAAATCAAGGGAAAATAAACCGTTCACCCAAGATAGGATAAAAAGAATTGCAGCGTCCACAAGCAAAATCTGACGTGTTTTGCTTAGTCGTGGGCAATAACTCCTGAGCAATTGCCCCCCCCCCCCCCGCCCCAGACAATTACCCCTCAAACAATTGACCCCAATAACTCGCCCGACCCCCACACCCCCGACAATAAATCGTAAGATAATAATATCATTCCCAAAAAGACGTTCCTCCCATTTATGAGGAAACAGACGAGGTCGGGTCTCTGATCCGGGATTATTGATACAGAAGAAAATAGAAGAAGTGAATAAATGGAGTAAGGGTTCAGACACGATGAGCACACGGTTTGTTTCTACTATTTTCTGTTGTATCTTGTATCGATAATCCAGGACCTGACACCCTACTTTGTATCGATAATCCAGGACTTGACACCTTACTTTGTATCGATAATCCAGGACCTGACACCCTACTTTGTATCGATAATCCAGAACCTGACACCCTACTTTGTATCAATAATCCAGGACCTGACACCCTACTTTGTATCGATAATCTAGGACCTGACACCCTACTTTGTATCGATAATCTAGGACCTGACACCCTACTTTGTATCGATAATCCAGGACCTGACACCCTACTTTGTATCGATAATCCAGGACCTGACACCTTACTTTGTATCGATAATCCAGGACCTGACACCCTACTTTGTATCGATAATCCAGGACCTGACACCCTACTTTGTATCGATAATCCAGGACCTGACACCCTACTTTGTATCGATAATCCAGGACTTGACACCCTACTTCGTATCGATAATCCAGGACCTGACACCTTACTTTGTATCCATAATCCTGGACTTGACACCCTACTTTGTATCCATAATCCAGGACTTGACACCCTACTTTGTATTGATAATCCAGGACCAGGACCTGACACCCTACTTTGTATCGATAATCTAGGACTTGACACCGTACTTTGTATTGATAATCCAGGACTTGACACCCTACTTTGTATCGATAATCCAGGACCTGACACCCTACTTTGTAACCATAATCCAGGACTTGACACCCTACTTTGTATCCATAATCCAGGACTTGACACCCTACTTTGTATTGATAATCCAGGACCAGGACCTGACACCCTACTTTGTATTGATAATCCAGGACCTGACACCCTACTTCGTGTCGATAATCCAGGACTTGACACCCTACTTTGTATCCATAATCCAGGACCAGACACCCTTCTTTGTATCGATAATCCAGTACCTGACACCTTACTTTGTATCGATAATCCAGGACCTGACACCGTACTTTGTATTGATAATCCGGGACCTGACAACCTACTTTGTATCAATAATCCAGGACCTGACACCGTACTTTGTATTGATAATCCAGTACCTGACACCCTACTTTGTATCGATAATCCAGGACCTGACACCGTATTTTGTATCGATAATCCAGGACCTGACACCCTACTTTGTATCGATAATCCAGGACCTGACACTGTACTTCGTTTATTCCTGGCTTAATGCCTATTTCAAACTTGACCGAAATATTATCCATATATAAAAATGCATTCCAAATTGTTACCAAGAAAGTAGCTTCAATTGCGTGTACAATCCAAATTTGACGTATTTTGTTTAATCCAGGGCTATGTCAAAATTGACGTTTTGTGCCACATCAAGGGCAATTACTTTGAAACCATTCATCAAATTAATGTCTATTTTGATCTTGAACGAGATTTCAGTCATATATATATACATGTTCATACCAAGTTCCATCAATATGGCCTCTAAGAATTGTGAACGGACCGATGGATAGGGGCGAGGGCTATAAATGTCCACATTTCAATATGGGTGTTTAAAAACAATAACAGATACATAGTAAAATACTTGTTTTATTATTTATTATGTTTTAAAAATCTGACAGAGATCGTAGACCTATATGATGAACCACCAAGTTGTACATAATAAATATAATTTACTGCTCATTAGACATTTTAAAAACAACATGTCTTAACTTATATTTCTATTCTCTATTTCAGAAACTGTTAAACACGAAGATTGAAGAAGAAATATATTTAGTTGTTAGTCTGTTTAGAGTTATCTACCCTTCTGTAATAAGGTAGGACTCTTCTTCACTTTACTTATATACAAACATCATAAACTATTTCAGATTAGAATCAAACATCATAAACTATTTCAGATTAGAATCAAACATCATAAACTATTTCAGATTAGAATCAAACATCATAAACTATTTCAGATTAGAATCAAACATCATAAACTATTTCAGATTAGAATCAAACATCATAAACTATTTCAGATTAGAATCAAACATCATAAACTATTTCATATTAGAATCAAACATCATAAACTATTACAGATTAGAATCAAACATCATAAACTATTTCAGATTAGAATCAAACATCATAAACTATTTCAGATTAGAATCAAACATCATAAACTATTTCAGATTAGAATCAAACATCATAAACTATTTCAGATTAGAATCAAACATCATAAACTATTTCAGATTAGAATCAAACATCATAAACTATTTCAGATTAGAATCAAACATCATAAACTATTTCATATTAGAATCAAACATCATAAACTATTACAGATTAGAATCAAACATCATAAACTATTTCAGATTAGAATCAAACATCATAAACTATTTCAGATTAGAATCAAACATCATAAACTATTTCAGATTAGAATCAAACATCATAAACTATTTCAGATTAGAATCAAACATCATAAACTATTTCAGATTAAAATCAAACATCATAAACTATTTCAGATTAAAATCAAACATCATAAACTATTTCAGATTAAAATCAAACATCATAAACTATTTCAAATTAGAATCAAACATCATAAACTATTTCAAATTAGTATCAAACATCATAAACTATTTCAGATTAGAATCAAACATCATAAACTATTTCAGATTAGAATCAAACATCATAAACTATTTCAGATTAGAATCAAACATCATAAACTATTTCAGATTAGAATCAAACATCAAAGACTATTTCAGAATTAAACATCATAAACTATTTCAGAATAGAATCAAACATCATAATCTATTTCAGATTAGAATCAAACATCATAAACTATTACAGATTAGAATCAAACATCATAAACTATTTCAGATTAGAATTAAACATCATTAACTATTTCAGATTTATGCACATCACGTACGACCAAATATACTAGAAGGTAATCTACTGTTGAGAGAATGTTTACAAGTAGGATTATATTGATAGCTAAATATACAGAGATTATAAATATACAATACAATTATATAACATTTACAATATTCCCCTACAAGGTTAAAAATCACAATTATTACAAATCAAATCTTAAATAAAATTAAAAATATTTACAATTAAAGATTAAACATAAATAAAAATAAAAATGTTACTATTTATAGGGATGACAGTAAAGGTGTTCTAATGACTTGGAAAAATACCAAAGTCTTTTTTGTTTATCCAGACTGTACATACATGGATATTTATGATTGGTTAAAACTCTTAATTATATACAATAAAATATAATGATATGATTAAGAATACATGGATAAATATTACAAACACAATTATCAGATAGTTTGCTTAATTTGACACTAAAAAACAAGGAAACTCATCTTTAGATTTACAGAAATATAGAAATATGAGGAAAGATGATTGATCAAGAGATAAAAGATTGAATTGTAGAATAAACTTTATTTCATTGATGATTCTTTGATCTGTGTAATATCCAATTGAAAAACAAACTGATTTTTAGTATTTACATAACCATTGTTTTTATCAGTCAGTTCAGACCAGGTGATAGGAATCCATTCCCAACCAAAATGTCTATATAATCTTTTATCACTATCTGTTTCAGTTAAAGTTCTACTATCATCAATATTCAATAAACTGATTTGACCATCAATAATGCAATTGTCTAGACTAGTATTGTCATCTGATAATAGACTAATATCAATATATAAATAACCACCATACCTCTCTACACGACAACTCAATACCAAGTTACTGTAACTAAACTTATCTTTACAGTAGTACCCTTCATTATCCTTAATATCATTTATATTAAACAGAAATTGATATGAATTGGACTCGGGTAGTTTGGGTATGTGATATTGTTTTAACACCATGGACCCTAACATGTCGATTTTTAAACTAAAATCCTTTTCTTTCCAATCAAGATACTGAACCACTGATGGTTTCACTTTCAAATCTTTACACAATTCTTCTAGCTCTTTTATTTTCTCAAGTGAAACTAAAATTTGTAAAACACAATCTTCTGTTAGAGAAGGAAAATTTGCCTCCAGATTCATTTTAAAAGTTTTTATATCTCCCATAATTTTCTCTCCAGTTTTGGTCAATTCCGATTCTGATTCTTCAGACTTATTTTTAATGTCTGTCATGATTCTCTCACTGCTAGCCTTTATATCTGCTATAATTTTATCAGTTTGTTTGGTTATTCTGATACAAGCATCTTCAGTAAAACGCTGGAGTGTCTCTCTCGCTTCTACTAACGCCACATGAGTTTCTTCCAAGTCTTTGATTTTATTTTGGATGAATTTCTTTGAGGTTAAAACTAGTTCTGTGGCTTTTTCTTTCGTAGTTTTACATTCTACATCTAAATACTCGTGGACGTTGTGTTCTTTCACAAAACATTTGGGACATAACACACAGTGGCAAGTTAGACAATAGTATTCTATAGGTCTCTCTCTATGGCATGGACAGTGATATTTTACCTTTGAAATGGTTTTGTCTGTTAGATGTGTTGTAGGTGATGTTGTAGCAGTAACTTGTGTTGTAGGTGATGTTGTACCAGTAACTTGTGTTGTAGGTGATGTTGTACCAGTAACTTGTGTTGTATGCGGGGTTGTTTGAACAGCAAAATTGGTAGTAAACATCCTAGCTCCTCCTTCTGGAATGTTGATTTGCTGCTGACAAATTGGACATGAGAATGTCTCTGTTTTGTCTCCAATATATTTGTCGATACATTCGAAACAGAATGTATGTCCACACGGAATGAATTTCGGTAACTTATAATTCTCAAAACAAATAGTACATTCCGGTGTTATGCTCACTAACGCAGTGGCCATTATTCTGCTATAAAATACACTGAAATTATCCTGATTGACAATAAAACACACAGAGATGTCCTGGTTGAAAATAGAAGACCACCAACCAGTCTGATGTAAGACTCAGTACAGAATGAGAAAGATTTCTACGAATAGTCACGTTATATACTGGTTAAAATTACTTAGAAATCACCGATTCACAGACACGTTTTTACATTCGTTGAAATAATACCATGTAATATAATAATAGGTCTCTAGCTGTATAAATTGTCATTCCAAAACTACAATAACATTAACTTTATCTTCCGTTTTTACCACTAATAATAGGTCTGTAGCTGTATAAATTGTCATTCCAAAACTACATAAACACTGTTCTTCCTTTTTTAACACAACAGTTAGGTCTGTACCCGCCCTACAGCAGGTTTTATCTGACTACGAGGTCTGTAGCTATCAACAATATAAACTATCAATCCAACACAGAATGATATGGTTTGAAGTTTCCACGAATATTCACGTCACATGTTTCAATTTCTCAGAAATAACCTCGACTCATTAGATATTCAGGTCATACACTGCGTCGAATCAATTTGCTGTGTGTATATAAAATTTGATCACCCCTGTTTTAAGTATTAGCCTCTGTTTAAAATATAGGTCAGTCAAACAATAGCTATGAATATCAAGTTGAGATAAAATATTTATAGTACTGATATGTCACAGTGACCTCAATAAATATATTATATTAATATTACATTATATACATCTATATTATTCTAAATATTCTTGATATACACACCTGATGTCACCTAACTCTAGGTCTGATTATAGAAACACCAGACATCACCTAACTAGGGTCTGATTATACAAACACCAGACATCACCTAACTCTAGGTTATATTCTAGTGAGTGGTCCACTGCCTGTACTATCATTTGATTATACAAACACCAGACATCACCTAACGCAAGATACTTTTCCATGGACCCGAAAACCAACCAACTCTTAGAGATGAGGTTTATCAGGGAAAATCTTGTTAGTTACTTTGACCTGTTTCACGTACATGTGAAATCTCTTTTTTAGACTGTGAACTAAATTAAAACAGTATTTTCAATGAACAAGTTTCAGAGTTATTTCCCTTTAATTGGTTGGAACTATTAGACACTATGTATATCGGCTTAAAATATTCTTATCAAACGATCATGTCTTTCATGTCTATGACTTCTTTAAATTTATTAAATGTGCCTTTATTTTGTGAATATTTTAGTGTGCGGACATAAATATAAATGCAATTTTTTTGACCGATATATTACTGAGACTGGAGATCCCCGAAAAGGTTTTTCCAAGGGTAAATGAGATAAAAAATTAAAGGGGTGTAGCCTACATGTATAAGCATTCAAATTAATTCAATTTTTTACTGTGTTAAATTTTCCTGTGATGACATTAATATACACTTGACGAAAACATTTTTGAGCTATAAAGACATTGCCGTAGGGGCCCACTACTCAACGGGGCGGGGAGGGGATTGGTTGGGGAGGGAGCCCACGACTTATTTCCAGAATTTTAATGATATTTTGCCCGATTTTTGGAACTCTCTGCCCAATGAGATAATATTTGGGAGGACCCTGCCCCCCTGTCTCGTATAGCTATACATAAAGATGCAGACAGCGGCTCTTTAAAATAATCGTAATAAACTACCAGACATCATATCTCATTAATGATTGGTCCATGTTGTCCTCGGTAGGTTCCGTAAACCATCGTTAACGTAATTTTAACGGAGACCGTTTAGGCCATAGAATCATGAACGGCTTTGTTCATCAAGTACGACCAAATATACTAGAAGGTAATCTACTGTTGAGAGAATGTTTACAAGTAGGATTATATTGATAGCTAAATATAGAGATTAGAGATATTAATGTGTAGCATGTAACTGGAATTATTGTTCTGGGGATGGGGTTTTGCTTTGCAAGTGTCAGCTCAAAAGTGACTAAGTTCTATCCCAATGTTGCGAACAAATTCACAGGTGATTTAATTAAAAACTTTATAAACAAAGATAAACAAATATTCAATACATTAATATACATACATTGATAATGCTGATGACAAATGGGTGAGATACAATTGAAAATTGGGCCCGAAACTATAATACAAAATGAGCAGCACGAACAAGAAGCACACATATAACCCCAAAACAAAAATGGGCAACACGAACCACAGAGCACAATCCTATACACAGTAAATTATTAGGGATTCACGGTGGTGTTCACTTTACGAAAAATTAATGCACAATAGTCCAAAATATTTTAGGGCGGCACACACGTGATAAAATATCACAAAGTACTACATTATTCTGGAACAACACAAATCAAAGGATCATCCAGATATGCCGAATAGAACGAATAAAACCGGTAATAGCAATAAATATGGACCAGCCGATAACAATAGGATAACGAGGTACCACTGGTAACACTAGTCACACAGGACCTTCGGGGTCACACCTGCTAAAAAACACACACTATATTTCGGATAAAATCATCACTCTAGATGCCTAGATGGATACATGAGATACCACTGGTAACACTAGTCACATGGGACCTTCGGGGTCACACCTGCTAAAAAAAACACACACACTATTTATCTGATAAAATCATCACTCTATATGCCTAGATGAGATACCACTGGTAACTCTAGTCACATGGGACTCACCCATGATAAAAAGCACTATATATCTCTGATAAAATCATCACTCTATATGCCTAAATGGCTAGATGAGATACCACTGGTAACACTAGTCACAGAGGACGTCCAGGGTAGAGCTCACAGAGAAGAGTTTTTTTTTTTGTTTTTTTTTTATTTTCTTTTTACACTCAGAGGCTGTTCGAGGATATTCCAGGGTAGAGCTCACAGAGAAGGGTTCCAACTTCACAGTTGGAGTGTAGTGCTCATTCTGAAAAAATGTGGTCTGCATGCAAACCAACTCTCACAGAATCTCATGAGAAATAACGATATATTTACATATGCTAACTGTACATACATGGATATTTATGATTGGTTAAAACTCTTAATTATATACAATAAAATATAATGATATGATTAAGAATACATGGATAATTATTACAAACACAATTATCAGATAGTTTGCTTAATTTGACACTAAAATACAAGGAAACTCATCTTTAAATTTACAGAAATATAGAAATATGAGGAAAGATGATTGATCAAGAGATAAAAGATTGAATTGTAGAATAAACTTTATTTCAATGATATTTCTCTGATCTGTGTGATATCAAATTGAACAACAAACTGATTGTTAGAATTTAAATAACCATTGTTTTTATCAGTGAGTTCAGACCAGGTGATAGGAGTCCATCTCCCAAACAACCAACTACCTCTCTCTAATCTCTTGTCACTATCTGTTCTAGTTACAGTTTTACTATCATCAATATTCAATAAACTGAGTTGACTATCAATAATACAATAGTTTAGACTCGGATTGTCATCTGGTAATAGTATAATATCAATGTCTAAAATACCACCCCACCTCAATACACCACAACTCAATACCAAGTTACTGTATCTAAACTTATCTTTACATTCATATACACAATTAATATCATTTATATTAAACAGAAATTGATATGAATTGGACTCGTGTAGTTTGAGTATGTGATATTGTTTTAACACCATGGACTCGTGTAGTTTGGGTATATGATATTGTTTTAACACCATGGACCCTAACATGTCGATATTTAAACTTAAATCTTTTTCTTTCCAATCAAGATACTGAACCACTGATGGTGTTCTCACTTTCAAATCTTTACACAATTCTTCTAGCTCTTTTATTTTCTCAAGTGAAACCAAAATTTGTAAACCACAATCTTCTGTTAAAGAAGGAAAATTTGTCTCCAGATTCAGTTTGAAAGTTTTTATATCTCCCATAATTCCCTCTCCAGTTTTTGTCAATTCCGATTCTGATTCTTCAGACTTGTTTTTAATGTCTGTCATGATTCTCTCCCTGCTAGCCTTTATATCTGCTATAATTTTATCAGTTTGTTTGGTTATTCTACTGCAAGCATCTTCAGTAGAACGCTGGAGTGTCTCTCTTGCTTCTACTAACGCCACGTGAGTTTCTTCCAAGTCTTTGATTTTATTTTGGATGAATTTCTCTGAGGTTAAAACTAGTTCTGTTGCTTTTTCTTTCGTAGTTTCACATTCTACATCTAAATATTCGTGACCGCTGTGTTCTTTCAAAAAACATTTATGACATAACACACAGTGGCAAGTTAGACAATAGTAGTCTATTGGTCTCTCTCTATGCCATGAACAGTGATATTTCACCTTTGATATGGTTTTGTCCGTTAGATGTGTTTTAGGTGATGTTGTACCAGTAACTTGTGTTGTAGGTGATGTTGTACCAGTAACTTGTGTTGTATGCGGGGTTGTTTGAACAGCAAAATTGGTAGTAAACATCCTAGCGCCTCCTTCTGGAATGTTGATTTGCTGCTGACAAATCGGACAGCAGAATGTCTCTGTCTTGTCTCCAATATATTTGTCGATACACTGTAAACAGAATGTATGTCCACAAATCAACACTTTAGGTAACTTATAATTCTCAAAACAAATAGTACATTCCGGTGTTATGCTCACTAACGCAGTGGCCATTATTCTTCTATAAAATACAATGAAATTATCCTGATTGACAACAAAACACACAGAGATGTCCTGGTTGAAAATAGAAGATCACCAACCAATCTGATGTAAGACTCAGTACAGAATGAGAAAGATTTCTACGAATAGTCACGTTATATACTGGTTTAGAAATATCTTGATGATCACTATGTTAGATATCAACTTATAAACTATTAAACACAGAATGAGATGGTCTAAAGTTTCCACGAATAATAACGTCACATGTTTTAACTTCCTAGAAATAACCTCGCCTCATTAGCTTTCAATATAAACTATCAATCCAACACAGAATGAGATGATCTAAAGTTTTAACATGATAACATCACATGTCCCCCAGTAATAATATCACCAGATTTAATATGACGGTAAAGATAAGATAAAAACTGTATTGAACATGATACACCCTGGACCTTACAAAGTCCAAACCCGGTCAAACTGATAGATATACAAATTATTCATTGTGCAGAAACTGATTTCTGTATTGCAGTGGTTCCCAGCTTTTTTATATCGTGGCCCAAAAATTCACGAAACTCCCAAAAGCCGTGGCACCCGGATTAATGCGAAATATCGCCAAAAGGGTGGTTTTGTGCCTCTTCCTTATCAGGAGGCCAGATGCATTTGACCACTAGCAACTATAGACCTTACACAGCAAAATATAGTTAAATAAAATTTGAGCTAATCTGAATCTGCCCATGGCCTCTTAGGGGGGATCCACTGCTGTGTTGACTAGACTAAGTTTTTATGTTGCACCCTGAATTAAAATACAGTCTGTAAAATAATATGTAGACAGAGAATGCTAACCCTCATACAGACACCAGACAAAACATAATCCTGGCTACATACGAAAATCATCTTAGAGAAAATATTCTTTAAATTCGATTACCAACTATCTTCAACCATTGGTCATCAGAAATCCAGGGTTTCTATCAAGATTCTAGATAGTGATTTCTAGAGCAATGTACATCAGAAATCCAGGGTTTCTATCAAGATACTAGATAGTGATTTCTAGAGCAATGTTCATCAGGAGTCCAGGGTTTCTCTTAAGATGATAGATAGTGATTTCTAGAGCAATGTTTATCAGGAGTCCAGGGTTTCTATCAAGATACTAGATAGTGATTTCTAGAGCAATGTTCATCAGGAGTCCAGGGTTTCTATCAAGATACTAGATAGTGATTTCTAGAGCAATGTTCATCAGGAGTCCAGGGTTTCTATCAAGATACTAGATAGTGATTTCTAGAGCAATGTTCATCAGAAATCCAGGGTTTCTATCAAGATTCTAGATAGTGATTTCTAGAGCAATGTACATCAGAAATCCAGGGTTTCTATCAAGATACTAGATAGTGATTTCTAGAGCAATGTTCATCAGGAGTCCAGGGTTTCTCTTAAGATGATAGATAGTGATTTCTAGAGCAATGTTTATCAGGAGTCCAGGGTTTCTATCAAGATACTAGATAGTGATTTCTAGAGCAATGTTCATCAGGAGTCCAGGGTTTCTATCAAGATGCTAGATAGTGATTTCTAGAGCAATGTTCATCAGGAGTCCAGGGTTTCTATCAAGATGCTAGATAGTGATTTCTAGAGCAATGTTCATCAGGAGTCCAGGGTTTCTATCAATATGCTAGATAGTGATTTTTAGAGCAATGTTCATCAGGGGTCCAGGGTTTCTATCAAGATGCTAGATAGTGATTTCTAGAGCAATCTTCATCAGGAGTCCAGGGTTTCTATCAAGATGCTAGATAGTGATTTCTAGAGCAATGTTCATCAGGGGTCCAGGGTTTTTATCAAGATGCTAGATAGTGATTTCTAGAGCAATGTTCATCAGGAGTCCAGGGTTTTTATCAAGATGCTAGATAGTGATTTCTAGAGCAATGTTCATCAGGAGTCTAGGGTTTCTATCAAGATGTTAGATAGTGATTTCTAGAGCAATGTTCATCAGGAGTCCAGGGTTTCTATCAAGATACTAGATAGTGATTTCTATAGCAACGTTCATCAGGAGTTCAGGGTTTCTGTCAAGATGCTAGATAGTGATTTCTAGAGCAATGTTCATCGGGAGTCCAGGGTTTCTATCAAGATGCTAGATAGTGATTTCTGTAGCAATGTTCATCAGGAGTATAGGGTTTCTATCAAGATGCTAGATAGTGATACCGTACTGTATGTACAAAGCGAGACATATATAGAACTACGTTTCATAATAACATTTTATTGGCCAAAGTATCATAAATGACCAAATTTGTCAGAAGGAAGTCAGCCTTCCATAAAATGTGTAGCATCTGGCCTGGTAAACTACCCCAAGAGAAAGTATACAAGCGAGAATATTTTGACAGCTTTAAATAAATAGCTTATAAATGAAATATACAAATTTACTACAAGGTTAAATATCAAAATTCTTGAAAATAAAATCTTCAATAACAACCCTTGCTACCCTTTAAGGTTATGCCAGCGACCCGCTTTTGGGTCAAGACCCATGATCTGAAGAACGGGGTCTTCGATTACATCAAAAATATTTACAATTAAAGATTAAACATAAATGAAAATAAAAATGTTAATATTTATAGGAATGAAAGTAAAGGTGTTCTAATGACTTGGAAAAATACCAAAGTCTTTTTTTGTTTATCCAGACTGTACATACATGGATATTTATGATTGGTTAAAACTCTTAATTATATACAATAAAATATAATGATATGATTAAGAATACATGGATAATTATTACAAACACAATTAGCAGATAGTTTGCTTAATTTGACTCTAAAAAACAAGGAAACTCATCTTTAAATTTACAAAAATATAGAAATATGAGGAAAGATGATTGATCAAGAGATAAAAGATTGAATTGTAGAATAAACTTTATTTCAATGATATTTCTCTGATCTGTGTAATATCGAATTGAACAACAAACTGATTGTTAGTATTTATATAACCATTGTTTTTATCAGTGAGTTTAGTCCACGTGATAGGATTCCACCCCCCGTACAAATAACCATCTCTCCCTAATCTCTTGTCACTAACTGTTCTAGTTATATTCTTACTATCATCAATATTCAATAAACTGAGTTGACTATCAATAATACAAGAGTTTAGACCAGGATTGTCAACTGATAATAGTTTAATACAAATGTATAAATCACCACCATCCCTCGATACACCACAACTCCATACCAAGTTACTGCAACTAAACTTGTCTTTACAGTAATATAGTGTATTATCCTTCTTAATAGCCTTTATATTAAACAGAAATTGATATGAATTGGACTCGTGTAGTTTGGGTATGTGATATTGTTTTAACACCATGGACCCTAACATGTCGATATTTAAACTAAAATCTTTTTCTTTCCAATCAAGATACGGAACCACTGATGGTGTTCTCACTTTTAAATCTTTACACAATTCTTCTAGCTTTTTTATTTTCTCAAGTGAAACTAAAATTTGTAAACCACAATCTTCTGTTAAAGAAGGAAAATTTGTCTCCAGATTCAGTTTGAAAGTTTTTATATTTTCCATAATTTTCTCTCCAGTTTTGGTCAATTCCGATTCCGATTCTTCAGACTTATTTTTAATGTCTTTCATGATTCTCTCACTGCTAGCCTTTATATCTGCTATAATTTTATCAGTTTGTTTGGTTATTCTGTGACAAGCATCTTCAGTAAAACGCTGGAGTGTCTCTCTCGCTTCTACTAACGCCACATGAGTTTCTTCCAAGTCTTTTATTTTATTTTGAATGAATTTCTCTGAGGTTAAAACTAGTTCTGTGGCTTTTTCTTTCGTAGTTTCACATTCTACATCTAAATACTCATGACCGCTGTGTTCTTTCACAAAGCATTTAGGACATAACACACAGTGGCAAGTTAGACAATAGTATTCTATTGGTCTCTCTCTATGACATGGACAGTGATATTTTGTACCAGTAACTTGTGTTGTAGGTGATGTTGTACCAGTAACTTGTGTTATAGGTGATGTTGTACCAGTAACTTGTGTTGTAGGTGATGCTGTACCAGTAACTTGTGTTGTATGCGTGGATGATTGAGCTACAAAATTAGTAATAAACATCTTAGCTCCTCCTTCTGGAATGTTGATTTGCTGCTGACAAATTGGGCATGAGAATGTCTCTGTCTTGTCTCCAATATATTTGTCGATACACTCTAAACAAAAGGAGTGTCCACATATCAACACTTTAGGTAACTTAAAACTCTCAAAACAAATACATGTAGTACATTCCGGTGTTATGTTCACTAACGCAGTGGCCATTATTCTTCTATAAAATACACTGAAATTATCCTGATGGACAACAAAACACACAGGGATGTCCTGGTTGAAAATAGAAGATCACCAACCAGTCTGATGTAAGACTCAGTACAGAATGAGAAAGATTTCTACGAATAGTCCCGTTATATACTGGTTTAGATTTCTTAGAAAAGGCTCGCGACTATTTCCCTTATTTAGTCGAACACTCATGTTTTACCTTCGTTGAAATAATAATACCATGTAATATAATAATAGGTCTCTCACTGTATAAATATTCAGCCCAACAAAGAAAAAGTTTCCACGAATAATAACGTCACATGTTTTAACTTCCTAGAAATAATCTCGCCTCATTAGATATTAGGGCCATACACTGTGTAGAAATATCTTGTCGTGTTGGACTGTATTCAAAATTTGATCACCTCGTTTCAAAATTGTTGTATAAGGTAGCTTATATAATATAGTAAGGTATCAGCCTCTACTTGAAATATAGGTCAGTCAAACATAGATATGAATATCAAGTTGAAATAAAATATTTATAGTACTGATATGTCACAGTGACCTCAATAAATATATTATATTAATATTACATTATATACATCTATATTATTCTAAATATTCTTGATATACACACCTGATGTCACCTAACTCTGGGTCTGTTATAGAAACACCAGACATCACCTAACTAGGGTCTGATTATACAAACACCAGACATCACCTAACTAGGGTCTGATTATACAAACACCAGACATCACCTAACTAGGGTCTGATTATACAAACACCAGACATCACCTAACTAGGGTCTGATTATACAAACACCAGACATCACCTAACTAGGGTCTGATTATACAAACACCAGACATCACCTAACTAGGGTCTGATTATACAAACACCAGACATCACCAACGCAAGATACTTTTCTATGGACCCAAAAACCAACCAACTCTTAGATATGAAGTTTATCAGGGAAAATCTTGTTAGTTACTTTGACCTGTTTCACGTACATGTGAAATCTCTTTATTAGACTGTGAACTAAATTAAAACATTATTTTCAATGAACAAGTTTCAGAGTTATTTCCCTTTAATTGGTTGGCACTATTAGACACTATGTATATTGACTTAAAATATTCTTATCAAACAATCCTGCCTTTCATGTCTATGACTTCTTTAAATTCCATAATAATTGTTCTCCATAGAAATTAAAAAGAATATTGGGGGTTAATTCCAAATATTGCTGCTTTTTTTTTATTAAATGTGCCTTTATTTTGTGAATATTTTCGTGTGCGGACATAAATATAGATGCAATTTTTTTATTGACATATTACTGAGACTGGAGATCCCCGAAAAGGTTTTTCCAAGGGTAAATGAGATAGAAAATTAAAGGGGTGTAGCCTACATGTATAAACATTCAAATTAATTCAATTTTTTACTGTGTTAAATTTTCCTGTCATGACATTAATATACACTTGACGGAAACATTTTTCAGCCATAAAGACATAGCCGTAGGGGCTCACGACTCAACGGGGTGGGGTTGGTTAGGGAGGGAGCCCACGACTTATTACCCGAATTTTAATGATATTTTGCCCGATTTTCTGAAACTCGCTGCCTGATGAGATAATATTTGGAAGGACCCTGCCCCCCTGTCTCGTATAGCTATACATAAAGATGTAGACAACGGCTCTTTAAAATAATCATAATAAACTACCAGACATCATATGTCATTAATGATTGATCCATGATGTCGTGAACTTTGACATTATTCTTGATGTTCAGGTCAAAGGTTAATCTCAGATTTGCAACTCCAATAGACCAAGCTTACAGAGACAAACCTACAGCGATCCAGACTGATCCACGACTGATCCATGACGACTGTTGATTTAACTTCGAATTGAATCCCAACCGTATCTTGACTAACAGACTAAACAACGCTCAAGTCAGTCCTTTGTAATCACTAAACAATACCGTACTGTATGTACAAAGCCAGACATCTATTGGACTACGTTTCATTATTACATTTTATTGGCCAAAGTATTGTAGCTGGAGGGATCTAATGGCTTTAGAACAGTAATCGAACAAAACCGGAACTATGAAACAAAGCTGCGCAGGCTTGTCTGCAACCCTTATAGTTTCTAATATCAAAGCACAATGATCTCCGTGATCTGTTCTCCGGCACCTAGCTCTCTTATCCAATTGCCAATCGCCCCTCAAGCTATGCTCCACAGGACTCCAGGGTTTCGTACAGGATGCTGGATAGTGATTTCAGGGAGAAGGTCAAGGAATATAAGACACGTTTATTTACATGAACATATATACAAACACAAACACAAATCAAAACACATAGCAGAACACAAAACTCATAGCACAACACAAAACACATACCACAACACAAAACACATACCACAACACAAAACACATACCACAACACAAAACACATACTAATAAACGTTCCCGACTTATCGATCTCTTACCCCAATCTCTAATAAGGTTTGCTACTAGAGCGGAACGCTTACATTCCAATAGTAGTTCACTTTTGGGGCAACCATCTCGGTGTAAATTTGGACCACAAGTTGAATAACCAGATCTTCTCGGGCTAACCGTCTGAATTACTCAAATCTACGAGCGGAGTGTTGTACATGTAACTCCCATAGAAGTAAGCAAGCAGAGCCGAACTTACCAAGTTCCTGCTCACGACCGATTGACTATACAATGCCAAAGTCCCTCCTTTTATACCTAGCTATGTTACGCACTGCACGTGCAAATCTATTCCCATTGGATCACATTTCATAACAACTTGCTGATTGGTCAAAGCCTACTTCCGGTTGAATGTAAACAACGAGAGTCACCAAGTTGCTAAATATAGACAATTCGGGAATACATAGACAATTATATAACGTATATACACAAATCCACTACAGTATCGTGAACGGCTTTGTTTATCAAGTACGACCAAATATACCAGAAGGTAATCTACTGTTGAGAGAATGTTTACAAGTTGGATTATATTGATAGCTAAATATAGAGAGTTCATAAATATACAATACAATTATATAACATTTATAATATTCTCCTACAAGGTTAAAAATCAAAATTATTAAAAATCAAATCTTAAATAAAATTAAAAATATTTACAATTAAAGATTAAACATAAATGAAAATAAAAATGTTACTATTTATAGGAATGAAAGTAAATGTGTTCTAATGACTTGGAAAAATACCAAAGTCTTTTTTTGTTTATCCAGACTGTACATACATGGATATTTATGATTGGTTAAAACTCTTAATTATATACAATAAAATATAATGATATGATTAAGAATACATGGATAATTATTACAAACACAATTATCAGATAGTTTGCTTAATTTGACACTAAAAAACAAGAAAACTCATCTTTAAATTTACAGAAATATAGAAATATGAGGAAAGATGATTGATCAAGAGATAAAAGATTGAATTGTAGAACAAACTTTATTTCAATGATATTTCTCTGATCTGTGTAATATCAAATTGAACAACAAACTGATTGTTAGACTTTAAATAACCATTGTTTTTATCAGTGAGTTTAGACCAGGTGATAGGAATCCATCTATAATACAACCAACAATCACTCTCTAATCTCTTGTCACTATCTGTTTTAGTTATATTCTTACTATCATCAATATTCAATAAACTGAGTTGACTATCAATAATACAAGAGTTTAGACTCGGATTGTCACCTGGTAATAGTATAATATCAATATATAAAATACCATAATTACTCCTCACTACACGACAAGTCCATATCAAGTTACTGTAACTAAACTTATCTTTACAGTCATACCATTCACCATTCTTAATATCATTTATATTAAACAGAAATTGATATGAATTGGACTCGGGTAGTTTAGGTATGTGATATTGTTTTAACACCATGGACCCTAACATGTCGATATTTAAACTAAAATCTTTCGCTTTCCAATCAAGATACTGAACCACTGATGGTGTTCTCACTTTCAAATCTTTACACAATTCTTCAAGCTCTTTTATTTTCTCAAGTGAAACCAAAATTTGTAAACCACAATCTTCTGTTAAAGAAGGAAAATTTGTCTCCAGATTCAGTTTGAAAGTTTTTATATCTCCCATAATTCCCTCTCCAGTTTTTGTCAATTCCGATTCTGATTCTTCAGACTTGTTTTTAATGTCTGTCATGATTCTCTCCCTGCTAGCCTTTATATCTGCTATAATTTTATCAGTTTGTTTGGTTATTCTACTGCAAGCATCTTCAGTAGAACGCTGGAGTGTCTCTCTTGCTTCTACTAACGCCACGTGAGTTTCTTCCAAGTCTTTGATTTTATTTTGGATGAATTTCTCTGAGGTTAAAACTAGTTCTGTTGCTTTTTCTTTCGTAGTTTCACATTCTACATCTAAATATTCGTGACCGCTGTGTTCTTTCAAAAAACATTTATGACATAACACACAGTGGCAAGTTAGACAATAGTAGTCTATTGGTCTCTCTCTATGCCATGAACAGTGATATTTCACCTTTGATATGGTTTTGTCCGTTAGATGTGTTTTAGGTGATGTTGTACCAGTAACTTGTGTTGTAGGTGATGTTGTACCAGTAACTTGTGTTGTATGCGGGGTTGTTTGAACAGCAAAATTGGTAGTAAACATCCTAGCGCCTCCTTCTGGAATGTTGATTTGCTGCTGACAAATCGGACAGCAGAATGTCTCTGTCTTGTCTCCAATATATTTGTCGATACACTGTAAACAGAATGTATGTCCACAAATCAACACTTTAGGTAACTTATAATTCTCAAAACAAATAGTACATTCCGGTGTTATGCTCACTAACGCAGTGGCCATTATTCTTCTATAAAATACAATGAAATTATCCTGATTGACAACAAAACACACAGAGATGTCCTGGTTGAAAATAGAAGATCACTAACCAGTCTGATGTAAGACTCAGTACAGAACGAGAAATATTTCTACGAATAGTCACGTTATATACTGGTTAAGATTTATTCGAAATGGTTTGTTGATGACTCACTAGCTTTCAATATAAACTATCGTTCCAACACAGAATCAGATGATCTCAAGTTTTAACATGATAACATCACATGTCCCCCAGTAATAATATCACCAGATTTAATATGACGGTAAAGATAAGATAAAAACTGTATTAAACATGATACACCCTGGACCTTACAAAGTCCAAACCAGGTCAAACTGATAGCTATATAAAGATTATTCATTGTGTAGAAACTGATTGCTGTTCCCACCTTTTTTATATTATGGCCCAAAAACTCCCAAAAGCCGTGGCACCCTGATTAATGCGAAATATCGCCAAAAGGTGTGGTTTTGTGCCTCCTCATTATCAGGAGGCCAGATGCATTTGACCACTAGCAACTACAGACCTTACACAGCAAAATATAGTTAAATAGAATTGAGCTAGTTAAAATCATGTTCATACCCCATGGCCTTCTAAAGGTGGGGGGGGGGGGGGGTCCACTGCTGTATTGACTAGACTAAGTCTACCTGAATTAAAATACAGTCTGTAAAATAATATGTAGACAGAGAATACTAACCCTCATACAGACACCAGACAAAACATCATCCTACCAACATAGGAAGATCATCTTAGACAGAATATTCTTTAAATTCAAATACCACCTATCTTCAACCATTGGTCATCAAGAGTCCAGGGTTTCTATCAAGATGCTAGATAGTGATTTCTAGAGCAATGTTCATCAAGAATCTAAGGTTTCTATCAAGATGCTAGATAGTGATTTCTAGAGCAATGTTCATCAGGAATCTAAGGTTTCTATCAAGATGCTAGATAGTGATTTCTAGAGCAATGTTCATCAGGAGTCCAGGGTTTCTATCAAGATGCTAGATAGTGATTTCTAGAGCAATATTCATCAGGAGTCCAGGGTTTCTATCAAGATGTTAGATAATCATTTCTAGAGCAATGTTCATCAGGAGTCCAGTGTTTCTATCTAGATGCTAGATAGTGATTTCTAGAGAAATGCTCATCAGGAGTCCAGGGTTTCTATCAAGATGCTAGATAGTGATTTCTAGAGCAATGTTCATCAGGAGTCCAGGGTTTCTATCAAGATGCTAGATAGTGATTTCTAGAGCAATGTTCATCAGGAGTCCAGGGTTTCTATCAAGATGCTAGATAGTGATTTCTAGAGCAATGTTCATCAGGAGTCCAGGGTTTCTATCAAGATGCTATATAGTGATTTCTAGAGCAATGTTCATCAGGAGTTCAATTTTTCTATCAAGATGCTAGATAGTGATTTCTAGAGCAATGTTCATCAGAAGTCCAGTGTTTCTATCAAGTTGCTAGATAGTGATTTCTAAAGTAATGTTCATCAGGAGTCCAGGGTTTCTATCAAGATGCTAGATAGTGATTTCTAGAGCAAAGTTCATCATTAGTCCAGGGTTTCTATCAAGATGCTAGATAGTGATTTCTAGAGCAATGTTCATCAGGAGTCCAGGGTTTCTATCAAGATGCTAGATAGTGATTTCTAGAGCAATGTTCATCAGGAGTGTAGGGTGTCTATCAAGATGTTAGATAGTGATTTCTAGAGCAATGTTCATCAGGAGTGTAGGGTGTCTATCAAGATGCTAGATAGTGATTTCTAGAGCAATGTTCATCAGGAGTCCAGGGTTTCTATCAAGATGCTAGATAGTGATTTCTAGAGCAATGTTCATCAGAAATCCAAGGTTTCTATCAAGATGCTAGATAGTGATTTCTAGTGAAATGTTCATCAGGAGTCCAGGGTTTCTATCAAGATGCTAGATAATAATTTCTAGAGCAATGTTCATCAGGAGTCCAGGGTTTCTATCAAGATGCTAGTTAGTGATTGCTAGAGCAATGTTTTGATCGGGAGTTCAGGGTTTCTAGCAAGATGCTGGGTAGTGATTTCTAGAGCAATGTTCATTAGGAGTCTAGGGTTTCTATCAAGATGCTAGATAGTGATACCGTACTGTATGTACAAAGCGAGACATCTATTGAACTACATTTCATAATAACATTTTATTGGCCAAAGTATCTATAATGACCAAATTTGTCAGAAGGAAGGCAGCCTTCTATAAAATGTGTAGCATCTGGCCTGGCAAACTACCCCAAGAGAAAGTATACAAACGAGAATATTTTGATACCTTTAAATAAATAGCTCATAAATGAAATATAAAAATTTATTAAATTTCCCTACAAGGTTAAATATCAAAATTCATGAAAATAAAATCTTCAATAACAACCCTTGCTACCCTTTAAGGTTATGCCAGCGACCCGCTTTTGGGTCACAAACCATGATTTGAAGACCGTGGTCTTGGATTACATCAGAAATATTTACAAAGATTAAACATAAATGAAAATAAAAATGTTACTATTTATAGGAATGACAGTAAAGGTGTTTTAATGACTTGGAAAAATACCAAAGTCTTTTTTTGTTTATCCAGACTGTACATACATGGATATTCATGATTGGTTAAAACTCTTAATTATATACAATAAAATATAATGATATGATTAAGAATACATGGATAATTATTACAAACACAATTATCAGATAGTTTGCTTAATTTGACACTAAAAAAACAAGGCAACCCATCTTTAAATTAACAGAAATATAGAAATATGAGGAAAGATGATTGATCAAGAGATAAAAGATTGAATTGTAGAATAAACTTTATTTCAATGATATTTCTCTGATCTGTGTAATATCCAATTGAACAACAAACTGATTGTTAGAATTTATATAACCATTGTTTTTATCAGTGAGTTCAGACCAGGTGATAATATTCGATTCATAATACAAACAACCTCTCTCTAATCTCTCGTCACTAACTGTTCTAGTTAAAGTTTTACTATCATCAATATTCAATATACTGATTTGACTATTAATAACACAATAGTTTAGACTAGGATTGTCATCTGATAATAGTATAATATAAATATATAAATTACCACCATTCCTCGCTACACCACACCTCAATATCAAGTTACTGTAACTAAACTTATCTTTACAGTTATATAGTGTATTATCCATCTTAATATCATTTATATTAAACAGAAATTGATATGAATTGGACTCGTGTAGTTTGGGTATGTGATATTGCTTTAACACCATGGACCCTAACATGTCGATATTTAAACTAAATTTGTTTTCTTTCCAATCAAGATACTGAACCACTGATGATGTTCTCACTTTCATATCTTTACACAATTCTTCTAGCTTTTTTATTTTCTCAAGTGAAACTAAAATTTGTAAACCACAATCTTCTGTTAAAGAAGGAAAATTTGTCTCCAGATTCAGTTTGAAAGTTTTTATATCTCCCATAATTTTCTCTCCGGTTTTGGTCAATTCCGATTCTGATTCTTCAGACTTATTTTTAATGTCTTTCGTGATTCTCTTACTGCTAGCCTTTATATCTGCTATAATTTTATCAGTTTGTTTGGCTATTCTGCTACAAGCATCTTCAGTAAAACGTTGAAGTGTCTCTCTCGCTTCTACTAACGCCACATGAGTTTCTTCCAAGTCTTTGATTTTATTTTGGATGAATTTCTCTGAGGTTAAAACTAGTTCTGTGGCTTTTGTTTTCGTAGTTTTACATTCTACATCTAAATACTCGTGGACGTTGTGTTCTTTCACAAAGCATTTAGGACATAACACACAGTGGCAAGTTAGACAATAGTATTCTATTGGTCTCTCTCTATGACATGGACAGTTATATTTGGTACCAGTAACTTGTGTTGTAGGTGATGTTGTACCAGTAACTTGTGATGTAGGCGATGTTGTACCAGTAACTTGTGTTGTAGGTGATGTTGTACCAGTAACTTGTGTTGTAGGTGATGTTGTACAAGTAACTTGTGTTGTAGGTGATGTTGTACCAGTAACTTGTGTTGTATGTGAGGTTGTTTGAACAGCAAAATTGGTAGTAAACATTTTAGCCCCACCATTTGGAATGTTGATATGCTGCTGACAAATGGACATGAGAATGTCTCTGTCTTGTCTCCAATATATTTGTCGATACACTGTAGACAGAATGTATGTCCACATGGAATGAATTTAGGTAACTTATAATTCTCAAAACAAATAGTACATTCCGGTCCGGTGTTTACCAAGGCGGTGGCCATTATTCTTCTATAAAATACACTGAAATTATCCTGATTGACAACAAAACACACAGAGATGTCCTGGTTGAAAATAGAAGATCACCAACCAGTCTGATGTAAGACTCAGTACAGAATGAGAAAGATTTCTACGAATAGTCACGTTATGTACTGGTTAAAATTTCTTAGAAATCACCGATTCACAGAAACTTGTTTTACATTCGTTGAAATAATAATACCATGTAATATAATAATAGGTCTCTAGCTGTATAAATTGTCATTCCAAAACTACACCGTTCTTCCTTATTTACCACAACAGTTAGGTCTGTACCCGCTCAACGGCAGGTTTTATCTGACCACTAGGTCTGTAGATATCAACAATATAAACTATCAATCTAACACAGAATGAGATGGTTTGAAGTTTCCACGAATAATAACGTCACATGTTTCAATTTCCTAGAAATAACCTCACCCTGAGATATTCAGGTCATACAATGTATATAAGATAACTTATCGTCAGGCTATATTTTAGACTTATATAAGGTATATAATATAGTAACATATCAGCCTCTATTTGAAATATAGGACTATAAATATATTGAGTATAACAGGTTTTAGTACAATACACTGCTATGTCAAAGTGACCTCAATGCATATATACTCTTGTTGTCTGTGCAAATTGAAAAGTGTTTTGAATTTTTGCTGGAGAGAACTGCAATAGAAGCTTCAAATTAGTATTGTTAGTCTTAGAATGTCTTTGATTTGAAGAACAAATAAATATTAACATACTTTATGTCTTAAAAATTTGTTTTTACAATTTTAATCAAATTTAGTGACCTTTTCAGGTCGAAAAAAATTTTGAAGACTTATAGTAGCATTGTCAGGCTGATATTTCAATTCTAATAAAAATAATTGCAAAAATTCAAATAATCTTTCTACTAATCATCAAGAGTTCCTGGGTTTCTATCAAGATGCTAGATAGTGATTTCTAGAGCAATATTCATCAGGAGTCCAGGGTTTCTATCAAGATGCTAGATAGTGATTTCTAGAGCAATGTTCATCAGGAGTCCAGGTTTTCTATCAAGATGCTAGATAGTGATTTCTAGAGCAATGTTCATCAGGAGTCCAGTGTTTCCATCAAGATACTAGATAGTGATTTCTAGAGCAATGTTCATCAGGAGTCCAGGGTTTCTATCAAGATGCTTGATAGTGTTTCTAGAGTAATGTTCATCAGGAGTCTAGGGTTTCTATCAAGATGCTAGATAGTGATACCGTACTGTATGTACAAAGCGAGACATATATAGAACTACGTTTCATAATGACATTTTATTGGCCAAAGTATCATAAATGACCAAATTTGTCAGAAGGAAGGCAGCCTTCTATAAAATGTGTAGCATCTGGCCTGACAAACTATCTCAGGAGAAAGTATACAAACGAGAATATTTTGATAGCTTTAAATAAATAGCTCATAAATGAAATATAAAAATTTACTAAATTTCCCTACAAGGTTAAATATCAAAATTCTTGAAAATAAAATCTTCAATAACAACCCTTCTACCCTTTAAGGTTATGCCAGCGACCCGCTTTTGGGTCCCGACCCATGATTTGAAGACCGGGGTCTTGGATTACATCAAAAATATTTACAATTAAAGATTAAACATCAATGAAAATAAAAATGTTACTATTTATAGGAATGAAAGTAAAGGTGTTCTAATGACATGGAAAAATACCAAAGTCTTTTTTTGTTTATCCAGACTGTACATACATGGATATTTATGATTGGTTAAAACTCTTAATTATATACAATAAAATATAATGATATGATTAAGAATACATGGATAATTATTACAAACACAATTATCAGATAGTTTGCTTGATTTGACACTAAAAAACAAGGACACTCATCTTTAAATTTACAAAAATATAGAAATATGAGGAAAGATGATTGAATTGTAGAATAAACTTTATTTCAATGATATTTCTCTGATCTGTGTAATATCAAATTGAACAACAAACTGATTGTTACTATTTAAATAACCATTGTTTTTATCAGTGAGATTAGACCAGGTGATAGGACTCTCTCCCCATCCCCAACTCAACAAACCACCTCTCTCTAATCTCTTGTCACTATCTGTTCTAGTTATATTTTTACTATCATCAATATTCAATAAACTGAGTTGACTATCAATAATACAATAGTTTAGACTCGGATTGTCATCTGATAATAGATCAATATTAATATATAAATTACCACCAATACCCCTCAATACACTACAACTCCATATCAAGTTACTGTACCTAAACTTATCTTTACAGTAATATAGTGTATAATACTCCTTAATATCATTTATATTAAACAGAAATTGATATGAATTGGACTCGTTTAGTTTGGGTATGTGATATTGTTTTAACATTATGGACCCTAACATGTCGATATTTAAACTAAAATCTTTTTCTTTCCAATCAAGATACTGAACCACTGATGGTGTTCTCACTTTCAAATCTTTACACAATTCTTCTAGCTCTTTTATTTTCTCAAGTGAAACTAAAATTTGTAGACCACAATCTTCTGTTAAAGAAGGAAAATTTGTCTCCAGATTCAGTTTGAAAGTTTTTAAATCTCCCATAATTTTCTCTCCAGTATTGGTCAATTCCGATTCTGATTCTTCAGACTTATTTTTAATGTCTGTCATGATTCTGTCACTGCTAGCCTTTATATCTGCTATAATTTTATCAGTTTGTTTGGTTATTCTACTACAAGCATCTTCAGTAAAACGCTGGAGTGTCTCTCTCGCTTCTACTAACGTCACATGAGTTTCTTCCAAGTCTTTGATTTTATTTTGGATAAATTTCTCTGAGGTTAAAACTAGTTCTATGGCTTTTTCTTTCGTAGTTTCACATTCTACATCTAAATACTCGTGACCATTGTGTTCTTTCAGAAAACATTTATGACATAACACACAGTGGCAAGTTCGACAATAGTATTCTATTGGTCTCTCTCTATGACATGGACAGTGATATTTTGTACCAGTAACTTGTGTTGTAGGTGATGTTGTACCAGTAACTTGTGTTGTAGGTGATGTTGTACCGGTAACTTGTGTTGTAGGTGATGTTGTACCAGTAACTTGTGTTGTATGTGGAGATGTTTGAACAGCAAAATTAGTAATAAACATCCTAGCTCCTCCTTCTGGAATGTTGATTTGCTGCTGACAAATTGGACATGTGAATGTCTCTGTCTTGTCTCCAATATATTTCTCGATACACTCTAAACAGAATGTATGTCCACATGGAATGAATTTAGGTAACTTATAATTCTCAAAACAAATAGTACATTCCGGTGTTATGCTCACTAACGCAGTGGCCATTATTCTTCTATAAAATACACTGAAATTATCCTGATTGACAACAAAACACACAGACACGTCCTGGTTGAAAATAGAAGATCACCAACCAGTCTGATGTAAAACTCAGTACAGAATGAGAAAGATTTCTACGAATAGTCACGTTATATACTGGTTAAAATTTCTTAGAAATCACCGATTCACAGAAACTTGTTTTATATTCGTTGAAATAATACCATGTAATATAATAATAGGTCTCTAGCTGTATAAATTGTCATTCCAAAACTACACCGTTCTTCCTTTTTTACCACAACAGTTAGGTCTGTACCCGTTCAACGGCAGGTTTTATCTGACTACGAGGTCTGTAGCTATCAACAATATAAACTATCAATCTAACACAGAATGATATGATTTGAACTTTCTACGAATAATAACGTCACATGATTCAATTTCCAAGAAATAATCTCGATTCATTAGATATTCAGGTCATATACGTCGTAGAAACAGCTTGCTGTGTGTATATAAAATTTGATCACCCCGGTTTAAAACTGTTATATAAGGTATATATTATAGTAGTGTATTAGCCTCTATTTCGAATATAGGTCAGTCAAACTATAGATATGAATATCGAGTTGAAATAAAATATTTAAAGTACTGATATGTCACAGTGACCTCAATAAATATATTATATTAATATTACATTATATACATCTATATTATTCTAAATATTCTTGATATACACACCTGATGTCACCTAACTAGGGTCTGATTATACAAACACCAGACATCACCTAACTAGGGTCTGATTATACAAACACCAGACATCACCTTACTAGGGTCTGATTATACAAACACCAGACATCACCATACTAGGGTCTGATTATACAAACACCAGACATCACCTTACTAGGGTCTGATTTTACAAACACCAGACACCACCTAACTAGGGTCTTATTATACAAACACCAGACATCACCTAACTAGGGTATGATTATACAAACACCAGACATCATTTAACTCTTGCTTATATTCTAGAGAGTGGTCCACTGTTGTACTATTGACTGTTTATAGAAACACCAGACATCACCTTACTAGGGTCTGATTATACAAACACCAGACATCACCTAACTAGGGTCTGATTATACAAACACCAGACATCACCTTACTAGGGTCTGATTATACAAACACCAGACATCACCATACTAGGGTCTGATTATACAAACACCAGACATCACCTTACTAGGGTCTGATTTTACAAACACCAGACACCACCTAACTAGGGTCTGATTATACAAACACCAGACATCACCTAACTAGGGTATGATTATACAAACACCAGACATCATTTAACTCTTGCTTATATTCTAGAGAGTGGTCCACTGTTGTACTATTGACTGTTTATAGAAACACCAGACATCACCTTACTAGGGTCTGATTATACAAACACCAGACATCACCTAACTAGGGTCTGATTATACAAACACCAGACATCACCTAACTAGGGTCTGATTATACAAACACCAGACATCACCTTACTAGGGTCTGATTTTACAAACACCAGACACCACCTAACTAGGGTCTGATTATACAAACACCAGACATCACCTAACTAGGGTATGATTATACAAACACCAGACATCACCTAACTCTTGCTTATATTCTAGAGAGTGGTCCACTGTTGTACTATTGACTGTTTATAGAAACACCAGACATCACTTAACTAGGGTCTGATTATACAAACACCAGACATCAACTTACTAGGGTCTGATTATACAAACACCAGACTTCACCTAACTAGGGTCTGATTATAGAAACACCAGACATCACCTAACTAGTGTCTGATTATAGAAACACCAGACATCATCTTACTAGGGTCTGATTATACAAACACCAGACTTCACCTAACTGGGGTCTGATTATAGAAACACCAGACATCACCTAACTAGGGTCTGATTATACAAACACCAGACATCACCTAACTAGGGTCTGATTATACAATCACCAGACATCACCTAACTAGGGTCTGATTATACAAACACCAGACCAGACATCACCTTACTAGGGTCTGATTATAGAAACACCAGACATCACCTAAATAGGGTCTGATTATACAAACACCAGACATCACCTAACCCTAGAGATGAGGTTTATCAGGGAAAATCTTGTTAGTAACTTTGACCTGCTTCACGTACATGTGAAATCTCTTTATTAGACTGTGAACTAAAT
This sequence comes from Lottia scabra, assembly GCA_029955415.1. Classification (NCBI taxonomy): domain Eukaryota; kingdom Metazoa; phylum Mollusca; class Gastropoda; family Lottiidae; genus Lottia; species Lottia scabra. The sequence continues at coordinate 369,993 of JARJEI010000051.1, read as the reverse complement.
TAAAACACTATGAATGAACAAGTTTCAGAGTTATTTCCCTTTAATTGGTTGGCACTATTAGATCTGGGTTCAACCACAGGGGCTTGTCTTTAGGAAAAATATCGGGTTGTGACGTACTTGAAAAAAAAATAATATTATAGGCCTCTACTACTATAAAAAAAAAGACAAGGGGTGCAAGCTGACATCTTTAATTTTTTACCCCCACTCGCTTCAATCTATCCTCTGCCACTCACCAGGCACTGTCAGCATATATTCACCTATCTCGTTCCCTTCCTAAATAATTTCTTGAATGAATGAACCCTTTCTTTTCTCGATTTTCACTTAAATTCACAAGGTATTGTGTTTTGTTTCCGAAAAAAACTGTTCGTGTCGTCATTTGCATTCCCAAAAAAACGGAAGTCATGAGTCGGACCACTTTTCACTACCGACTCGGACCACTTTTTTTTCTCTAAGCATGGTCTGTCATTGCATTAGGTGTTTCAAAAAGAGTAAGCATGGTCTACCATTGCATAAGGTGTTTCAAAAAGAGTAAGCATGGTCTGTCATTGCATTAGGTGTTTCAAAAAGAGTAAGCATGGTCTGTTTAGCGAGAGATTATTACTCTATATATGACCAAACAATATTTAACATCATTGTTATGATTGTATCATTGTTATGATTGTATCATTGTTATGATTGTGTCATTGTTATGATTGTATCATTGTTATGATTGTGTCATTGTTATGATTGTATCAGTGTTATGATTGTATCATTGTTATGATTGTATCATTGTTATGATTGTATCATTGTTATGATTGTGTCATTGTTATGATTGTGTCATTGTTATGATTGTGTCATTGTTATGATTGTGTCATTGTTATGATTGTGTCATTGTTATGATTGTGTCAGTGTTATGATTGTATCAGTGTTATGATTGTATCAGTGTTATGATTGTGTCATTGTTATGATTGTGTCATTGTTATGATTGTGTCATTGTTATGATTGTGTCATTGTTATGATTGTGTCTTTGTTATGATTGTGTCATTGTTATGATTGTGTCATTGTTATGATTGTATCATTGTTATGATTGTGTCATTGTTATGATTGTATCATTGTTATGATTGTGTCATTGTTATGATTGTGTCATTGTTATGATTGTATCATTGTTATGATTGTGTCATTGTTATGATTGTATCATTGACAAGTCATAAAGAAGTTCAAGTTTAATGAGAACAGTAACATGTGACAGATACAATAGGTACGAATACTAGTAGTAGAATGACAAATGGACGTGCACAAGCACGGGATACAATGGCGTCCGTAGTTAAGGGTAACACTGCGCTGTCTATGCTGATTCAGACCACAAATACATATTAAATATTAGTCTGAATCACAGTACAATAATGTAACAATCATCTTGATAACAACTTAACAGAGAACGTATAGAATTTAAATATTTGAAATTAACAGCTTCTATTCCAATTTCAGTCATTCGGATGGGACAATAAACCGAGGTCCCGTGTGCTATTATTGGCTGTGAACGTTAAAGATCCCTCGACAGTTGGAAATCGAAAATAAGAGCAGGCCAATGCCGCTGTCCTGGCAAAATTTCCCTCATTGCACACTGCATGGCCTTTGCCCGTCCTCATTAGCCGATATAGGTGCAGAAAAGCAGGATGTAAAACTTTTCATTCATTTCATTTCTATCCCTATTCCCCAAAAAATCATTATAAAACAGATAACAGCAATATAATAATACAGGAGTTTGATTCTTGTATAAATTATAATTATCTTTCATGTTTATCTATTTCTCCATCAACTGAGTAAATATTTTCTGTAAGAAACACAGCATATCATTATTTGATAGCCCAAATTACAATTTTAGAATTTCTATAAATATCCTCTCACACCATATGTCAGCGAGAGATCAATCCCTGAATTCTCTACGTGACCTTTGACCTTCTGAGTTCCATCACTTTAGGTTGCCTTATCTCCTTGGTACCGATTACCTTTCATGTTGGAACCAACTTCAGGTGGACTAGTCTATTATTACTAGGGGTGTTAGGATGGTCGATATTTTAATATAAAGTTAAATTTGAATTATTTTAAGTGTGATACGTATCTCGTAGAATAAATGTTGCTAGTTTCTATAATCGTTCATTTCAAATGTCAAGTATAGTTATAATGGTGGAATTACCACGAATTTCTAGAACAGTCCATTCTACCAGGCACCCCTCTTCTCTTATCACCACATTTTACCAGCATTTGAACTAAATGTGAAAACATTCTGTGTAGAACTACCTCTTATTATTATCAATAATGGAGATCTAGGAAATATGAAAGATTTAAGTTAAAAATGTTATACATGAAGTTAAAAGGAATATAAGATTTGAAAAAGTGAATTGTCAAAAGTTTTAGAGGAGTTACTAATATAAGAATAGCCAGCATGAAAAAACGAGCACTAAATTTTCTTAAGGTAAGTGTTTTGAGAGTTTGTAATTGTTGTACACGTTCTGTTTAGTCTATATAGACTAGTACTAGGTTCAATATGAACATCATAATGTAATGTTTAGTCTATATAGACTGGTACTAGGTTCAATATTTACATCATAATGTACTGTTTAGTCAATATAGACTGGTACTAGGTTCAATATTAACATCATAATGTACTGTTTAGTCTATATAGACTGGTACTAGGTTCAATATTAACATCATAATGTACTGTTTAGTCTATATAGACTGGTACTAGGTTCAATATTAACATCATAATGTACTGTTTAGTCAATATAGACTAGTACTAGGTTCAATATTTACATCATAATGTACTGTTTAGTCTATATAGACTGGTACTAGGTTCAATATTAACATCATAATGTACTGTTTAGTCAATATAGACTGGTACTAGGTTCAATATTAACATCATAATGTACTGTTTAGTCTATATAGACTAGTACTAGGTTCAATATTAACATCATAATGTACTGTTTAGTCAATATAGACTAGTACTAGGTTCAATATTAACATCATAATGTACTGTTTAGTCTATATAGACTAGTACTAGGTTCAATATTAACATCATAATGTACTGTTTAGTCAATATAGACTGGTACTAGGTTCAATATTAACATCATAATGTACTGTTTAGTCTATATAGACTAGTACTAGGTTCAATATTAACATCATAATGTACTGTTTAGTCAATATAGACTGGTACTAGGTTCAATATTAACATCATAATGTACTGTTTAGTCTATATAGACTAGTACTAGGTTCAATATTTACATCATAATGTACTGTTTAGTCTATATAGACTGGTACTAGGTTCAATATTAACATCATAATGTACTGTTTAGTCTATATAGACTAGTACTAGGTTCAATATTTACATCATAATGTACTGTTTAGTCTATATAGACTAGTACTAGGTTCAATATTTACATCATAATGTACTGTTTAGTCTATATAGACTGGTACTAGGTTCAATATTAACATCATAATGTACTGTTTAGTCAATATAGACTAGTACTAGGTTCAATATTAACATCATAATGTACTGTTTAGTCAATATAGACTAGTACTAGGTTCAATATTAACATCATAATGTACTGTTTAGTCTATATAGACTGGTACTAGGTTCAATATTAACATCATAATGTACTGTTTAGTCTATATAGACTAGTACTAGGTTCAATATTTACATCATAATGTACTGTTTAGTCTATATAGACTAGTACTAGGTTCAATATTAACATCATAATGTACTGTTTAGTCAATATAGACTGGTACTAGGTTCAATATTAACATCATAATGTACTGTTTAGTCAATATAGACTGGTACTAGGTTCAATATTAACATCATAATGTACTGTTTAGTCTATATAGACTGGTACTAGGTTCAATATTAACATCATAATGTACTGTTTAGTCTATATAGACTGGTACTAGGTTCAATATTTACATCATAATGTACTGTTTAGTCAATATAGACTGGTACTAGGTTCAATATTTACATCATAATGTACTGTTTAGTCTATATAGACTGGTACTAGGTTCAATATTAACATCATAATGTACTGTTTAGTCTATATAGACTGGTACTAGGTTCAATATTAACATCATAATGTACTGTTTAGTCTATATAGACTAGTACTAGGTTCAATATTAACATCATAATGTACTGTTTAGTCAATATAGACTAGTACTAGGTTCAATATTTACATCATAATGTACTGTTTAGTCTATATAGACTAGTACTAGGTTCAATATTAACATCATAATGTACTGTTTAGTCTATATAGACTAGTACTAGGTTCAATATTTACATCATAATGTACTGTTTAGTCTATATAGACTGTTACTAGGTTCAATATTAACATCATAATGTACTGTTTAGTCTATATAGACTGGTACTAGGTTCAATATTAACATCATAATGTACTGTTTAGTCTATATAGACTGGTACTAGGTTCAATATTAACATCATAATGTACTGTTTAGTCTATATAGACTAGTACTAGGTTCAATATTAACATCATAATGTACTGTTTAGTCTATATAGACTAGTACTAGGTTCAATATTAACATCATAATGTACTGTTTAGTCAGTATAGACTGGTACTAGGTTCAATATTTACATCATAATGTACTGTTTAGTCAATATAGACTAGTACTAGGTTCAATATTAACATCATAATGTACTGTTTAGTCTATATAGACTGGTACTAGGTTCAATATTTACATCATAATGTACTGTTTAGTCTATATAGACTGGTACTAGGTTCAATATTAACATCATAATGTACTGTTTAGTCTATATAGACTAGTACTAGGTTCAATATTAACATCATAATGTACTGTTTAGTCAATATAGACTGGTACTAGGTTCAATATTAACATCATAATGTACTGTTTAGTCTATATAGACTGGTACTAGGTTCAATATTAACATCATAATATACTGTTTAGTCAGTATAGACTGGTACTAGGTTCAATATTAACATCATAATGTACTGTTTAGTCAATATAGACTAGTACTAGGTTCAATATTTACATCATAATGTACTGTTTAGTCTATATAGACTAGTACTAGGTTCAATATTAACATCATAATGTACTGTTTAGTCTATATAGACTAGTACTAGGTTGAATATTAACATCATAATGTACTGTTTAGTCTATATAGACTGGTACTAGGTTCAATATTAACATCATAATGTACTGTTTAGTCTATATAGATTGGTACTAGGTTCAATATTAACATCATAATGTACTGTTTAGTCTATATAGACTAGTACTAGGTTCAATATTAACATCATAATGTACTGTTTAGTCAATATATACTAGTACTAGGTTCAATATTAACATCATAATGTACTGTTTAGTCTATATAGACTGGTACTAGGTTCAATATTAACATCATAATGTACTGTTTAGTCAATATATACTAGTACTAGGTTCAATATTAACATCATAATGTACTGTTTAGTCTATATAGACTAGTACTAGGTTCAATATTAACATCATAATGTACTGTTTAGTCAATATATACTAGTACTAGGTTCAATATTAACATCATAATGTACTGTTTAGTCAATATAGACTGGTACTAGGTTCAATATTAACATCATAATGTACTGTTTAGTCAATATAGACTGGTACTAGGTTCAATATTAACATCATAATGTACTGTTTAGTCTATATAGACTGGTACTAGGTTCAATATTAACATCATAATGTACTGTTTAGTCTATATAGACTGGTACTAGGTTCAATATTAACATCATAATGTACTGTTTAGTCTATATAGACTGGTACTAGGTTCAATATTAACATCATAATGTACTGTTTAGTCTATATAGACTGGTACTAGGTTCAATATTTACATCATAATGTACTGTTTAGTCAATATAGACTGCTACTAGGTTCAATATTTACATCATAATGTACTGTTTAGTCTATATAGACTAGTACTAGGTTCAATATTAACATCATAATGTACTGTTTAGTCAATATAGACTAGTACTAGGTTCAATATTTACATCATAATGTACTGTTTAGTCAATATAGACTGGTACTAGGTTCAATATTAACATCATAATGTACTGTTTAGTCAATATAGACTAGTACTAGGTTCAATATTAACATCATAATGTACTGTTTAGTCAATATAGACTGGTACTAGGTTCAATATTAACATCATAATGTACTGTTTAGTCTATATAGACTAGTACTAGGTTCAATATTAACATTATAATGTACTGTTTAGTCTATATAGACTGGTACTAGGTTCAATATTAACATCATAATGTACTGTTTAGTCTATATAGACTAGTACTAGGTTCAATATTAACATCATAATGTACTGTTTAGTCAATATAGACTGGTACTAGGTTCAATATTTACATCATAATGTACTGTTTAGTCTATATAGACTAGTACTAGGTTCAATATTAACATCATAATGTACTGTTTAGTCTATATAGACTAGTACTAGGTTCAATATTAACATCATAATGTACTGTTTAGTCAATATAGACTGGTACTAGGTTCAATATTAACATCATAATGTACTGTTTAGTCTATATAGACTAGTACTAGGTTCAATATTAACATTATAATGTACTGTTTAGTCTATATAGACTAGTACTAGGTTCAATATTAACATCATAATGTACTGTTTAGTCTATATAGACTAGTACTAGGTTCAATATTAACATCATAATGTACTGTTTAGTCAATATAGACTAGTACTAGGTTCAATATTAACATCATAATGTACTGTTTAGTCTATATAGACTGGTACTAGGTTCAATATTAACATTATAATGTACTGTTTAGTCAATATAGACTAGTACTAGGTTCAATATTAACATCATAATGTACTGTTTAGTCAATATAGACTAGTACTAGGTTCAATATTAACATCATAATGTACTGTTTAGTCAATATAGACTGGTACTAGGTTCAATATTAACATCATAATGTACTGTTTAGTCAATATAGACTAGTACTAGGTTCAATATTAACATCATAATGTACTGTTTAGTCTATATAGACTAGTACTAGGTTCAATATTTACATCATAATGTACTGTTTAGTCAATATAGACTAGTACTAGGTTCAATATTAACATCATAATGTACTGTTTAGTCTATATAGACTGGTACTAGGTTCAATATTTACATCATAATGTACTGTTTAGTCTATATAGACTGGTACTAGGTTCAATATTAACATCATAATGTACTGTTTAGTCAATATAGACTAGTACTAGGTTCAATATTAACATCATAATGTTCTGTTTTGACTAGAGCCTATTGACCAGACAAGTTTTTATTAACCTACCCAAGGGTTAACAAGAGTTACGACCCGAACAGTAAGTTCTGCTGTCAAGGATAGAATTTCCTAGCTCAAGCAGTTGCCGACCGGATGCAGAAGATATACAATATACAATTTGGTGATGCCTTAAGTTGAAGTGACCCTCTATTAAATAAGTTTGGGGGTCAGTGAGAAATGGTTGAAATAATTTGAGGTTATTAACTTTAAAGTCTGAGAACCAAAGAATTGAAGATGGGTTCAATAGCCGAGAAAGTTGAATGCTAGGAAATACCAATTTATCTTATATCTGAGATACTTTTGTTTTTAGGTGTAGCAATGTTAGTTATTTAGTGCAGGAAATAGTTGATGTACAAATTCGATTGTTTCCCTTAACCCCTTTCCTTCCCTTCCCTTCCTATCTTTCATCATCTATTGATTCTCAGCCTTAAAACCCTCTACCCTCTTTCTTTTACGTCAAAATATTTTTGTCCTATTTTGGATTATTTTTTTTTATAAAAAGGGTGAGAGGTGAGAGAGACTCTCCGCTACCCCTGCTACAGCCATATTTACTATAACTATTTATACCCTATAAGTTAACCTACTACTACCATTGTTATAACAATGAATGTAAAGGTGTAAGATTGACAAGCGTTTAAACAATAGACTATAGAGAACGAACGGTACCAGATGTTATAATATAGTCTAGAAACTAAAATAGATTTAGTCTGTAGTTAGAGTAAAACTTGGAATCTAACAGCTGTGTTTACTATTCTACATTGTTCCTCATTTAAAGGTGCACAGTCAGCATTTTCTAGGGGTTGTTTTGAGTTTAGGATGTAAGCAAATATCACTATCCCTACAATTCATGCCTAAAACTAAAACTAAAAAATACACTTCTCAATTGTCTTATTGTTGAATAATTGTATATTATATGAGATTCAATATATTTTGTCCCTGACATTGACAATCAAACAGTGACCTGTTTAAGGGGGGGGGGGGGGAATGGGTAGGGTATGCCCCGTGGCCGAAAACTTTGCTCTATTTTCGTTTGAAAATCGAACAATTTGAGAATGCCATTCCATTTCTGTTGCACATGGGGCATCTATTAATCCGTACAACGTTTATCCATGGCAGTCCCTTTAACCTGGAAATCGGGTTAAAAGAATTGAAGATCTGACCTCAACTTATACGGGAATTGAATCCAGGTCCTTCATGTTAGTGATAAGCATTTAAAGGAATACAACCTCTTAGAATGAACAAAAAATCTAAATTTTCAAATATGGTCAGTAGGAGTTTATATTCATCAAGGGACTTGTCTGGTGTCATAACTATAAACCAGATTACCTAAATAATCTGATAAATCCAGAAAACAATATTAATATACAATAATTGAAAAACTCTTAATCAAATGTAAGGCGTTTATCAATTATAACCTGTTATTATATGGAAATTTACATAATTTTATGGGTTTCTTGCAATCTGTTTGTATACTTTGGACACCGTTGATGAATATATACTCAGATAGACCAAGATTGAGAATTTGATTGTTTTGTCAATTCTAAGAGGTTGTATCGCTTGAACTCACTGAGTCACTGGCTCTCCTATATAAGTATTAACACGATGTACTGTACAAGTTGAAGAAGATAATTTAAAATATTTGATATTAAAACAGTTTGGAGGAAATACGAGCGATATTTTTATCATACAAATTATGTTTGACTGATAAGAGAGTTAGAATATGGGAATATTGTGCCATGTTATATTTCTATATAAACCGATTCCATACAATTAAGGGCGTGGGTTTAGGGGGGTGGGTTTAATGGGGGTGTGAAATTAGAAGGGGGACGAAAGGGTCTTGGTCCCATATATAATTTGGTTGGTAATGAGTTTTTCTTGAAGATTTGATGATAATCAGAGTGGGAAATCCCGACTTCAACATCCTAACCCCGAAATATATTCCAGAATGTACCAAATCTAGACCAGTTTCCATGTTTTCTCTAGAGAGAGACAGTACCTCCTGGTGGGGCTCAAGACTTTGACTTAGACTCTAAATATAAAATATATTGACAAATCCACGCTCTTGCATACATTCCTATTACTTACTAGATATTTCTTGAATTCACAGTTAGAGACTAGTTTCCCGACCGTGGGGTAGTCACCCACTCGGTTGTGGGGGGGTGGGGAATTAGGGCATGGCTTGCTGGCTTCTCAAAATTTTAACTTAAGATTTTAGTGTTCCAGTCATCTGATTGGTCAATCACTAAAATTGATTATAATTATAGCTTTATTATCCAATCAGATTACTGTATTTCTTAAAATTTTGATTTTATCTTAGTTAAGTTTTCGAGAATAAGGCCCCGGATGTATAATTTATCTTTGAGGATTTGCTGATGAAATTCGTGACACTTTTCTTCCATCAATAACTGTTGGGACTGTTAACCGCTCGTGTATGACCATCATATTTGGCGAATTATCCACTTACCAATGTTTGGCAAATGGACTGCTTGAAAGGATAGAGAGAACAAAGGGGAAATAATCACAATACAGAGAAATAACTGGCAAGTTACAGACTACAGTAATGGCCAAATTCATAATTGTAAACATTTACATGTTTGTTATTAAAAAAGGAAAGCATTTTTGCCGTTATTAGGCTATAGTCTTATATCCAATGTGTTCTGGTTTAGTAAGGCCTATCTATATTGGCAAAGAAACGTAAACTTGTTGAAATTATTATTTATTCAATTCGATAATCAAAGCCAGTTTGATAGATTACTTAAAGATACAATCCCAGTAAGAAAGATGTTATACATGAATCTAGTTCGGTGGTTCCCAACCTAGGGTTCATGCCCCACTAGTGAGCCATGGGGTGTTTGTCAGGGGGCCATAGCGCATTAGGATGTATATCATTTTTTCTCTAGCCCAAACTTTTATTAACTATATTGTGCTGTCTGCAGTTGCTTGTGGTCAAATGCATCTGACCTCCTTATGATGAGGAGGCACAAGACAACAACCCTTGCGCTATATTCCCTATTTTGCCCTAGTTTGGAATAGAACATAGGGTCATGGTTCTGGGAGCTTCGTGAATTTGGGCCACAGCTTGAAAAAGGTTTGGAACAACTGATCTAGTTTTAATGAAAATATAGCAAAAATATTCTGGCACATTCAAGTGATCAATTCTTTCAACATATTGTCAAAGTATTTTTAAAGTTATTTTTGATAAACGGGCAACGAACAGCATCAAATTGTTAAACCAGAGTTGTTTAGTTACTAATTGGTATCATTTCTTTAAACACTAGTATAGTTGTTTAGTAGTATAGTTGCTAATTGGTAATATCTCTTTAAACACTAGTATAGTTGTTTAGTAGTATAGTTGCTAATTGGTAATATCTCTTTAAACACTAGTATAGTTGTTTAGTAGTATAGTTGCTAATTGGTATCATTTCTTTAAACACTAGTATAGTTGTTTAGTAGTATAGTTGCTAATTGGTAATATCTCTTTAAACACTAGTATAGTTGTATAGTTGTTAATTGGTACCACCTCTTTAAACACTAGTATAGTTGTTTAGTTACTAATTGGTATCATTTCTTTAAACACTAGTATAGTTGTTTAGTTACTAATTGGTATCATTTCTTTAAACACTAGTATAGTTGTATAGTTACTAATTGGTATCATTTCTTTAAACACTAGTATAGTTGTTTAGTAGTATAGTTGCTAATTGGTAATATCTCTTTAAACACTAGTATAGTTGTATAGTTGTTAATTGGTACCACCTCTTTAAACACTAGTATAGTTGTTTAGTAGTATAGTTGCTAATTGGTAATATCTCTTTAAACACTAGTATAGTTGTATAGTTGTTAATTGGTACCACCTCTTTAAACACTAGTATAGTTGTATAGTAGTATAGTTGTTAATTGGTACCACCTCTTTAAAAACTAGTATAGTTGTATAGTTGTTAATTGGTACCACCTCTTTAAACACTAGTATAGTTGTATAGTTACTAATTGGTATCATTTCTTTAGACACTAGTATAGTTGTATAGTTGTTAATTGGTACCACCTCTTTAAACACTAGTATAGTTGTACAGTTGTTAATTGGTACCACCTCTTTAAACAAGAGATGTATACTAACTAATTGAAATTCAAAATAATTCAACTAAAGATTAGACTCCAACTGTTTTTGATTAGAAAATCACGAGAAATCAAACCAGTGGGGTTCTCCTTGTAAAACATTAAAGAGGAATTCTTTAGTAACTTAGCAAGGTTCAGAGAGAAACATTGAATTGATAAAAGATAGTTTCAGATGTTTTTTAGTTGAATTTCAGTGTTCAATATTACCAAACGTTATTTCGGTGGCGGGTGTGGCGCCAAGCAGGGTATGCTATCTCTTCTAGAGACCTGATACCACTTTTCATAATGAAATATTTACACAAGTTATTTTGTGATGTTTATGGATGTAAGAGTTTTCTTTTTTTTATCAAAGTGATCTGATAGTGATGTGTTTTGTTTTGGATAGTTTGTGGAACAAGCTCATTTCAAATGTTACAATAGAAATCAGTTCTGGATGTGTTTTTTGAGATAAGTTCAGGTTCATGTCGATTGTTTCAAAAAGAGTTAAGTGTTTAAAGATATTTCTCGATCTTCATAAATGCTGAGCTGAATATGCTCCAAAAGAATCATGTCCAAATAATGGCAAAATCGAGAGGAATAGTTGAGAAAAACCATCAGATGTTTCTAAAAGAGTGAGAATGGTCTGCTTAGCACAGGACACTAACCCTATGACATCGTAGCCGCTATAAAACCCTAGACGTGTACAACTGGTAGTCTAGAACTGGGGTATGACATCGTAGCCGCTATAAAACCCTAGACGTGTATTAGAACTGGTAGTCTAGAACTGGAGTCACCTTACGTTAGAAATAAAATACTGTTATAGTAGTAGTTATTTTAGTACCATACAATTAATTTACACCCAATGATCTCACAAACAAAATAAAACATTACCTAACTTCACTGTCTACCTTACTATTCTTACTTTTTACCTGGAATTTACCGTCTATAGACCTACTGGATGTTATCTTTTTTAACTGACATAAGTAGGACCAGACATAGATGTCGGATTATGCAGAAAGCCGTAGTACTCAGAAGTCAGAAATCACATAGAACACTGTGATGCAATAACCATGGCTTCAGAATTTTTCTGATCTTCGACAAGATTTGAACCTGCAGCACTTGCAATGGAACTTTCTCCCAACTTGGCTTTGTGTTTAACAAGGAAACTAAAATCTTAGGAACAAAGATAGTGCCGGGGATATATTATTTCACATAATGGAAATGCCTACTAACGGTTTATTTTGGTGACTTTTTACCACATAATTTGGATAGTGTTTGGGAACATAAAGTGTTTTCACAGCCAATGTAATAGTGTTTTCACATAATGGAAATACGTATTAACAGTTTATTTTGGTGACTTTTTACAACATAATTTGGCTAGTGTTTGGGAACATACAGTGTTTTCACAGCCAATGTAATAGTGTTTTTACATACTGGAAATGCCTATTAACGGTTTATTTTGGTGACTTTTTTACCACGTAATTGGCTAGTGTTTGAGAACATACAGTGTTTTCACAGTGTTGAAAGTGTTTATAAGTGTATATGAACACAGTGTTATTATCACTATCAGTATGAATGGGTGTTATAACTTGTGTTTTGTAACCAGAGCCAGGAAAGTCAAGGTATGATCTCTTTTAAAATCTTATATCTTCAACTCAGATGTATTTCTTATTCTACTCAAGTCAAAGAGATCATTTACTAATGTTTTGATCTTTTTTATTAAAGGACAATAAGCAGCATTTTTAGGGGCCTTAGCCTTTACGTATTAGTTAAATAGTCATATAAGATACATATCAATTTGAAAGTACATGTATAGATTTTGAAGATTTGGATTTTGATTCTGAGATTTGAACACTATAGCTGATTAACCTAGAGCTAGACAAAATACCCTTTTTGAGAAAACGGAATGATTCGTCGAATTGATTAAACGTGTCCCTTTAAGAATGAAAAATTTTTGAAAACTTAAAAAAAAGTCAATAATAACATAATCCCAAAACTTTTATGTATTTCAATAACATTTTAAAAATAATTTCTCTCTTGAAACAAAAACAAAGTATTTTTTGATACATGCGTAAACCTTTTCTTTTAAAAACTGTTTCTAGTATACGATTTGAACGACATATAGAAGCGGGGAGCACATATAATAAAACACAAGACAATATTATAGAATATAACACACTTCTTTAATACAGGTAAGCACATAACGTTTCAACACAAGACAATATTATAGAATATAACACACTTCTTTAATACAGGTAAGCACATAACAGTGTATATTGTGTTGAAATGTTATGTGCTTACCTGTATTAAAGAAGTGTGTTATATTCCATAATATTATCTTGTGTTTTGTTAAAAGCTGTTTTTAACCTGATTTTGTCGGTGATCTAAAGACTCTAACAAGCGATTTTCCATCTTTTTCTTCTGTTTTCATTTCTCCAGTGTGTTCTGATATTTTTAGATTTTCAGTAGTTTTATCATGTCAGACTATCCCAGAACGGCGCCATGTTTTGGAATCATTCCAAATTGTTCTCAACTTGTATCAATAATTATCTAATTCTTTATTTTATATTTGAGAAAATATTTGAGTTCAATTAAAACTTGAGATTGGAATGGTTAAAATATTTGATGAATCTAATTATAAATTTTTACTGATATTATTTTAGATGTTATAGTGCAATGTTGTAAAATGTGTACAAGTTTATGATGTATATTATAAGAGTTAATCGGGGGTTGTGTTAAGGATCGGTTTGTAGGGTGGTGTCTTGAATAGTTAAAGTGTAGATTTGATTAATAGTGGTTAAAAATTTTGATGAACCAAATTATAAATTAAAACTTGAGATTGGGAATGGTTAAAATATTTGATGAATCTAATTATAAATTTGTACTGATATTATTTTTTTAGATGTTATAGTGCAATGCAGTAATATGTGTACAAGTTTATGATATATATTTTGAGATTAAATGGCGGTGCGTGGGGGAGGGTTTAGGGTGTCGTAGGTTGAATTGTAAAAGTGCAGATTTGATTTAGAATGGTTTAAATATTTGATGAATCTAATTTATAAATTTTTACTGATATTATTTTAGATGTTATAGTGTAAAATATGTACAAGTTTATGATGTATATTTTAAGAGTTAATCGGGGTTGTGTTAAGAATCGGTTTGGGTGTTGTAGGTTGGTTTAATTTTGTTAAAGTGCAGAAATATTTGATGAATCTAATTATGAATTTTTACTGATATCATTTTAGATGTTATTATAAAGCAATGCAATAAAATGAGTACATTATACTACAGAAATCAATTGGGGAGGGGAGTGGGGGTGGGGGTGGAGGGTGTGTGTGTGTGGGGGGGGGGGGGGGTTACTGGGTTTGGGTGTTGTCGGTTAGTGTCTTGAATTGTAAAAGTGTAGATTTGATTAAGAAAGGTACGGAGTTTTGAGAAATCTTATTATGAATTTCTTGTTATCACTTTTAGATATTACAATTCAATATTATCTCTTCAGTGTTTTCAAGTAACCTAATTATAGTTTCTTCTCGAAAAAAATAGATTGACCCTCCTGAAAAACTTTCTGTCCATCTATTTAAATAACATCATAACTGCATTGCCCCTCATGATATATTACTTACCCCCTTCACTCTGATACCCCTACCCAGTCGAGTTTTAACGCATGGCGGATCCGCATGACGCATATATGGAATGTTAGCTTATCATGGAAAGTGTCTAGTCGTACGCAATAGTAAAAATATAAAAGTTTATTGATTAGAAATGGAGTAAGTTCTGTGAGTTTATGGTTTAATGGAATGATTTATAATCAAATAATTTAGATTAAGGAGAGTAAGACTTGAGGATCAATAAACGCAAGGTCAAGTAGGAAACAAAAATGGCCACACTTTCAACTTCTTCCATGTTTACATTTGTCGCCATTTTGTATCCACGTTACTATCATACTGTGTCTGGAACTACAGGGATGACAGTCTTAGAGTTTCAGAAAGGAAAAAAATGGATAAAACATGGTACATGTATTCTGCCAACAAAACATTTTATCATATGAAATGAATTTTTGACCAATACTTTTGTACTTTTACAGTTGGAGTTTCTCATCTGATCAATGGATATTTTTTGACCAAGAACAATCATTATTCGTAATGTTTTCGTGATCTCAGATTAGATTGCTGTATTTTTGACCAAATGTCCCCTTCTGTTCAGTAAGGTTTCTTATCATGGGTCTTTAATACCCGTTTCTAAAAAACACTGATGAAAATTAAATGAAAAGAATGGAGTTTTACGTCCTACTTTTCTGCACCTATATAAAAACACTCATGAAGATTGTAGGCTTATCCAAATATGAACAGATTTAGTACGCTCAATAAAATAATATTTAGAAGCATATTCAAGTAAGAATATCTAGAAAGTTAAGAAGGATATGTTATTTTAAATAAGAATAATAAAAAACTAATTACGTGATCTTTGTTAATGTTTTAATGAATGACATTTTCAAATTCAACTGTTTGTCGACAGTTAGAATGTCGCGGTGAATAAGTTGACATCTTAACGTTATATTGTATTGTGATTCTGAAACCAAGACACACAATAAAACATCTCTTGATGAAACTTTATCTTTAGAAAATTAGAAGATTGTAAAACTAGTCGGAGATAAGAGACCTAAAGACAAGCTTGTAGGATTTTTGCGAATTATTTTGGAATTTGTGTTATTTTGTGTTCAGTTCTAGATGTTGATATCTTGAGAAAAAAACAGAACTATTTTGTTAATGAACAAGAATTAATTAAAAACCAGAATCTGAGGGCTAACAATAGTTTGGTTTCGTATGTTGTTAAACAAATTTCATTGGAAAGATCAATAGCTGAGGTATCCAAGGTTGCAATACCTTAACGTGTGATTTTGTTCTTGTGCTAGTCAGACATGACTGGTAAATGTAATCAAATCAACAGCCTAGAGCTCTAGTCAGACATGCCTGGTAAATAAAGTCAAATCAACAGTCTAGAGCTCTAGTCAGACATGCCTGGTAAATACAGCCAAATCAAGACTCTAGAGGTATATTCAGACACGACTGTTAAATACAGTCTAATCAATAGTCTAGAGCTCTAGTCAGACATGCCTGGTAAATACAGCCAAATCAAGACTTTAGAGCTCTATTCAGAAACAACTGGTAAATACAGTTCCTATCAATAGTCTAGAGCTCTAGTCAGACACGACTGGTAAATACAGTCTAGAGCTCTAGTCAGACCTGACTGGTAAATACAGCCAAATCAAGACTTTAGAGCTCTAGTCAGACACGACTGGTAAATACAATCTAGAGCTCTAGTCAGACATGCCTGGTAAATACAGCCAAATCAAGACTTTAGAGCTCTAGTCAGACACGACTGGTAAATACAATCTAGAGCTCTAGTCAGACATGCCTGGTAAATAAAGTCAAATCAACAATCTAGAGCTCTAGTCAGACATGACTGGTGAATACAGTCTAGAGCTCTAGTCAAATATGACTGGTTAATACAGTCAAATCAACAGTCTAGAGCTCTAGTCAGATATGACTGGTAAATACAGTCAAATCAACAGTCTAGAGCTCTAGTCAGACATGACTGGTAAATACAGCCAAACCAACAATCTAGAGCTCTAGTCAGACATGACTGGTAAATACAGTCAAATCAACAATCTAGAGCTCTAGTCAGACATGACTGGTTAATACAGTCTAGCACTCTAGTCAGATATGACTGGTAAATACAGTCTAGAGCTCTAGTCAGACATGACTGGTAAATACAGCCAAACCAACAATCTAGAGCTCTAGTCAGACATGACTGGTAAATACAGTCAAATCAACAATCTAGAGCTCTAGTCAGACATGACTGGTTAATACAGTCTAGCACTTTAGTCAGATATGACTGGTAAAATCAATCCTATCAGCTGTCCTGATTGTAAAGGAGTAGGGTTGGGTTGGGTAGCCCGCTCGCAGCACTTGCACTGACCTACCTTTGGCTTCACAAATTTTAATGAATTTTTTTTTTTTTTTTTTTTTTTTTTTTTTTTTTACAATTTGTCGCAATGTACTTAATCGCTTGAAGATAATATTTCCATTTAATACACATGTACTTGTGTATATTGCTATATTGTATATCTTAAAAAAATATCCAGTAGCCTGTGGTCATGTATTTGATCTCTAAATCATCAAATTCTGTACACTAATCGCTTGAGTATAATATGTCCATTTAATACACATGTACTTGTGTATATTGCTATTTTGTATATCTTAAAAAAAAAAAAATATCCAGTAGCCTGTGGTCATGTACTTGATCTCTAAATCATCAAACTTTGTACACAGATTTTTTTTTTTTTTTTTTTTTTTTTTTTTTTTTTTTTTTGGTGTCTATATGTTGTATATTGTATCTATGTTTGTCCCCATGGGCTGGGTGTGAGACAGGACCGTTACCACTCGTGGTATAGGGCCTAATTCTGACCCATGTAAAATAAAGAGTTTATTATTATTATTATTATTATTAATGTTGATGAAGTGTAACTATTAATAGTTATAAAATGGAGTAATATGGTAGGAGAAGTATATAGACTGTATAGACTATATAGATGTATATTAGTGATGTATATTATATTATATTGACCAAGCTATATATAGATCTATATTCTACATACAGCTGTCTGATCAATCTTTTAACTATTATTATTCATGTCAATTGTGATTCTCTGATCTAATGACCTGGGATTGGACTCGATGTTCTAAAACAGTTCTATGTTGTTGCGATCTGAGTTATGTATATTGTTGTGGAAATCAAGAACTGGGATTGGACACGCTGTTCTAAAACAATATTGTGTCTCTGATATTATGACCTACGACAGACAATGTATATTATAGAGGAATTTACGAAAAGGGATAAAACATAAATCAAACCATGTGCAATACTGGATGTATTATGGCTCTATATGTAGGACATTAACCTAGGTCAGTGCTTCTAAAGGAGTATCTTCTAAAACTTGTGACCTAGGCCAGTGCTTCTATAGAAGAGTATGTTCTATAACACCTAATACTTGTGACCTAGGCCAGTGCTTCTATAGGAGTTTATCTTCTATAACACCTAATACTTGTGACCTAGGCCAGTGCTTCTATAGGAGTTTATCTTCTAAAACACCTAATACTTGTGACCTAGGCCAGTGCTTCTATAGGAGTTTATCTTCTATAACACCTAATACTTGTGACCTAGGTCAGTGCTTCTATAGGAGGTTATCTTCTATAACACCTAATACTTGTGACCTAGGCCAGTGCTTCTATAGGAGTTTATCTTCTATAACACCTAATACTTGTGACCTAGCTATTCTATAGCCGTGTTCCTTTTGATAATATTCTTATATCATGTACATTAAACAATAATTGTGTAATGATGAAAAGCTATGATTGGACAAGAGTGTATTAATTCAATATATGAGACAATGTCAAGAAACATGTGGATTGTATTTGTGTTATGATGAAATACTATGAAGATTTTGAAGAGAGAATATGGGGGAAGAAATCCCAGACAATATTTTGTCATGGTAAAAAACACTAGGGATATAGTTGTGATTGGACATTACTTATAAAACAGATTAAAACCCAACTTGACTAACATCAAATATCATACAAAATGATTCAATGTGATTTTCAACAGATTTTTACTGTTGTTTACAATGTAAGTATAATGTTCTATGTTAATTTAAAGATTGAATAAGGTTAAAGTATTCAGTGGGAATCTGATCAACTTGGACCACTTTTGAATTATCCCCTTAGGTCTAATCGCCAGGTCTGTTAGGTCCCTCCTGTAAGGTACGTCTCTCCTCTTATTAGGTCTCCCCTTTATGCTTTCTGCCCTGTCTCCCTTTTCCAGGTCACACCTCTCAGATCTCCTCTCTCAGGTCCCCCCTCTCAGGTCTCCCCTTCATGCTGTCTGCCCTTTATGATGTCTCCCTTCTCCAGGTCTCCCCTCTAAGGTCTCCCCTCTGTCTCTCCTCTCTTGTAGGTATAAGATATATTCTCAGGTGCGTCTCTTCTCTTATATACCTTCTTCAAGGTCTTCCCTTATTCGGTCCTCACTCGAATGTCTCAAATTATTTGGTCTCCCTTAAGATCTCTCCTCTTAGGTCTTCCCCTTAAGTCCCCTTCTCAGGTCTATCTTCTTATATCTCTCTTCTTAGCCTCCCCAACACCCCCTCCCTTCATTTAAATAGAAGTTATATAAGTACGTGAAGTGTTGAGAACAAAACCGACAGTTCCACCACCCCACCTTACTCTGAGTTACCCCCAGTAGTATTATGTTGGTACTCCCAGTGTAGAAGAAGAGCTCCTCTACGGTACTCATTTTCAGGTCACCTTTTTTAGATCTATCGCCTCTGTAGCCCCTCACCCCTCTTCCATCTCTGGAACCCTAAGTGGTATAATGTTGGTTCAGAAGAAGATATCTAGGTAATAATAAATGTAACAGTGATGTTATTATTATAATATAATACCAGTATAACCTAGAAACTAACAGTTTACGATTGATAAACACAGATAAGTAAACATCCACTCATTTTAACTCATATCAACTTGGAAACTAGACTAGCCTACTAGATGACCTCGTATACTATACAGAGATTGCCATATTGAATACATTATAGTTCACTTGTATCAACTTGGGAACTAGACTAGCATGCTAGATAATACTACATACTATACGGTGATTGTCATATTGAACAAATTATACTTCAATCAATCACAATCAGTCTTCAGGAAGAGTTGTCTTCTTGTACATTAAAATCAACCAATCAAAATCTATCTCAAAACAAGAGTTGTCTTTTCTTGTCCATTTACCGGGCAAGATGGCTACCTATCGTGACCGAGTCATAATGTTAGTCTCGAACATTGACGAAGGTTGAGCCGAATGTTACTCATTCATCATTGTATTGTATACTATAGTAGTCTGTATAGTCAGTTGGTTTTAATTGTCTCCTATCACCCTGATTATATTACTAATGATGAGGGTGGCTGTAGATGTTAATAGTGTATCCACTAATTACAGACTGCTTGGGGATATTTATCTATTCCTTACTTAAAGAGTCCGAGCTCTGGCTTTAACCATTTAAAAAAAATTGTATTAGTTAACATTAAATCAGCGCTTTATTTTTGAAGATTCTGTATTTTTAAAGGTTTTGTATTTTAAAGGTTTTGTATTTTTGAAAGTTTTGCATTTTTGATGGTTTTTTATCTTTAAAAGTTTTGTATTTTTGAAGAATTTGTATTTTTAAAAGGTTTTGTATTTTAAAAGGTTTTGTATTTTAAAAGGTTTTGTAATTTAAAGGTTTTGTATTGTAAGAAGTTTTGTATTTTAAAAGTTTTTATTTTTGTTGTTGTGTATTTGTAATAACCGCTCAAAAACCTTAAGGGATTGAAAGTTTCCAATCTGTTTGATATTTCTGATTTTTTCCAGGAATAGTTTAGTGTTGTTCAAATTTCTAGACAATTTGTCACTTGACATTATAAAACCAGCAAGTGAAATACTACCTGATGAATATATATAAATTTAATAAATAATTTCAAATCATGATTTAAATCACCCAGGGCCATATAAATATTACGATATGATCAAGTGACTATCTGATTTAACTTGATTTTATATTCAAAAGATTTGTTTGTATATATCACAATTTTATAATATCTTTATTGGGTTATCAATTAGGGCAATACCTTTTACACATTCAGTCCATAGAAACATACAAAAACATACAAAAACACATGTAAAATGTAATACAAAACTTATCTTCATATTGAAATAAAGGACAGGACATTGCATAACAATTGAAAAAATACTTAAAAGAAAAGACAATGCAAATGATGATACATTGCACTAAAGAAAGACATTGCTTAAATATACGACATTACATAACGAATGTGACATTACATAATGAATAAGACATTGCACTAAATATGCGACATTACATAAAGAATAAGACATTGTACTACAGATTCGACATTGCATAACGAATGTGACATTACATAAAGAATAAGACATTGCACTAAATATGCTACATTACATAAAGAATAAGACATTACATAACGAATGTGACATTACATAACGAATGTGACATTACATAAAGAAAAAGACATTGTACTAAAGACTCATTGCATAACGTTTGCGACATTACATAAAGAATAAGACAATCTACTAAAGATACGACATTGCATAACGTATGTGACATTGCACTAAAGATGCGACATTGCTTTACGTATGTGACATTACATAAAGAATAAGACATTGCAGAGACGAGACATTTCATAAACGATGGTGACATTCCATTAAGGATGTGACATTGCACGAAAAAACATTGCACTAAAGATGAACAAATCAATTTTCATAAAACACAAATCGCATTTCTGCAACTCCAGTTACATTATAAACACACCATGAGCTATCGTCAGAAAAATTCGTCTATCCTATAGCCACATTTGAAATACAAATTTAAAGTTCATCATCCATCGCCTGTATCACCCTGTGTTTATCCGTAATAATTGTAGTTATCTAATGTTTATTAAGGGTAGTTTGTATAAAGCATGATAAATATGACTAAATGTACCTAGAATCTCAGATAGATGTAGGTTTCTCTTGTATACTCGACACTATGTCTAGTCAACATGCTGAATGGTGAAAATAGATATAAAGTTATGAAGGTATTGCTGTTTTTTTTTATTTTGTAGTATTTTAGTTAGTTGTAGACCTCTTTTGTTTAATGTTGTATTGTTGTGATTGTGATACGGTAAATCCAGGCCGAACTATTTGTATCATTTTGTGTATTGTTGTGAACATGAAAATGCTTACATGTTTCAATTGTCAAGTGAAATAGAGCAAAATGTTTGGCCCAAGTGTCCCCGCCCCCTAAATGCGACACCAATTGGGTTTATTGTTGTGTAATTGTGTTGTATTTTTGTGCTTAATTGTAATGTTCATTAATTTGGTATATAATTGTCTCAATTTGATGTGTTGTGTTGTATCACAATTCTGTGTAATGTAATGTGTTGTGTAATTTTATTTTCTTGTGCCATATGTTGTGTAGTGCTGATCAGTTAAGCATATTTTTGTGTAATTGTGTTGTATAGTTTTGTCATATTGTTGTGTTAATAAGTTAATTTTATTGTGTTGAGTTGTGAGGTTGTTGTTGTATGATAAGTGTGTTTTCAGATGACTGCTGTATTTTAAACAGGAACTCAAACTGTAAGCTAACCCACTAGGGTACCATTGTCGAAACATTGTTTCGTGACCGGTGTCATACAAAT
Source organism: Lottia scabra (assembly GCA_029955415.1). Taxonomy (NCBI): domain Eukaryota; kingdom Metazoa; phylum Mollusca; class Gastropoda; family Lottiidae; genus Lottia; species Lottia scabra. The sequence continues at coordinate 347,290 of JARJEI010000051.1, read as the reverse complement.
CAATTAATAAAATCCTACTAAAAGATTCAAGTAATAGTAGATTTAAAGAGTTAAATACAGTATATAATGTTATTTAGTTATCACACCTGTATAGTGACCTAGTTTAACTCTTAATTACAGGTGTAACTTGAAATCATCTCACTTTTACACTCCATTTTACTGTCAAATAGTCTCTTGATTACCCAGACAATTTGTCCAACATACATAGTTTTCTTAACACATTTTTAAACTCTTAATTTTATTCTTAGTATTTTTCTTTAGTGTTAGGATGACATGATTTTAAAATTCCCATAAAAAAGCACTGGCCTAGGTCATGAATCTAGAATTATATAATTTAGAGTGCAGTTAATTCCATTAGTATATTAAGATAGATAAATAAGAAGTTTGTAATAATCTGGTGCTACCGACTTTTTACGATCATCTGAAATGGCTATAAACTGCCCTTCTTTAGTCAAATTTCTTGCTTACAAGGAATACTGTACTGTATTTGAAGGCGTTTTACATCCTGCATAGAGAGGAATTGAGAAACAAGGGAAGATGAAGTTGTACATATTGTACTAAGATTGGCTAATGACTTTCTTTCTCAATTCTGTATCATTTATAGAGCTTTAATATAGTCAAACATCCTCAAATAGACTTTTATGGAATATAACCCACAAGTGTCAACATCATGTAATGAGATAAGAGAATCATATACATGTACATGTAATATACTAACAAGTAGAGTATGCTTACTCTTCTAGACACCTGTCACCAATGTTCATTAGCTGCTACCAATATACTGCCAATGTGTTTACATGGATTTCAAGATTCTTTTTACAGTTGGGGTTGTTCGTTCTTGGGTTTTATTACTGTTTTTTTTTATTACCACAAATCCTACAATTAGTTGATGCATTCCTTTACTTGTTGTGTTAAAAATAATATTTAATGGTTTTTTTATTTGTATTTTTCAGAGTGCCGATGAAAGATTAAGGGGTATTGGAAAACCTGTCCCTCTGACGAAACCAGTTGAGCCCCCCGAACCTGAACCCCCAGAACTTCCGGTTAGAGAACAACCTCCACCTGAAATGGCAGAACGTCGTATTCAACAGCGACAAGGTCGGCGAGATAATTTTCGTGGAGATCAACAAGAACAAATTGAGATTAAACGCAGATCTCGTAGTGAGGGTCCGTCGTCGCGTCGTGTTCGACAACGCGATGATAAACGTATTCACCAAACTGACTCTTTCGCAAAAGGTGATAATATAGCCAGACCTACGTGGGCGGTAGAAGGGACGTCTATAGCTACCCGTGTTTCTAGACATTCTCCGCCTGCGTCTGACGATAACGGCTTCCTTCGTGATCCGGGTAGTGACTCAGATTCTTACGACAGTGATCAAAAAATTTGGAAGAAAAATCCGTTAGTGACTCGTAAAGCTCGTAGATCAGGAGCCTACAATGACAGGCGGCGTTCGAATCTTGGCAATGATGGTGGTCACGTTTCAACTCGTGACAGCTTCGTTTATTACAGTACGTCTGGACAACAGCAGAGTGACAGCAGCACTGGAAGTTTCAAAACAAACAATAAATACCAGAAACTGGAAGAATTACGCAACAAGAGATTAGACATTCAGATGACATCTGACGAGGAAAATTCACCCGAGTCACGTATATCCAGACTACGACAACGTGCACTACAAGGTGGTTTAGGACGACAACCTCTGATTGAAAATAAACCGTCCAATATACCAGGTGCTTTCCCTATAGACAATAATACTCCACCACCCAAAAACTTTCAATCCAATATGACAAGAAACAGTGCTTTATACTCACAAGCCAGTCAAAATAACACTTCTAGTCATTTTACACAAAACTCTAGTCAAAAACAATCCTCAAATCTTCCCAAAAATTCTCAGGGGAATTTTGTGCCTCAGGCATCTTTCCAGCATAATGTGTCACAAAGACAATATCCACAACTACGAAGTGCCAATAACCCTGTCAAAAATACTCCCCAAAACAATGACCCAGTGCCTTTTGGATCGCCTCAGACAGCTCGTGTAATGACGTATGGTAGAATGATAAACCCCGAACAGTCAAATGTCCCGCCTTATACTGGAGTTTTATCAGACTCTGGTCCCTCGACTAGAAACTCCCAGCCACCATCTCTCGCCTTCAATAAAAATAACAGAACGACTTCCGTAGACAACTCCAGTTACTCTCCTGTAAAATCAAATCGTTTTGTTTACAACAGTTCACCTGAGGTGGGGCGTAAGTTTGACTTTAGTGCTGCTCGAGGATCGTCCATAGATTCAGTTTATGATACTGGAGTAGCTCAGCCAGAACAGCATACATCCCGTGCCAACATCCTCCGTCGAATCAACCAGCATGGTCCAAAATCTTCAGGGTTTCAAACCGGGATTACTTCAGTAGAAAACGGACACAAACCAGTTTATGTGAATCCTCCAGTAGATCACACAATGGAGGTACAGCGTGGAAGTGTCGTCAAATATCCAAATCAATCATCAAGACAGACCAGACGAGGACCTCAAGTTAATGAAACAGTTGAACTCAGATTTGACTCCAATCAACATCAGTCTATCAGACCATTTTCACCTCCCAGTGACAGAGATTACCGAAAATTCAACCGAGCTCATAGCGAGGACTCTCTAGATGAGATTGTGTTGTCCAATGTTCAGTATCTGGAAGCTCAGCCAGGGAAAGGAAAGAGTGTCAGAGGAGAAGTTCCCGTGTCCAAATCCGCCAGTTTACCAGATCCGAAACGCTTTGGAAGTCAGGGTTATCCACGAGGATCTAGCGAATTCATTGTACCCTATCCATCCAATCAAGTCCAGCAGAGTATCAACCAAGCCGTCCCATATCGACAGAGAGTGGAAAAATCAGAATTGGAAATTCGTGTACCGGTACATGGTTCGAACAGACTTCCCCCTGAAATTAAGATCGCAGAAGAGAACAGGATGGAACCCATGGACTATAATGGTAATATGATGAGTTTTCCTGCTGGATTTGCTCTTCCACGACAAGAACGAAAACTCTCGTACGACAGCCATACTGGACATTCACGTCCTAGCAGCCAATATTACGATCGAGATGACATGTCGAAATCGGACACGCAGCTGAATACTGCGACCGTCGTGCCTCAGAATTATAAAGGAGATCTACTACATCCCTTGTCCCACTACAGTCAGCCTAAATCAGTGTCCGCAGACCACTTGCTACCACCCGGAGCGATGGCCGCAGTCCATGAAAGTGGGATGTTTTCTGACGTGGATTACGACATCGAAGTGTCCGACAGGATTCGAAAATGGGAAAGCTTCATGAAGAAAACCAATGAACCACCGTCAAAAAGTCAGAATGGTCTGACCACAATTCAGGAAAGAACTGAATTGGGCGAGTTTGGACTGACTACCCACGATATGAGAAGAGCTCCTCCACAAGATATACCCAGACCAATGGCCGTCAACTCCAACTACAGCTGGTCAGCAGTGGAAAATCCCAGAAAATCTTCTTCATCCGAACCTACTGTCCATCTTGTTGGTGATCCACATCTGTTCAGCCATGAGACAAACACCCACAGACTCTTCCAGCTGGTTCCTGGAACTCGGATTCACACCACTTCTACTTCAATGAGCACCTTGTATCATCCACAACTCATAACCAAAGAACATCAAGAAGTCGAACAACGGTCAATGCCGAGTCTACATTACCCAGTGTCCCACAAACCAATCTCAGCTGGTCAACTGAGGGAAAAGATCATCATTGACAGACAAAGCAGTTTAGATGACAGTTCTCAAGACTCTCCAAATCTTATGGATAAAGGCAGTAAATATTTACGATATCAGGAAATCCAGGATATCAAGGGATCGAAAGACGAAAGTGTCAAAAATCTGTGCAGGATGTTTAATTTTAGTGAAGAAAACGAAGGTCGTCAAATTGCTAAAGTCTCTCCACATAAACAGAACGATGACGAGTGGACTAGGATTATATCAGATATGGAAGACAATATCAAGAAAACAGACGTTTGGTCGCCTCACATGGAGAGCACAAAAGGTGAATCCCTAAGCATTGAAAGAGTCAAGGCTCGCACTCTCCAAACTATACCATTTTCTGATGATCCGTTCTGGAAAGAAATAGAAGAAATGACGAGTTTTGAAAGTTTGGTTGGACAGAAATCGGGAGACAGCAAGCGGTCATCTTTTGATGATAACTACATCGGGCGATTACCAAGCGAGGGAACTCAATCACAAAACAGCACTTTACCTTCACAGCCCCGACTGACCACGTCTTCAAGGGACAGATTACAGAGATCCAAGTCCTTATACACTCCCAATATAGCTCCACTGACTTTGGGTATGCCACCACGAAGCCACAACAGTCAAAACACTTTGGAGGATGCTTTGGAGGAACTGAAGACCTCTGTGGACAGAAGCAGCACCAGAGAGAGCCTGGATTCCCGCTCTTCATCTCAGACTCAATCCTCAGCTGACCTCAAACCCTCGGCGCCAGTCAGATCTTCCATGTACATTGAGAACGTCTCCAGTAAAGAACAGCCACGCAAACTCAGTTGGAATCATCACCGTGGTTCCGGAGTGTACGACCTTCCACAGGATATTTCAGCCAAAGACTTGTACACATTTTCAAGCGAACCAGGTCAAACGTTTGCTAATGTTGTTCAGGGTAATTACGCCTTAGATCCAAACCTATTGAAATCCAAGCTGCTGAGTACAGGACTAGTTGAGGATTCTGAGGATCCATTCTTCGAAGACCGACCGCCTCAGCACAGAGAATCGCCTCGGTACCAAGAGACTGTCAGTATGATCAGTAAACCGGTAGCAATGGCGGCACCACGCAGACAGCAATCTGAAGATAAACGGAATCAAGTGAGTGAGTCCATAGAAGATTTACGTCTATTGGCAAAGAATGTTGAAAATAAAATTGAATTAATCAAAAATAAGCTTGTGCAAGCCGATGATACTAATCTTGATAACATTTTGCTTGCTTTAAGAAAATTTGCTCCATCCACCGGACCTAAATCACCAGAGATCAGGTCTGATTCCATGCATGATTTCTACTATACCAAACACTCTAAGCTTTCTGATGCTTTAACTGAGCTTGAACGAATCTATAAGAATCTTGACCTTGATAATGATGCTTTGTTTGATAGGGCTGAAAGGCGTGATTACCCCATGTATCGCAAGCCTTCCCCCCAGTCAGAATCCATCCTTCCCCTCAAACGTGAGACTGCCAGCCTGTCAATAAACATAGCTCCTCCTTCTCTCGATCATAAAGCCGATGTTGAAAAACAGACCCAATCTGAATTTGATGCCATTTCTAAATCTTTTCAAGCGATCCTCGATGAAGTTAATCAGACCTCAGGTGTAACGACCAGTTCTGAAGATGTCTGGATATCAGGTGCGCAGTCCACACCCGACTCTCCACGTCTACCAATGAAGGTCACACTAAAGTCTACACAGATACCGTCCCCGACGTCCAGGTCACCAAATACGTCCGTTTCTACTGTAACCGATTCTGATCAGAAACGACTGCGGAAATCGCGTCAACGTTTTCGTTCGAAAGTTCCTGATGTAGTTGGCGATGATGTTGCAGTTCGAAAAGCCAGATCTAAATCCTCACCACGGTTGGAAGGTGCGTCCGTTGTGTCTCCGTCACCGACTACGGCGGATTATCTCAACCCTAGAGAGATGACTGCTGCAAAGGGAAGGATAAGAATTCGACCTGAAAGAGAGCCGGATGTGATGCACGATGACATGGCTTACAGAAATCTAGCACCAAAACCACAAGAGACCATAAATACTGCTAAATCCTCGATTCAAATTGAGCTCTCGAGTCCTGAAATGAGTCCTCAATGTCTACCAGAAAAAACGTTTCATTTAAAATTCGGTGGTGACAATCAATCAATGCCAGTTCACGATCATCAGGATGCAGGTGCGCCTATTTCACCTGTCAAACATGAGCCAAAGATAATGGGTGGTATTGCTTCAAGTAGTCCAGGCCAGTTAAAAAGTCACCAAATTGGTAAAATGTCATCTCTACCAACTAAAATTCAGCCAAAGGAAATAGTAACAGCTACAAGGAAAGAGATCCCCCAAGAAAAGGAATTATCCATGGTTGCCAATGTTCCCAAAGAGTCTACAGTGGTATTTGAAACGTCTCAAAAGAAAGAGGCTCCAAAATTGACAAGCGTTACTGCATCAACTAATAAAATCACAATAACTGACCCTAAAGATTCGAACACAGCAGCGACCACGACCACAGTTATCAAGAAACAGGTTAACTCTCCTTCAAAAGATCCGGAAGTAGTCGCACCAAAAACTGTTACTACTATGGTGGAAATACCAAAAGTTGATACTCAAGAAAGTATATCAGAGCCCAAAGAATCTGTTGAAATCAAAATACCAGCCAAAATTGAACCAGCTGAAAAATCAAAGCAAATCACCAAAATCTCCACCTCCTCTACTGCTAAGGTCATTGTTCCTACAACAACTAATTCTGATGCAATGGTCACATCCAAAACAATCACTGCTAAAGTTCAGCCAGCAAAGACTCAATCCACCAATTCTTCAAAATCTGACGCTAAAGTAGTCACCAAACCAATTTCAGCAAAAACCCAGCCTCCAAAACTAGACAGCAGCAAATTATCGAAATTTAATCAAGCGGAAAAGAAGTCAGAAAAGGCTGCAGAAATTGAAGTGAAACCAACCAAAAGTTCCAAACTTCGAGTCGCTTCTAAAGCACCAACTCTAAAGATTGCGGCAGCTCCTCCGAAAACTGTCAAAACGGAATTGAAATTATCAACTGCTGCAAAATCAACTGGCACTGGATCGGAGACTCCATTGAAATTACCAGAAAAAGAGATTGTGATAAAGCTTCCTGGAACCTCGGCAGCAGTGACCAATCAACAGACAGAAGTGAAGCTGACATCTCCAGGGAAACAAGCAGAGGTTAAATTGGCATCTCCAGGGAAACAAGCAGAAGTGAAAAGGGCATCTCCGGGGAAACAAGCAAACGTGAAACCGACATCTCCGGGGAAACAAACAGAGGTGAAAATGACATCTACACAAAAACCAGCAGAAATGAAACCTGCACCTACAGAAAAACAGCTCGAGGAGAAAGTGACGTCTCCAGAAAAAAGAACGGTTGAAACACAAACCCAAACCAACGAGAAAACATCAAAATCAAAAGCAAAATCTCGACAAAGTTTAGCTGACCGTAGATTGAAGGATAAAAAGCGAAGTCGTGTCACCAGTCGATTAGAGTTGTTTAGTTCGAGTGATGAGGATCGCCATCGTTCCTTGCGTCCGTTACTTACACGTAGTGCTCCTGATCTAAGCTTACTGTCATTGGACGATGATGATGACGATGATGTCGATGCTGATATAATTGACGACCCTACGAGTAAGGGAACTCAAGCGGAGATTACCGAAGACAATACCGATTTGGACGAATCTGACGCTGTGTTCGTGGACGACTCACAATCTTCGGCGTTATCGATAAACGACTCTCACAATGATCAAACTTTAAACAATCAAATCACGCAAGTAGTGACGAAAGATACCAAATGTGCCAATGCTAAACTACCACCCTCAGGAAAATCTGAGGTTAATGTGGGTGAGAACAAAGATAAAAACCGTGTGAATAATGTACGTAGTGATATAGACAGTGTGATTAGACGTAAACAAACTCGAGAACGAAATGCTGTAGACAATAATTCGGACCAATCAGAGAGACCGAAAAGTTTTCACGAACTTATGGAATCTTTTGAAACTAATAAAAAACGTTTAGGAAAATTACGAGCGCTACGAAAGTGTGTATCAGAAGAACATATGGTGACTGAAACGGTCGTAGCGAAAGTTTATCGATCAAATTCCTGCTCCTCGGAGCCCGATTTGAGTGGGAGTGTTAACAGATACCCCACTAAAGAAGGTAGTGTCTTACTCAAAGTTCAAATGCAAATTAAATCATAACTTAATAGTCTTCAAACAGTTTATTCTGACATTGACAATACTTGGTTCTGTTAAATAAAATATTTCAGAAAGTTTCAATTAAATTCTCATTAGCAGATTGCAAATAAGGTTCGAGCGTTTTTTTTTAACTTTCAAAGACATCTAGAAATTCAGTCAGAAATACAACGTATATTAAATATCAAATAGGGTTCCTTTTTTGGAAGCATTAGGTTGATATGTAAGAAATTGTGACATGTTACTGTTTTTTCAGAGGTTTTAACTTGGAGGAAATATTCCTAATTTGGTAAATTCTGATTTCATATCAAACTCGTGCTATTTTTAGAGCTTTCATTGTACAAACTTCAACAAAATATCTTTCTCTGGCTTCCAATATACTTCACTTTAAAAACTGCCGACCAATGTAACTACCCCTTGTTTGGCAGGAACTTTTCAGGGTAAAAAAACTGTGCGCATTATATTCGGAAATTTACGGTATCTGGTGTGCTTGAATTCATGGCCAACTACACGTTCCTTTAGCATTATCCTAATCGGCTCAGCTGAGATCGTATCTGTTGCAAAAGGAACATGGGCCATCTAAAAAAAATGAATTCCGATGGTGAAAATATTTTCTGAAAAATTAATTGAATTTTTGAATTTGAAGTTGTATGAAAGATATTTTTTGAAGTTTTGATTTTATGTGATCAGTGGTAAAAGGGTTCAAGTCGTTTAATATTGTCTTTATCAACTGATAGAATTTGATATAAGACACCTGTATCACGATCCAGTAATCTGTGTCTTACCAGTGCGCCTATCATCCATTTGATCTTACATCAAAACAAACTTGACATTGGATTTTATTTTTGATAAGTGTTACAGGTATTTCAAATGAATCAGATGATAAAGTGAATATTTACATGGTTTGAACCCTTTACAATAAAAATTGATTGTAATTTGTAAAAGTTGGTGTTTCTAATCTATCTCATAGCTTGCTGACTTTCCTTGTCGTTCCTTTGTTGTTTTCTAAACATAATAATATTAGGCTTCAATCACAACCAGTTAAATCTGCATTCTTCATTATTAGAATTACCCAGCTGTAAATGGCTAACGAAAATCCAGAAAAGGGGTATGCCAAAATGGATGGCAAAAGACCAGATGAAATATAATTTTTTCAAGATTTCAAGTTTTTTTGATCATCCTCAAATACGAGTTGAATTTCTTATCCATAAGATAATTGTGGTGTGACAAGCGATCATCTTATTCTGTAAACTTGTGTTTCGGATATTAGACCCTTGTCAGAACAGAGGTTTTGGTTCGAAAAAAGAAATATCTTCAGAAGTCTAATATTATTGTTTTCCATGCTATTAATTTTAGTGCCATGTTATTTTTTTCTTGTGTTAACCCTAAAACTGTCAACTTTTTATGTTGTCTTTAACCCTTTTATATTTTGTTTGATTTTTTCCTTTTTTCTTTCAAAAATTTCAATTTTTTTTTATTCTTAAAGTTTTTAAGTCCAGTCAATATTTTATTCTGCTCTTTTATATTCTAACCTATTTAATTCTTAATCTTAACTAACATTATGTCATAATAATTTACACTATTTCTTTTTCAGACAGGTTACCGCCCTTCTTCCCACCCCACAGTCTTTATTCAACCAACTTCCCAAACCCCTCGAAACCCTCCCCCCCCCCCCACCTTCTTTATATTCTCATGATCCTTTACACTATTTCTTGGACTAGGGTTGTCTCTTAAGATTCGTCGTATTTGTATGCGTCGAATATGAAGGAGCTATTACTACTCATAATACTTTACTCCATTTCTTTTGTAGACAGGTTACCTCCCTTTTTCTCATCCCATTTAGACCGACCCATCTGCTTTATATTCTGAAAGTTCTGTCCTGGCAGGGAATTATTCCCTCACCCACAGTCATCCTGTATAACCTGCCAGAACTAACCGATTTCCTATTAAAAGGATTATTGTTTGCTTATAATAATAATAATAATAATAATAATAATATCTTTATTACAAAAGGGTGGAAAATTAGGCCATACATTAGGCCTGTCTTCCATTCTGCCCCTTATAGGAGAAATCATGTTGTCCAAAGGCTGTCCATGATGATGTATGCTCTGCAAAATTCGTGTCACTCTGGAAAAGGGCTGAATCAAAAGCCTTAGGGTTATTTGTTTTAAAAAATAAACGTCACCCCTTCTATAAGAAATGTGGACCGTAAAGAAAGTTGTGATAAGTTAAGTACAGATACTCAGGGAAAGACCAATTAATGTGGAAAGTTCTGCCATGGACCAAATGAAAGTCAAAGTTGTTATCCTTGTAGAATCATTACCAAAAATCCGTACAAGCAAAACAATTCCGTAAATCAAAAATCTCGTCTAGAGCATGACACAATCGGGTGCAATAATCATATAGTAGTGGACTTCCCATACGAGAAATACCATCAGGTGTTAGAGTGTTCGGGTGGTACAAGCCCTAAATTCAACCGAATCCAACCTGTTATTTTAAACAATGAATGTTATTGATCATGTTTTTTTGATATTACAGAAGAAAAAGAGTGTGAAAGTATAAGCATCACCAAGCTTCATCAACATTGTTACTGTTCATAAGTTTTAAGGTTTTTAATTTCTCTGTTATTATTAAGTTTAGAATCAGGGTTTTTAATCTGAAATATTTTCTACCAGACAACTGAAGAACTAAAAGTCCTCACTCAGAGTAAGGTTCCGGGGTCTGTTTCTTAAAAAATCTTACGATAAAAAATTGTCGTAAGAGTGAATTATTCATTGTAAAGTGCCAAAGTTACGAGAAAATTTATCGTAAGATTTTGTGAGAAACAGGCCCCCCGGATACGATTCAAATACTATTCGTTTCTACTATATTGTATCGAATATCTTGGACTGGACACTGAACCACGCCTATTTGCGCCTCAAGACAGTATGATTTCGGATCGGACACCGGACCGAGCACCATACCTCGTCTATGAGCTCCTCGAGACAGTACATGTAGTTAAAGAGAAGAAACAATGCATGAATGATATAGATGAGAAATAGTGTGTTATGTTTTTATTGTTATATTAGAATATACATTGTTAGTACAATCTGAAACTTGCTGATTCTTTCCTTCTTCTCATGTACCCAATATACTCAAACTTAGACCGATACACCTGACCCTGACCAGTTACTCGATATTTGGATCAGTGGCGGTTGTACGGAGGGGGGGGGGAGAGGAATATAGTACCGAAAAACATTAACCTGACCAGCTCCTCCGTCCGACGAGATATTTGTATCAGTGGCGGTTGTATGGAGGAGAACAGAGAGGGCCATGGTCATGGTACCGACAAAAATGCAACTGACCCGGCTTTGCTCACTCTCCCATAGCTTCAAATTCCCTTTCATTGATATATAATTTGCCTGGGGTTGCCTTAACAAATCTGTGACCCTCAAAATGTCTAGAAACGCCACTGATTTGTATAGGATGTCGAAACTGTGTATAGTCAAACAGAGATATTTCGGCTCATCCGGGTACCGTCAAAACATATACACAACCAGTCCATTATATTTTCAAGGGTGTTGCTGTAACTTGCCAAACAAACAACCCTCTAAATAAGATACTTTTATACCCTTGAAAATATAATGGACTGGTTTTGTATATGTTTTGACTGTACCCGGATGAGCCGAAATATCTCTGTTTGACTATAGGGTCAAACATAAAATGTCAATTTTTGGGGGGTTGCTCCTTGTTTTCTGGGTTTCAGAATTGTCATCATGATAAAAATCAGAACAACAAAAAGACTATGAAAGAGTCAGCAAGTATCAGACCTATTATTAGAAAGTGCCTAGCATATTTTATACCATTATTGTAAATATCAATGTATATTGACATTTTAACCTACCAGTATATATCAGTTGGGGGTTTTCAACCATTTCCTCCTATTACCTCCGTTAAGGATCCGTGATAGATTGCATTAACCCCTTACTCCTTTAAAAATCTATTCCTTCGGACAACTGAATAGAACAATATGTGCAATTGTCCAAACAAAAAGTGCCTCTATACCTCAGATTATCAAAAATACTCCAGGTTGAAACCCCCTGACTTAAATGGTAGTGGTGTGAATATTTTTATAGAGATTTGTGAAATATGTTATTACATTTTCACCGTAAAAAAACTAAAAATCTAGTCAATTTAAAGGGGTTTAAAACGAGAGTTCCAGCCTTTGTATGTGTATTTGGCAACTAGAACCAATTCAAAAGTAACTAATCGCAATAAACATTCGAACCAAAGTAATTTATTTTGGATATTATGTTTAATTTGGCTCAGTTTAAGCAGATTTAGCAGGAAATTAAATATATTCAATTAAGCTATACGAGACCAGCCATACCCTCATACACATACACTGCTGGTAAACCTTTTTTTAATCGTTTTAAGTAAATATTTTACTCAGTATTATTTATAAAATCAAGTGCAATAACTCTTGGTACTCTTTTCTATGCATTATATTATTATATATATTATACATACATTTGTTAAGGGTTTTTTTTTTATTCAAAAGGGTATTTTTATTGGTTTTCTAAATCTATACATATTTACTTTACCAGCTGATAGAGCTGAATTTCAGCTATCTGTATAGTCATCTAAATATTTACTTTACCAGCTGATAGAGCTGAATTTCAGCTATCTGTATAGTCATCTACAGTCTAGAGGTGAATTTCAGCTTTATATCTGTACAGTCCTCTAAATATTTACTTTACCAGCCGATAGAGCTGAATTTCAGCTATCTGTATAGTCATCTACAGTCTAGAGGTGAATTTCAGCTTTATATCTGTACAGTTATCTAAATATTTACTTTACCAGCTGATAGAGCTGAATTTCAGTTATCTGTATAGTCATCGAAATATTTACTAAGTTAGCTCTTAGAGTCAAATTGTAGTCATATGTATATTCATCTAAATATTTACCAGCTGATAGTGTGCACGAATATTTATGTTCCAATGTTTGACATTGTAATATAGACTCTGTAACGTATGACAATATAATACAATGTAAGATATTAGACTCTGTAATGTATGACAATATAATACAATGTATGATAATAGACTCTGTAACGTATGACAATATAATACAATGTATGATATTAGACTCTGTAATGTATGACAATATAATACAATGTATGATATTAGACTCTGTAACGTAAGACAATATAATACAATGTATGATAATAGACTCTGTAACGTATGACAATGTAATACAATGTATGATATTAGACTCTGTAACGTATGACAATACAATACAATGTATGATATTAGACTCTGTAATGTATGACAATATGATACAATGTATGATAATAGACTCTGTAACGTATGACAATATAATACAGTGTATGATATTAGACTCTGTAACGTATGACAATGTAATACAATGTATGATATTAGACTCTGTAACGTATGACAATGTAATACAATGTATGATATTAGACTCTGTAACGTATGACAATATAATACAATGTATGATATTAGACTCTGTAACGTATGACAATGTAATACAATGTATGATATTAGACTCTGTAACGTATGACAATATAATACAATGTATGATATTAGACTCTGTAATGTATGACAATGTAATACAATGTACGATATTAGACTCTGTAACGTATGACAATGTAATACAATGTATGATATTAGACTCTGTAACGTATGACAATGTTTTTTTATAATTTGGTTTGAGCAATATTTAAACAACATAATATATTTGTACAATAAATTTTCGATGTTAGAACAAAATAATAATTATTCATAATATATTTTTAATCCTAATTCTCGTCTTGTATTTTATTTCTTTTTGTCATATCGTGCGTTAATGACTTCTTAAGTGTCGAAATTGCCACGGGGTTCTCAGCACCAGGCATTCTGTTAGTAAAATAATACGAAATTTGAACGTAGTGATACTGATCCCAGCTGGAAGCTCAGTCGGTAGCGAGTTGGTTTGCCTACTGCTAGACGATTGGGTGCTGTGGGTTTGAATTCCCTCATCCTCCCAGTTAAGAAAGATGATGATGCCATGGCAGGTGCTTTTGAGAGTCGGACCAATGTCAGCTTTCACCCCAATCACCTAACATTTAACTTCATTCAACTAACTTGTGGCCAGTAATGAAGTCACAAAGCCCAAAGATCGACCAATAAATGTATTTGCGTCCCTTTGAAGTTGTGCTAGCGAACCAATTTGGGGTCTCGACCCTTGATTTGGAGACTGGGGCATTAAGATATCAGAGACAATTGGAGTAGTGACGTCATGAAAATATTATTCCATCTAGGCAGGCAGCTGTTGAACAAAAACTGAAACATTGTACATAGTTTAGATAAAGAGATAGCACCTAGTTCTGTCACAGTGCCAGGAATTGTTCTAACAGATGTATAAATACCTTCTTTATTCAGTCTGTCTGTTAGTCTAGCTTTACTCGATTGGGTTGTCGTCTGCTAGCTGATTGGATTCTGTGGGTTCGATTGCTCCTCATGTGTGAAATTTCTTATGCTTTGACCCAAGGTCGGTTATCTACCTATTCTGCTCAACTTTCGTCATTATTCGAGGTTATATAATGACAAGGCTATGATAGGTGGCTATAGGCGGTAAAAATGGACAAGGGAGAAAACTGGCTGTTTTTAGCCCACGAGAAGACAACAATAATTGAGATTGGCTGACCTATAATTTATTGGATATGGCAATCACAGTATAGTATACGAGGGAATCTAGCCACGCTTGTCTAGTTCCGAAGTTGATACGAGTTCTCAATAATACCTTGGTTCCCAACCAGGGGTACTATACCCTTGGGGGTACCAGCAAACACCACAAGGGGTACCTGAGAAGCCTCTCAGACAATTTTTAAAAGTATGTAATAGTTTAAATATCAAACTGCATCAATCGACAAATATCATTTCACTTTCATATTGGCTCTTAATGTTACTTAGGGTGAGCAAAGGGGTACCAGGAGATTGCGTTAAAGAAATAGGTGTAACGAAGATTCCAAAATGTTGGGAACCAAGGATCTAACAGTATATTGTTGTTTTCAGAGGACTCATTAATTCAAGGAGTGAGTTCTTTCCCAGATTTTAAACTGAATATTTAGAACTATGAAAGTGCAAATTGAAAGCCTAAGACCACAAAAGCGGAAAATGACAGCGGAGAGAGACTTTCAAAGCTTTAATTTCAATTTGCTGATTACTAGTCAGAGGTCTGTGGTTTCTGTAATTTCATGAACAAAGCTTGTCCAAATTATCTCATAGCTACCAAAGCAGATGGTCTGAATGCTGCAGACCTCAATCGAATCTCTTTTGGGCAAAGATGGATAATACAAAGCTCTCTGCAGTTAAATAGAACCATTGTTCCATCTACTTCCTGTGAAATGAAATGCGGAAGAGAGATAAAGATAAATTATTCGTAACATTATTTAATTGTGGTCTGACTTTATATTTGATAAAACTAGTAATGTCCCTTTAAATGCTAAAAAGATGTGTTTAGTATTTATTCAACCAGTCCAACAGCAACGCTAACTTGTCCTACCAAGAAGCAAGATAAGAAGTCCATATAGTAAGAGAATAACATTATAAAATAAAGAAACTAACGATCCGAACCGCAAAACGAAACTCGAAATCCAAAAGGACATTTTGACGAAACATAGGTAACAGCTTATGAACTTTTCACATGAGGAATTATATCAATCATACATGAGTAAGTATATCATAATGAAAATTGGTATTAGGTGTCTAGATGAGTAAGCATACCCTGCCTGGCGCCACACCCGTCCTAGCTGTTAAACTATTGTCTTTTTTGACATTTCAGCAGATTTTAAGAAATACAGAACTAGAAACATCCACCCTACTACCCCAGCGGATCTGGAGTCTAATTTAAATAAAGAACTATAATTGTTTATGACAGGTTAATCAGACATCAGACTGGTTCTTTCTACTGACCATTACACCAGATGGTCGGCCTGGTTTTAACAGATTTAAACTGACGGTTCCTGGCAGTTAGAGGGAGCCGCGGTGGCTCAGTGAGTTAGACGCTTGCTCGCTAACCTGGAGGTCCAGGGTTCAATCCCGGCATGGGTCGAGATGATACCTTCGGATTTTTCAACCCGGTTTCCCCCTGTCAGTGATGCAGGTCGGAGGGGCTGACATGGAAAAGCGTCTAGTCGTTCGGATGGGACAATAAACCGAGGCCCCGTGTGCTATTGGCTGTGCACGTTAAAGATCCCTCGGCAGTTGGAAATCGAAAATAAGAGCAGGCTAATGCCGCTGTCCTGGCAAAATTTCCCTCATTGCACACTGCATGGCGTTTGCCCGTCCTCAATTAGCCCATATAGGTGCAGAAAGTAGGACGTAAAACTCCATTCATTTCATTTCATTTTCATTTCATTTTCCTGGCAGTTAGGCCACATAAAAAAAAACAATTGGTGATCGTCCCCGCCCGTGCCTGAAAATGGCCCCGTCCCTAATTTTTTTAAATTTTTTATTTAAAAAAAAAACCGTAAACAATCCGCTCAATAGCGTAGGTATAGCAAAAATTCAATTTTTCGCGGACATTTAACGCAGAATAACTAATATAATAGGAAATACCACCAGTAGGTCCATCTAGCGACCATAGTAAGAACTACAACACCCATCCGCGCATGCGCTGCCATCGTATCATGTGGGCTTAAGTGTATTAGGGTCCTATAAAAAAATAAAAAATAAAAAAAAAAACCTCCCCCCCTCCCCTGATTTCGGAAATTGAAAGGACGATCACCAATTTTTTTTTTTTATGTGGCCTTAGAGAACTTTTTTTTTAATTTCAAGAAGATAAAGAATTTTGATATAACTCTATGGAAGGGTGGTTTAAGTCTTGTGTATTTTGGATATTTTTACATGATTTGGTTGTTCCTGAAAGCTGATGTTTTCTAGCGTTTCTGGAACGAATTTCTCCCCGTAAATTAATTGTTATCAGACAATCCTCAATAGTTTGTTAACATTTCTTTAAAGTGTACAAAATCTGTTCGGAATTTCTTTCAAAGAGTTTTGAGCATTGCAGATTAATACGTTATAAGGCCTCAATAACTTTCTAAACTTTTCAAGACAATTGCCCGTTGGAACGAGTTAGTGATATAATACATAAAAATGTGACAGTTTTAAGTTTAAATCTAGGAAGTATTAAAGCAATAAATGGAAATATGAGTTGATCTAAAATATGTACAAATAGTTATACAGTTAAAATGCCAGGTAAGAAGAACTTTTATATGATGTAGACTATTTCTCCAACTAAGCTGTAACTGTATAGGGGTATTCGTATAACTTCTCAGAACGAAATATTCAATAGAATACGAAAAAAACATTTACATGTAAGTTTTTATTCATTAAAGAAATAATATCTCTAAAAATGATCAAAAAAGCAAAATTCTCAAACTTGGTGAATAAGAGTTTATATTCATTAGGCAACTTGTCTGGCTTCATAAACAAACAACATATTACCTGTATGATCTGATAAATCTAGAAAACTGGCTTATCTATTACAGTTACTACAAAATATTAAGCGTTTTATTATTAGATTTTCGATAATAACCTGTATTTTTTTTGGAATAAAAGTGGATGTTGCAATTAAATGAATTCTAAATTGCTAACATTTAGTGGAATTATTACAATCAGACCTTTTTTTAAACTCTTAACTCAATTAGGTTATACTGTTGTTACTCTTATCTCTATTCTGCATGCATTTCAGACTCTCGGTTCGTCTGCAATTGATACAGATAATACAGGTTTCATTTGTTCTAACCACACGAAATTAAATACAGTCTATTACTTGTTACCTATATACACTGGAATGCAGTGGACAATAAGGTAAATTTTACCAGGTTTCCAAGCCACAAGATAACAAGATAACATTTCAATCTATCCCTGGATGCAATAGACATTATAATGATAGTAAAATAGTAGAAGAATATAGTCTATAATTGTTACCTATATATACTCCTGAGTTTTATTTACATAGTCACAATCCGTCCTCGTCCAGTTTCAAACAATAGACATCGTATCACATTCTCCTACAACTCTACCTCATATCGGGAATTATCTATTTTACATCGGGGGTGACAGGACATTGTTCATTTTAAATTAGGTCTAAATTCAGTTTTAATTTTCATACATTTCGGAAGTTTTGTTATTGAATGAGGGTGTGGATACATTATGAATTACGTCCCTTTGTTTACCTAAGACTTGTCCCAATATAAAGCCTCTAGTATCTCCACTCACCACCCCAAACTAGTTGATAGTAAAGTAAATATTATAGATCTAAAATAGAATAAAAAAAACTTTAATTCAGATCATTACCTCTGTGATATAATAAACCAATAAAAGGACAAAAAGTGCCCAACTATGGACACAAATAAGGAAAATGTAACAAAAGGGTGAAAAATGGTCCTAATTATTAAACCGGGTTCGAATCCGAAGTCTGGAGTACACGTAACCGTTATTCGGAGAAGTCGCAACGTTCCAAGTAAGTATTGATTTAAAACCGTTGATAATTTAAAAACTATGATATGCATCCCTTTACTCAAAATCCCCGTGGGGTAAGGGGCAATCTAATTAAAATAAGATTACATTTCGTTTAGGTTATTTTTTGATTGTCGACTCAGTTGGGATTTTGAGTCTGAAATGGCTTTGTAATTAGACATCGGCCCCATATCTTCGTGAATAAAGAAACCAAGTACTTACGATCAGAACCGCAAAACGAAACTCAAAATCCAAAACGACATTTTGACGAAACATATACTAGTAGTTAACAGTTTACGAACTTTTCACATGATTATATCACACATGAGTGGTATCAGGTGTCTAGAAGAGTAAGCATACCTTACCTGGTGCCACACCCGTCCTAACTAATTTATTAATTGTTGGAAAGGAAATTTTATTGAAAAACCCTGAAGAATATGGAGGTAGATAAATTGACAGGCATCATTGTAATGAATTGTTTGTCCAGATATTTTATTTTTGACCATATGGACTAATATAGTTTTGTTTGACCACACCTACTTCGATTATATTTCTATATACTTTATTGAAAGTAGGTATTTTGATCAGCTAAAAAAATAATTTCAAAATGTTTACAGAAATTGGTCAGTGTACAAAGAGAGACATAATTTTTCGAAAAACAATTCTTGTCAAAACCTGGGCCCAGTTCCTAGTCTTGTGCTTAAGATCAATTTCGTGCTTAAAACCCTAAGCACTTGACTTGTCTCTATGCAAGAATTAGTAGGAAAATATCAAGTCGAATATCGGACTTGGACTTACTTAAATGCTAGGAACCGGACCCTGACCCATACCCCCACCCCCCTCTCTCAATCCTCTTTTATATAATAGTGTATTTAACGTTGCAGTGTATGATAATAAAATGTCTGTGAGATACAAACGTTTTCTACTTAATGACTTGAACATTCTGTGGAATTCACATTGCAACTTTCTCTCGACGGTAACCTTGAGTATCCAGTTACACTTTCTAAATAGTGTTAAAGAGACACGACTGGGTTCCCTCACATACTGCTCTCGATAATACGTTTCTTTTGATAATACGTTTCTCTTGATAATACGTTTCTCTTGATAATACGTTTCTTCTTTTGATAATACGTTTCTTCTCTTGATGATACGTTCCTCTTGATAAGTTCCTCTTGATAATACGTTTCTCTTGATAATACGTTCCTCTTGATAATACGTTTCTCTTGATAATACGTTTCTCTTAATAATACGTTCCTCTTGATAATACGTTTCTCTTGATAATACGTTTCTTCTTTTGATAATACGTTTCTTCTCTTGATGATACGTTCCTCTTGATAATACGTTTCTCTTGATAATACGTTTCTTCTTTTGATAATACGTTTCTTCTCTTAATAATACGTTCCTCTTGATAATACGTTTCTCTTGATGATACGTTTCTCTTGATAATACGTTTCTCTTGATAATACGTTTCTCTTGATAATACGTTTCTCTTGATGATACGTTTCTCTTGATAATACGTTTCTCGTTTCTCTTGATAATACGTTTCTCTTGATAATACGTTTCTCTGGATAATACGTTTCTTTTGATAATACGTTTCTTCTTTTGATAATACGTTTCTTCTCTTGATGATACGTTCCTCTTGATAATACGTTTCTCTTGATGATACGTTTCTCTTGATAATACGTTTCTCTTGATAATACGTTTCTTTTGCTGTCTGAGGGTAACTTTTCTCCATCTAAATGTAATTGAAACACGTGTACAGCTTTTGATATTTTGTTTTTTAGGGGGTTACTTCAATAACAGTTTCACTATTTCTTTTCTTTAATTGTCTGAGGGTAACTTCACTCGATTTATTCTAAATACATGTTTAACTCTTGATATTTCGTTTTGTTTATTTTTCTGATGGTTTCTTCACCCAATCTGATAAATTACAATGTTTCGTCTGGTGTATTTCTGGTGGTGACTTCCTTGCAATCATGATGAAATTCTTATACAATCAGAGTTCAGTCGTAATGTGTTCAAAAAGCGTCCTACTAACCCCAAAAGAACACACTCATATATATCAATATACCAAGACACACATTATTCAAATGAGAAATAACTATGACACCTTCGTTGTGTACAAGTGACTTTGAACAATGTTGCATATCAATTTCGTTCAGATCATGATCTGGGAGGCTAGTAACCCCCAGAAAACACCCCTATATAGGTCTACAATTTAATCAGAAGGTTCTTACCTGTAAATCATAAAAAAGACTTGCCCAATTTTAGCGATTCTCAACCAGTCTCAAATGTCTTATCAAGTTCCAGGTATATTGTGAGCCCCCGTAAAATTTTATGATCGTTACTCAAACTTCACCTAAAATAACCCCACGCACCTCCACGGGCGAACTAACTTCGACAATCTAATTTGTCAGAAATAACCATGAAACCGTCTCTTTAAATAAGTTGTATGCGTCTGTGGTACGATGTGTTCTAGTGTATGAGAGGTAAAGAGTAAGATCTAACGAAACGGAGAATAGAATAATATAAAGGATATCATACCCCAGCATGGTGTAACAAACTTATTAACAGTTTTCATATCTCATACAGTCTTTTGCTTGTTTTGTGTAAGAAATCAACGTGAACTCAATAAGAGCAAGGTATGTGGAGTTTTATTATTTTTATAAAGAAATGTATGAAGAGAAGAGAAGAGAAAGTGATATACGGTGTATGTTTTGATATTCACCTAGCATTCTCTCTATTAGGTTAGACGTTTACTCGCTAACCTAGAGGTCCAGGGTTCAAACCCGATTTCCCCCTGTCAGTGATGAAGGTCGAAGGGGCTGACATGGACAAGACGTATAGTCGTTCGGATGGGAAATAAACCGAGGTCCCGTTTGCTATTGGCTGTACACGTTAAAGATCCCACGACAGTTGGAAATCGAAAATAAAAGCAGGCTAATGCCGCTGTCATGGCAAAATTTCAGTCATTGCACATTGCATGATATTTGTCGAAGAAAAGCAGAATGTAAAACCAAAATTTCATTTCATTTATTCTACCTTATGCTTATAAAAATATAATATTGTTGAAATGCAAAGATTGGGTGAAAATTAAGTCACCAAGTCAAATGCAGAATACAGAACAATTGCGTGTTAATCTCAATTCTATTGTATCAAATGCATAAACTGAGAAAATGTTTTCATATAATGTAGCCTACTCAATTAGAAAGGTTTACAATTAATCCCTTGAACTAGAAAAGTTCAATATTTTCTATAAATGTTCCCAAACAGTATCCAATACATCGTTTCCAATCATTTCATTTCCAAAATCTGACAAAGAGCTTCCTTATATTTTCCTTAACGATGAATTTAATATATTATACACGATCATCCTTTTTAAGTTCCCGAAAAGGGCCACTGTTTCCATTCATTACATTATACTCCCAAATTTGACATATTTTATATTCATCAACAACAAGTAGTCCACTACTATACAACTATTACTCTCGATCTTGCCATATTTTTGGATGCGATTTTGATTAACAGAATTGATTTACTCGTACGGATTTTCATTTCTTAATTCATGATCAATTCTACCGTTATATCATAAGTTCAAGATAATCCCTAGAGTTCATTGTTTCCAAACATTCCATTCCGAGCATTAAATCACTAAACTGGATTCACCTATTGAACAGGAAGGTTCCTTGGATCCTTTCCATCTTTTAGAATTTTCATGGAAAAGTCCACCACAGAATATCCTTGAGTGAGACAACCGAGAGAAACCACGTCTACATAGGAAACACAGAAATTCACTAAATTAGATTTAGTAATGCCACCACTGGCTTCTATTATTATATGAGGAAATTGATGTTTCAATTCAGCCGAGGTGCTGGCTAGTATTTCAGGAGTAAAGTTGTCCAGCATGATCACGTCTGCTCCTGCTGTTCCCGCCTCCTGCGCCTCTTCCAGACTTCGACATTCGACTTCGATCTTGTGACTGAATCCGCCAACAATCTTAGCGTCTTTAACAGCCTGTGTGATGCTACCGGCGGTCCATATATGGTTATCTTTCAACATAATCATGGACGAGAGATCGTATCTATGAGTTGTCGCCCCTCCTACTAACAGAGCATACTTCTCTACTAATCTAAACCCAGGCGTAGTTTTTCTCGTTCCAGCTATCTCTCCACCCCATCCACAACTCCTTGCGAGAGAGTTCAGTTCTCTTGCTAATGAAGCTATTCCACTCGCCCGAGTAAGAACATTCAGAGCGATACGTTCTGCTAGTAAGAGTTGTCGAACTTTCCCAGTGACTGAAGCTACAGTTTGAATGGGATCTAGAAGCTGACCTTCTTTGAAAAACCAATCCACTTCCAAATCTAATTCTTTAAATATAGCATTCACAAAGGGAACCCCAGCTAAAACTCCGGCACTTTTTAAAAGAATTACTGAAGTTTCTGGCTTTTCACCCACCACAAATCCACCGTAATCAAAATTTGGAGTGTCCTCCTTCAACCATTCGCGAGCAAGATGGCGTAAAGCGACAGGACTTAATATATATGGCAGTCTCTCGTTGTATACATCACTCAAAATCTTCTCATTTGACTTTGCCATTTTTCCCTGAAATGGAGTAACAATCACATTATACATACGACACAAACTTTAAATATCACAAAATCCACCAAAAAAACAAATAATTAAAACGTAACGTACGAAGAAATTGAGTTTTACATCCTAATTTTCATCAGCTGGTGAGGACGGGACGTAATGTATGAGCTGAACATGAGAATACACGAAACATACAATATGGACACAAGCATTCGTTGTCACAAAATTCACCAAACGACACAAAAAGCTGGAAATGAATGTAGGTCTACCTGGAACATATACCACAGACTTAACTCCACCTTACTATTTGACGCAAAATAATTTTTCGCTTTACCTGTCAATGGAACTTAATTTCAGCTATCCGTATTACTTATACGTATGAAGTTCACCTGACTGAAATAAACTATACAGAAAGAACGGACATTGGTCAAAGATATCAAAAGAAAGTTCACAACACAGTAATACACCCAACACCAATGATAAAATCTGGAAAATGTTGCTAATGATCTTGCTGGTAAATGTTGGTTTTACCTGTCAATGGAACTTAACTCAAACTATGCGTATTACTAATACGTATGCACTTCTGACTTTAGTTCACCAAACTGAAATAAACTATACACAAAGAACGAACATTGGTCAAAGCTATCAAAAGAAAGTTAACAACACAGCTGATCCACGATACGTCTTTACGGTCTTTGATAAAATCTGGAAAATGTTGCAAATGATCTTGCTAGCTAGATAAAGATAATAATATACTTTGATACATTGTGTTTTGAAATCAATCAGAAGCTATCTCATCTAAGTAAACTTTGACCCCAACATCCGAATACCAACACAGTGAAATAGATAATAGGAACCAGATGATAGAAAAGATAAACATAAGATAACAGATAAGATAAGATGGTCAAGATTAAAAATCTAAATTTTATGTTCATTTTTAGATAGATGTAGTACATTTGTTTGAGTTACCTGGTATGGTTTTTGTACAGTCTGTCTTGTAGAATCTGGCTGTTTCTTCTCTTCTAAAAACGAACGAACGAAATTGTTGTCAGACCTGTTTATTAAAGAAGTGTGTTGCTTCTATATGTCGTTCAAATCTTATAAGATTGTTAACAATTAGTTCACTATGTTTATGTAATTACACAATTTGATTGTCTATTAGCCATATCTTGAATCACTTTTGACTTGTCCTTGGTGACAGCATAATTGGCAATACTTTGTCATTGGTTCAGACGATTTTCAGTCACTAGACATTACACAGTTGACATCAGAATCGTTTTACCTTAGATACCAGAACGGACTGTTTCTCTTTGACACAAGAACCACTGTACCTTGATCTTGATCACATGAAACGTTGTACCTTTGTTATCAGAGGCGTTGTACCTTTGATATCAGAGGCGTTGTACCTTTGATATCAGAGGCGTTGTACCTTTGATATCAGAGGCGTTGTACCTTGGTTATCAGAGGCGTTGTACCTTTGCCACAAGAACCGCTGTACCTTTGTCACAAGAAGCGCTGTACCTTGGTTATCAGAGGCGTTGTACCTTGGTTATCAGAGGCGTTGTACCTTAGTCACTAGAACCGATGTACCTTGGTTATCAGAGGCGTTGTACCTTAGTCACTAGAACCGATGTACCTTGGTTATCAGAGGCGTTGTACCTTAGTCACTAGAACCGATGTACCTTGGTTATCAGAGGCGTTGTACCTTAGTCACTAGAACCGATGTACCTTGGTTATCAGAGGCGTTGTACCTTAGTCACTAGAACCGATGTACCTTAGTTATCAGAGGCGTTGTACCTTAGTCACTAGAACCGATGTACCTTGGTTATCAGAGGCGTTGTACCTTAGTCACTAGAACCGATGTACCTTGGTTATCAGAGGCGTTGTACCTTAGTCACTAGAACCGATGTACCTTGGTTATCAGAGGCGTTGTACCTTAGTCACTAGAACCGATGTACCTTGGTTATCAGAGGCGTTGTACCTTAGTCACTAGAACCGATGTACCTTGGTTATCAGAGGCGTTGTACCTTAGTCACTAGAACCGATGTACCTTGGTTATCAGAGGCGTTGTACCTTAGTCACTAGAACCGATGTACCTTGGTTATCAGAGGCGTTGTACCTTAGTCACTAGAACCGATGTACCTTGGTTATCAGAGGCGTTGTACCTTAGTCACTAGAACCGATGTACCTTAGTTATCAGAGGCGTTGTACCTTAGTCACTAGAACCGATGTACCTTGGTTATCAGAGGCGTTGTACCTTAGTCACTAGAACCGATGTACCTTGGTTATCAGAGGCGTTGTACCTTAGTCACTAGAACCGATGTACCTTGGTTATCAGAGGCGTTGTACCTTAGTCACTAGAACCGATGTACCTTGGTTATCAGAGGCGTTGTACCTTGGTTATCAGAGGCGTTGTACCTTAGTCACTAGAACCGATGTACCTTGGTTATCAGAGGCGTTGTACCTTAGTCACTAGAACCGATGTACCTTGGTTATCAGAGGCGTTGTACCTTAGTCACTAGAACCGATGTACCTTAGTTATCAGAGGCGTTGTACCTTAGTCACTAGAACCGATGTACCTTGGTTATCAGAGGCGTTGTACCTTAGTCACTAGAACCGATGTACCTTGGTTATCAGAGGCGTTGTACCTTAGTCACTAGAACCGATGTACCTTGGTTATCAGAGGCGTTGTACCTTAGTCACTAGAACCGCTGTAGCTTGGTTATCAGAGGCGTTGTACCTTAGTCACTAGAACCGATGTACCTTGGTTATCAGAGGCGTTGTACCTTGGTTATCAGAGGCGTTGTACCTTAGTCACTAGAACCGATGTACCTTAGTCACAAGAACCGTTGTAGCTAGGTCACAAGAACCGTTGTAGATTGGTCACAAGAACCGCTGTACCTTGGTTATCAGAGGCGTTGTACCTTAGTCACTAGAACCGATGTACCTTGGTTATCAGAGGCGTTGTACCTTAGTCACTAGAACCGATGTACCTTGCTTATCAGAGGCGTTGTACCTTGGTTATCAGAGGCGTTGTACCTTAGTCACTAGAACCGATGTACCTTGGTTATCAGAGGCGTGGTACCTTAGTCACTAGAACCGATGTACCTTGGTTATCAGAGGCGTTGTACCTTAGTCACTAGAACCGATGTACCTTAGTTATCAGAGGCGTTGTACCTTAGTCACTAGAACCGATGTACCTTGGTTATCAGAGGCGTTGTACCTTAGTCACTAGAACCGATGTACCTTGGTTATCAGAGGCGTTGTACCTTAGTCACTAGAACCGATGTACCTTGGTTATCAGAGGCGTTGTACCTTAGTCACTAGAACCGATGTACCTTGGTTATCAGAGGCGTTGTACCTTGGTTATCAGAGGCGTTGTACCTTAGTCACTAGAACCGATGTACCTTGGTTATCAGAGGCGTTGTACCTTAGTCACTAGAACCGATGTACCTTGGTTATCAGAGGCGTTGTACCTTAGTCACTAGAACCGATGTACCTTAGTTATCAGAGGCGTTGTACCTTAGTCACTAGAACCGATGTACCTTGGTTATCAGAGGCGTTGTACCTTAGTCACTAGAACCGATGTACCTTGGTTATCAGAGGCGTTGTACCTTAGTCACTAGAACCGATGTACCTTGGTTATCAGAGGCGTTGTACCTTAGTCACTAGAACCGCTGTAGCTTGGTTATCAGAGGCGTTGTACCTTAGTCACTAGAACCGATGTACCTTGGTTATCAGAGGCGTTGTACCTTGGTTATCAGAGGCGTTGTACCTTAGTCACTAGAACCGATGTACCTTAGTCACAAGAACCGTTGTAGCTAGGTCACAAGAACCGTTGTAGATTGGTCACAAGAACCGCTGTACCTTGGTTATCAGAGGCGTTGTACCTTAGTCACTAGAACCGATGTACCTTGGTTATCAGAGGCGTTGTACCTTAGTCACTAGAACCGATGTACCTTGCTTATCAGAGGCGTTGTACCTTGGTTATCAGAGGCGTTGTACCTTAGTCACTAGAACCGCTGTAGCTTGGTTATCAGAGGCGTTGTACCTTAGTCACTAGAACCGATGTACCTTGGTTATCAGAGGCGTTGTACCTTAGTCACTAGAACCGATGTACCTTGGTTATCAGAGGCGTTGTACCTTAGTCACTAGAACCGATGTACCTTGGTTATCAGAGGCGTTGTACCTTAGTCACTAGAACCGATGTACCTTGGTTATCAGAGGCGTTGTACCTTAGTCACTAGAACCGATGTACCTTGGTTATCAGAGGCGTTGTACCTTAGTCACTAGAACCGATGTACCTTGGTTATCAGAGGCGTTGTACCTTAGTCACTAGAACCGATGTACCTTGGTTATCAGAGGCGTTGTACCTTAGTCACTAGAACCGATGTACCTTGGTTATCAGAGGCGTTGTACCTTAGTCACTAGAACCGATGTACCTTGGTTATCAGAGGCGTTGTACCTTAGTCACTAGAACCGATGTACCTTGGTTATCAGAGGCGTTGTACCTTAGTCACTAGAACCGATGTACCTTGGTTATCAGAGGCGTTGTACCTTAGTCACTAGAACCGATGTACCTTGGTTATCAGAGGCGTTGTACCTTAGTCACTAGAACCGATGTACCTTGGTTATCAGAGGCGTTGTACCTTGGTTATCAGAGGCGTTGTACCTTAGTCACTAGAACCGATGTACCTTGGTTATCAGAGGCGTTGTACCTTAGTCACTAGAACCGATGTACCTTAGTCACAAGAACCGTTGTAGCTAGGTCACGAGAACCGTTGTACCTTAGTCACTAGAACCGATGTACCTTGGTTATCAGAGGCGTTGTACCTTAGTCACTAGAACCGATGTACCTTGGTTATCAGAGGCGTTGTACCTTAGTCACTAGAACCGATGTACCTTGGTTATCAGAGGCGTTGTACCTTAGTCACTAGAACCGATGTACCTTGGTTATCAGAGGCGTTGTACCTTAGTCACTAGAACCGATGTACCTTGGTTATCAGAGGCGTTGTACCTTAGTCACTAGAACCGATGTACCTTAGTTATCAGAGGCGTTGTACCTTAGTCACTAGAACCGATGTACCTTGGTTATCAGAGGCGTTGTACCTTAGTCACTAGAACCGATGTACCTTGGTTATCAGAGGCGTTGTACCTTAGTCACTAGAACCGATGTACCTTGGTTATCAGAGGCGTTGTACCTTAGTCACTAGAACCGATGTACCTTGGTTATCAGAGGCGTTGTACCTTGGTTATCAGAGGCGTTGTACCTTAGTCACTAGAACCGATGTACCTTGGTTATCAGAGGCGTTGTACCTTAGTCACTAGAACCGATGTACCTTGGTTATCAGAGGCGTTGTACCTTAGTCACTAGAACCGATGTACCTTAGTTATCAGAGGCGTTGTACCTTAGTCACTAGAACCGATGTACCTTGGTTATCAGAGGCGTTGTACCTTAGTCACTAGAACCGATGTACCTTGGTTATCAGAGGCGTTGTACCTTAGTCACTAGAACCGATGTACCTTGGTTATCAGAGGCGTTGTACCTTAGTCACTAGAACCGCTGTAGCTTGGTTATCAGAGGCGTTGTACCTTAGTCACTAGAACCGATGTACCTTGGTTATCAGAGGCGTTGTACCTTGGTTATCAGAGGCGTTGTACCTTAGTCACTAGAACCGATGTACCTTAGTCACAAGAACCGTTGTAGCTAGGTCACAAGAACCGTTGTAGATTGGTCACAAGAACCGCTGTACCTTGGTTATCAGAGGCGTTGTACCTTAGTCACTAGAACCGATGTACCTTGGTTATCAGAGGCGTTGTACCTTAGTCACTAGAACCGATGTACCTTGCTTATCAGAGGCGTTGTACCTTGGTTATCAGAGGCGTTGTACCTTAGTCACTAGAACCGATGTACCTTGGTTATCAGAGGCGTGGTACCTTAGTCACTAGAACCGATGTACCTTGGTTATCAGAGGCGTTGTACCTTAGTCACTAGAACCGATGTACCTTAGTTATCAGAGGCGTTGTACCTTAGTCACTAGAACCGATGTACCTTGGTTATCAGAGGCGTTGTACCTTAGTCACTAGAACCGATGTACCTTGGTTATCAGAGGCGTTGTACCTTAGTCACTAGAACCGATGTACCTTGGTTATCAGAGGCGTTGTACCTTAGTCACTAGAACCGATGTACCTTGGTTATCAGAGGCGTTGTACCTTGGTTATCAGAGGCGTTGTACCTTAGTCACTAGAACCGATGTACCTTGGTTATCAGAGGCGTTGTACCTTAGTCACTAGAACCGATGTACCTTGGTTATCAGAGGCGTTGTACCTTAGTCACTAGAACCGATGTACCTTAGTTATCAGAGGCGTTGTACCTTAGTCACTAGAACCGATGTACCTTGGTTATCAGAGGCGTTGTACCTTAGTCACTAGAACCGATGTACCTTGGTTATCAGAGGCGTTGTACCTTAGTCACTAGAACCGATGTACCTTGGTTATCAGAGGCGTTGTACCTTAGTCACTAGAACCGCTGTAGCTTGGTTATCAGAGGCGTTGTACCTTAGTCACTAGAACCGATGTACCTTGGTTATCAGAGGCGTTGTACCTTGGTTATCAGAGGCGTTGTACCTTAGTCACTAGAACCGATGTACCTTAGTCACAAGAACCGTTGTAGCTAGGTCACAAGAACCGTTGTAGATTGGTCACAAGAACCGCTGTACCTTGGTTATCAGAGGCGTTGTACCTTAGTCACTAGAACCGATGTACCTTGGTTATCAGAGGCGTTGTACCTTAGTCACTAGAACCGATGTACCTTGCTTATCAGAGGCGTTGTACCTTGGTTATCAGAGGCGTTGTACCTTAGTCACTAGAACCGCTGTAGCTTGGTTATCAGAGGCGTTGTACCTTAGTCACTAGAACCGATGTACCTTGGTTATCAGAGGCGTTGTACCTTAGTCACTAGAACCGATGTACCTTGGTTATCAGAGGCGTTGTACCTTAGTCACTAGAACCGATGTACCTTGGTTATCAGAGGCGTTGTACCTTAGTCACTAGAACCGATGTACCTTGGTTATCAGAGGCGTTGTACCTTAGTCACTAGAACCGATGTACCTTGGTTATCAGAGGCGTTGTACCTTAGTCACTAGAACCGATGTACCTTGGTTATCAGAGGCGTTGTACCTTAGTCACTAGAACCGATGTACCTTGGTTATCAGAGGCGTTGTACCTTAGTCACTAGAACCGATGTACCTTGGTTATCAGAGGCGTTGTACCTTAGTCACTAGAACCGATGTACCTTGGTTATCAGAGGCGTTGTACCTTAGTCACTAGAACCGATGTACCTTGGTTATCAGAGGCGTTGTACCTTAGTCACTAGAACCGATGTACCTTGGTTATCAGAGGCGTTGTACCTTAGTCACTAGAACCGATGTACCTTGGTTATCAGAGGCGTTGTACCTTAGTCACTAGAACCGATGTACCTTGGTTATCAGAGGCGTTGTACCTTGGTTATCAGAGGCGTTGTACCTTAGTCACTAGAACCGATGTACCTTGGTTATCAGAGGCGTTGTACCTTAGTCACTAGAACCGATGTACCTTAGTCACAAGAACCGTTGTAGCTAGGTCACGAGAACCGTTGTACCTTAGTCACTAGAACCGCTGTACCTTGGTTATCAGAGGCGTTGTACCTTAGTCACTAGAACCGCTGTAGCTTGGTCACAAGAACCGTTGTAGCTTGGTCACAAGAACCGTTGTAGCTTTGTTATCAGAGCCGTTGTACCTTGGTCACAAAAAGCGTTGTACCTTAGTCATAAGAAGCGTTGTAGCTTGGTCACAAGAAGCGTTGTAGCTTGGTCACAAGAAGCGTTGTACCTTGGTTATCAGAGGCGTTGTACCTTAGTCACAAGAACCGTTGTAGCTAGGTCACAAGAACCGTTGTAGATTGGTCACAAGAACCGCTGTACCTTGGTTATCAGAGCCGTTGTACCCTTTACATCAAAACCGTTTTACCTTGGACATCAGAACCGTTGTACTTTGACATTATAATCGTATCACTTTGGTCTGGTCACAAGAACTTATGTATCTTTGACAGTTGTACCTTTAGCACCAGAACCGATTTACCTTTGACAGCAGGAACGCTCTATCTTGGACACCAGAGCAGTTATATATATTTTACATCAGAACCGTTACGGCTTGGACACCAGAAACACTTTACCTTCACCATCCAGAACCGGTTTAACTTAGACACTAAAATCGCTGCTCATTAGAATCATATAAGTTGTACCATGAACATCAGATCCTTTAAATACCTTGGTCATCAGAAACTCACAACTTGGACAAAATATCGTCTATCACTATCAGTAACCTCGTGTAGTTTGAGTATAACTATTTGTAACGTCTTGTCGTGTGTAGTAAAGTGTTTAACAACATTATGTGAAGTTCACTCATTACAATAGAAATATGTCTTCATTATCTTCAATAATATATACAATCAGATTGGTATTCAGGCTGGTGTAGGGTACAGGTGATACCTTAACACTGGGGATTTACATGTGATTGTATTGTATTTGTCCTCTACCATATCGCTATCTATCTCACAATTCGTGTTGGAGTATAAATATGTCACCATGTTATTATATTGGGTTCAATCAAACACGTTAACTATGCTATAACAATACCATTGGTATGCTCATTAGTTTAAGTAAGGCGTAGACCAAGGTGAGTGGGTATGCTATCGGCTGTTCTGTGAAGTAAATAAGTTGACTGGAAAGTAAAACATAATCTGACTGGAAAGTAGAACATAATCTGACTGGAAAGTAGAATATAATCTGACTGAAAAGTAGAACATAATCTGACTGGAAAAGTAGAATATAATCTGATTGGAAAGTAGAACATAATCTGACTGGAAAGTAGAATATAATCTGACTTGAAAGTAAAACATAATCTGACTGGAAAGTAAAACATAAGCTGACTGGAAAGTAAAACATAATCTGACTGGAAAGTAGAACGTAATCTGACTAGAAAGTAGAATATAATCTGATTGGAAAGTAGAACATAATCTGACTGGAAAGTAGAATATAATCTGACTGGAAAGTAGAATATAATCTGACTGGAAAGTAGAACATAAACTGACTGGAAAGTAAAACATAATCTGACTGGAAAGTAGAACGTAATCTGACTGGAAAGTAGAACGTAATCTGACTAGAAAGTAGAATATAATCTGATTGGAAAGTAGAACATAATCTGACTGGAAAGTAGAATATAATCTGACTGGAAAGTAGAATATAATCTGACTGGAAAGTAGAACATAAACTGACTAGAAAGTAGAATATAATCTGATTGGAAAGTAGAACATAATCTGACTGGAAAGTAAAACATAAGCTGACTGGAAAGAAGATCATAATCTGACTGGAAAGTAGAACATAATCTGACTTGAAAGTAAAACATAATCTGACTGGAAAGTAGAATATAATCTGACTGGAAAGTAGAATATAATCTGTCTGGAAAGTAGAACATAAACTGACTAGAAAGCAACGATAGTCAACTTGCTGTATTTAGAGGTTGGTCGGCAGAGTCGGGACTGCCCGCCTTATACCCAAAATCTCGAATTTCTGGTTTTAGGGTCCCCTCTTGATAATTCTGTGACCATAAAACTCATGTGTCCCAAGAAACAGAATGTCAGACAGTCCTGATCGCAGATGTAGAGTATTGTAAACTACCACACACAGTCAGGCAAATCCTGTGAATACGTGAATATATTTTATTACATGTACTTTATAACTCCATGATAGTAAGCCTCGTATCAAATAACAAATAAACTGCACCTAGTGTAGGCCTATTATATTACTGGTGTTCTTATTATTTTGGGGTCATTGAGAACATATAGCCTACCCATTGGCAGTTCCGTTTCCAGACAGCAAAAACATGAATTGAAGTCATGGTAGGGGGCATGGGCATGCTCCAACAACACTATAACCCACTACTTAGAATTACTTGGTTCTAGCCCTCTTGTAACATGCTATTTTATAATTTCAGTCGCCTTACCTGAGTATACAAAATTTACAAGCCAACATTCGAACCAAACCTTATGGGTGGAGTTGACTTATCGAGTTATGGCCCTTTAACAAAACGCGGGAAAATCGGTTACAAACCCACATGTTCTCCTCCGATAGGTACTGACTGTAAATTATTGAAATCTATCTATCCCATGGACACAACCACAATAAATTAAAAAATACACGCCCTATTATTAATATGTTTTCAGTGTCGTATAGGCTACGGTTTAAGATGGTGACTAGTAGGGTCTTATCTAACCTTGCCCCTCCCCCCCCCCCACCCCCTGTCTCCTACGGCTATCCTATGTAACTCTGGTAAAGGCACAGGCACGAGCTTTTGAAGCAAGGTTGGTCAAAATTGATAAAATACGGCAATGACAAGAACGTAATGTCAACGTTGAGTTTCTTCCCATTGCCTCTAATTTTATATTGACAGACGTCAATAGCCTCCTGAGATATAGCCTAGGCCTGTCGTATATACTCGTAGTCTACGTATTTGACGAAGTTTTTTTAACTTTGTAAGCGAAAATAATGGCCGGTGGTATTTATGTCCGGGTTGAACAAAATACGCTAGATAGAACTGTCCTTTATTTAGTTATGGACATTAATCACTAGTTAGAAATGTCCACGGACATTTACCACTGGCGGACATTGTACACTTTTACAACTTGACCTTTGAATGACCTTGATATATAATAATGTCTCATATTTAAAATTGTATTTGATAATTTACAACCCCACCTTTGGAAAGACTGAATGAAAACCCTATTTTATCAGACTAGGTGGTCGTGACCCAACAAAGTAACAATAAACATTGCATATGTTTTGCCTTCTACACTAACTTTCTTTAGCTATATTCAGATATATATATATATGCAAATGTTCAGCCAATTGTCTTTCTTTAATCTTTACCAATCAAAAATAAATACCTACTTTCATTTTATCTCATTTTCCTCAGAAGACGTTGCTTAATGCCGCTGTCCAGACAAAATTTCCCACATAGCACACTGCATGGCGTTTGTCCGTCCTCAATTAGCCCATATAGGTGTAGAAAAGTAGGCCGTAAAACTCCATTCATTTCATTTCTCAGAAGACGTTGCTGAGACAGTCGAGAGCTGGCGAGACTGACCGTTATGTCATAGTTTATTACCGAACTCTCCTGTCTTAAAGATACGAAGGAGTGTATACAGGGCAATATCAATCGGGATTATAAGACGACCAAAGTGATAAACAAGAGGAAAAAACGAAGAAATCGTCTCATAACAGGACAAAACGTGAATTGAGAGAGGATAACTTTGGACAGAGATTATAGTGAGTAGATTGTAATTTAAAAATAATATTTTTCACTTGTAAAATATGGTAAGACATGTTTATAAGTATTGACTGGTCTACTCAGTTCAATAACATTACAGACATATAAGATTTGAACGACATAGAGAAGCGAGGAGCACATATAACAAAACACAAGACAATATTATGGAATATAACACACTTCTTTAATACAGTTAGGCACATAACATTTCAACACAAGATACAGTGTCTCATCAGACATAGACTCATAGAATGGATGATAATGACAAATTGAGATTTTCCTTCAATCGGGAGTCTGACATAAATTTGTCGGTGAAATTGAAGTAGACTAGTAAGAAATTGATATTTTATTTTCAGAGTGTATATTGATAAATGATTAATGAAATTGGAAAAAAAATCCTGGACTGAAATATAGAGCTATATTTTTTTTAAACAATATTTAACTAAATAGGCTTTTAAATATGAAATGGTTGCAGACCAAGCCTTTGCGTACATAACCCCTCTTGGAATACAAAAGTTATAAAATATAATATTTTCTCATTTATTTGTTATCAGTGCATTCCATCAAGTATGATTTATTCATTCATTCATTTAAACATATTTTACCAATTTTGTGTATTTTCTATTGTTTTTAAATGAATACACGTCACTCAATGGTTGTCTTGTCATTCATTCATTCATTCATTCATTCATTCATTCATTCATTCATTCATTCATTCATTCATTTCTTCATTTAGGCAGCTTTTTTGGATATACTCTTTAGTGTATTTTCTCATTCATTCATTCAGTCACATTTTTAGTGAATTTTATCATTCATTCATTCTGAATTATTGCATTCATTTATTTAATAATTACATGTCATTCGATCATTCCATCATTCATTCCTTTATTTGTTCATTCCTTCATTAATTCATTCATTCATTCATTCATTCATTCATTCATTCATTCATTCATTCATCCAGTAAGACAATAATGACAAGCTATGGAGAGATCAATGTGACATTGAGACAGATAAACAGTAAGACAGTGAGGAGGTCATCAAGTTTGATTGTTGACAGTTAAAATCTATTATAATTTATATCCACCAATCAGATTGAAGTAGATGTCAGGGGCCCTACCCCTCAGGGTCAGTTCAGGGTCTACCCTAGGGTGAGTTCAAGGTTTTTGTTTACACTATTTTTATTAGGTATTTTTTAAGGGCCCTGACTTAAACCCGCTATAATAAATAATTATCTATATGAAGAAAAATAAGAAAAGTTCATTAAATATATCTTAATCATTATTTCACTTCATTATGTCACCTAAGATTAGGCAAGTACAGAATTTGAAATGTACAAACTTTAAGGGGGTAGGATTAAAATTATCAAATAGATCAAAAACAGAAACACTTTTCTTATATCACATGTTACAGGTAATGTGGCAGAAACAAACTGTGTTTAAAATAATCTCTATGAAAAGACTATAAGTAAAGTACGGTATATTTATGTGTATATGAAACTTGAATTGGTATTGAAAAATCAATTCAATGATGAACAACTAAGACTTAGTGAAAAGTTTAAAGGGGACCAGTCTTCATTTTTATTGGTTGATTTGGGTCTTGAATATATTTAAGTATCCTTCTGAAGCACTAGAAATGCACGAAAATGCGTATTTCCTTCAAATATACCTTAAATTAGACATTTCTCCTTTTATTTCTATAGATGACTTTTCTATATATTACATAGTATAGATAATGTGTAGTAGGGCATTATAACTTTCAAATGCTAATAATTATGGATGTACATGGATTTGAAGTCTCAAATTTCAATGGTGAGTTGTGATAACCAGTACTAAATTGCTGAGCTAAAAAATGTTAACATGTATGAATATTCAGTATGTCAATTATGAATATGTATAGCACGTGCATGTCATGGCTTTGCGCATGAGCACATCTGTTTGTATAATCACTTTATGTGTTACCCCCATGGAGTGAAGACGTACGTCTCAATAAATATATGAACCAAAGAATGTGTTTTGATGTATACGAGTTAACAAAAAATCCCCGTTTCTGAGACTTGGAAAAATCGACCCACGAAAATGAAGCCTGTGCCCCTTTAACTTAACTTTTTCTTTTTTTCATTTGTTGAATATTTGATATTGAATACAATACTAGGTTGAAACTCACTGATGCTGAAAATATTTTTGAAGTTTTTTGTGGTATTAAAATATTGTTTAAATAGAATAAATAGTAGTTAATCTGTTTCATGGGGTGACACAGTGTTTAAAGGGATAGATTCTTGTTTTAAGAAGCAGGGTATGCTAACTCTTCTAGACACCTAATACCACTATATCAACATAGTTCTACCTAAATCTACACAGTTCTACATAGTACTACCTAGATCTACATAGTTCAACATAGTTCTACCTAGTCTACATAGTTCTATATAGTTCTACCTAGTCTACATAGTTCAACATAGTACTACCTAGATCTACATAGTTCAACATAGTTCTACCTAGTCTACATAGTTCTATATAGTTCTACCTAGTCTACATAGTTCAACATAGTACTACCTAGATCTACATAGTTCTACATAGTACTACCTAGTCTACATAGTTCTATTTAGTTCTACCTAGTTTCTTCATAGTTCTTCATAATACTGCATAGTTCTACATAGTTCTACCTAGTTCTTCATAGTTCTTCATAATACTGCATAGTTCTACATAGTTCTACCTAGTTCTTCATAGTTCTACATAGTACAAAATAGTTCTACCTAGTTCTAAATAGTTCTACATAGTACAAAATAGTTCTGCATAGTTTTACCTGGTTCAACATTGTTCTACATAGTTCCACCTAGTTCTACATAGAACAAAATATTTCTACATAGTACAAAATAGTTCTACCTAGTTCTAAATAGTTCTAAATAGTTCTACATAGTACAAAATAGTTCTACCTAGTTCCACATAGTTCTAAATAGTTCTACACAGTTTCACCTAGTTCTACATAGTTCCACCTAGTTCTACATAGTTTCACCTAGTTCTACATACTACTGTACTAGTTTCTGAGTCTTTGATACATTGTCCAATGGAGTTAGTTTACGTTCCCCTCTAATTTATTATAATAATGATAGGTTTATATAACATCATGGTCTGTATCTTTATATTTATATCATCACATTGTGTTTACATTAGGCTACACTCGCCTGGGTAATCTATTGTAATATACATATACTCATAGTCTCTATCATACAGTCTTTATTTTAATATCCAGTCTTTCAAAGTTGAGACTTATAGTCATTTATGTTGTTACTAGCTTATCCAGTCATTCATTGGACATCTAGTTTTATTCTTACATATTAATTTTAATATCCATTTTTTTTAAAAACGAAACGTTTAGTTGTTATATTGTTACTGGCTTATCTAGTCATTCATAATCTTGGACATTTAGTTATATTCTTACATTGTTTTATCTTAGCAAGACTTTCGGGCTGCAACGTCTTATTGAAGCTAGTTTATCCAGACACTCATAGTCTTGAACACCAAGTCTGATTATATCATACCAGATTACCCAGCCTGCTGTACATGTGTTGAACAGTGCCTAAGGCTATAACAATGTGTAAGATAAGTTTGTCTATTAGCCAGGTATATTGAAGAGCCAGGTAGAGTGACTATATTGAATACTGGTGTATATTGAAGGTATATATTGAATACTGGTGTATATTGAAGGTATATATCAAATACTGGGGTATATTGAACCAGTAAATGACTGTTTCTGTCAGATGAAAGGTTATATTAACCTGTCTGTACCTCACCTGTAATCTCAAGGACGTCTTCTCTTCTCTTTTATTTTAACAACAGATTATAACTTGGCGTGGAAAAATCAAACTTTTATTCATGTGCACACCTTAGTGAAATTCGATTTTTGAATATGGATATTTTAACAATTTTGAATAAACCAACAGAAAATAACTTGGCGTGGAAATAACAAACTTTTATTCATGTGCACATCTTAGTGAAATTGGAGTTTTGAATATGGATATTTTTGAATAAACAAATGGATAACATTGTAATAAACTTTGTGTGAAAATTTCGAATTTGCATTCATCATGACAAAAACAAATTTTATTTTGTGACTGAGTATTTTGTCAAAGTTTGAATAAAAAAAAAACGGATAACTTTTTATGAAAGATTAAAACTTTTACATTTTGTGAACTTTTATCATTTCATGTGGAGATTTAAAACTTGGATTTTATCAAATTTGAAAAGTTACATGCACAGAGTATTGTTTGTAACTAAGTGTGAAAAAGTGAACTTTTATTTTTTTATTATTAGCATCCGTACACTAAAAAGTTGAAATATATGACGAAAAAAATTGAATTGTTGTGATAAATAACTGAATACTTGTGGATAAAGTTTCACATATTCCAAGTTTGTTGTGATGTGGATATGAAAGTTTATTACAATTGAAGAATAGATTGTATTAGCTAGATAGATAGATATCAAAGTTTAAGACAGACAGTTGTGGTTTGAGATAGAAGTGTGAAATAAAAGTGTATTTGATATCTGTGGATTACTATAACTCAAAGGTAAAGTTATTATAATTCTAATATTATCCAATAGAAATTTGAACGTTTATTTAAATTAGAGTATAGATATCAAAGTTAAAGACTGAGATAGATCTGAGATAATCTAAAAAGAAAAACTGTGAAATAAAAGTGTGGCCTATTTGATATATCTGTATATAGTATATATTGGATTACTTTAATCCTATCAAAGGTATAGTTATTATAATTATCATGTTATTCAATAGAAAAATTAACGTTTATTTAAATAAAAGTTTTAGAGATAGATCTGTGATAATTATTAAAAAGAAAAACCGTGAAATAAAAGTGTATGATATATCTGTGGATTACTATAACTCTAAGGTAAAGTTATTATAATTATTTAATAGAATCAATCCACTAAATTTCAGATACACAGTGGGGTAGCTAGTGGGGGGTGGGGGGGGGGGGGGGGGCCAATGGTCCAGTGTGTTGTATACACCTATAACGGAGGCTCACTCTCTTCAATTAGAATAAAATATTAACAATAATAATGTACGAGAATAGAATTTGTGTAGACTGTTACAGGTGTGTGAATTCTACAATATTATAACATGGTAACAGATTGTTTTCATTTGTTAATATAGGTTTACTTTGATGATATTTCCTTCAAATTACACAAGCCTACTTCCTGGGTACAGACCAACACCTTGCTCAGTAATAAGTACCGGTACTTGAAAAGTGTTTGAGTTCATATAAAAAAGATGATTCTTTATATAAATTATGATTCTGTAAACTGTATGATTGGACAGTCAGCTAATTAAGACATGGATATGATGTACTAATTACCGGTGAGGGAAAAAGAAATGATAACTTCATTAAAGTGATTGTAAAGCAGTAGTCTGAACTTTGTATGTGTATCAGGGACACTGATATCATCAATTTGAACCACATATGTGGTTCTTGAAATTTCACTAAATCTAACGTGTTTTATGACGTCACTGACAGTGGTCTGCATGGATATCAATCGTAGCTTCCGGTACATCACTATTAGTGACGTCATAAAGCGTGTTAGTTTTAGTGGAATTGCAAGAACCACAGATGTCGGAATGGAAATTGGAAAGGTGCAAATTGATGCTATCAGTGTCCCCGATACACATACTAAGTCTAGAAAATCACTTTACAGTATGAGTTATGATATGATATAATATTTGATAACTTTGTCTGTCTGGACGGACACATAGCTGACCTACACTTCTTGATTGATGATCAGATCTTGGGGAGGAAGGAGGGGAGGGGGAATTGTTGACCTTCAGTTCTTGATTGATGTTCAGATCTTGGGGAGGAAGGAGGGGAGGGGGAATTGTTGACCTTCAGTTCTTGATTGATGTTCAGATCTTGGGGAGGAAGGAGGGGAGGGGGAATTGTTGACCTTCAGTTCTTGATTGATGTTCAGATCTTGGGGAGGAAGGAGGGGAGGGGGAATTGTTGACCTTCAGTTCTTGATTGATGATTGTGTGTATTGGTTGGGATGGTGTAGCATTACTTATTTTCTTGTTAGGGGTTGTTTTGTTTTTTATTTTGTGATGTTACTCAATAGGAGTTTTAAGAGGTTTTAAGGCCCTGATGTTTTTATTTTGTGCTGGGGCACCCTGATGTTATAGTGTTAGAGGTTGAGATTTTTATAGGTGAGAATATTAAAGTGAGGTCATCCTTTCTCTACCACCTCAGTATAATATAATAACACTATGTATAACAATAAGGGTTTATTTGTCTCCTGACACCTGACCTAGGTAAGATATTATTTATCAAGGTAAAACATACCCGCTTTTATCAACACATGTCATCATATATTATATTTACATGTTTGATTTTTTTTAATTTGGGTTGATTTTTTATGAATTATGGTTTCATTTTGATGAAACATTGTATTGAAATGATTAAAGGGATATTTCAGTTAATTTGTTCGCTGTTAGTTAGTTTTCAATCAGGGACACCGATAGTATAGTAGCTTTAAAGCTAATAAAAAGGGGTCATAGGAAAAGAACTTTGAAGGGTTATACTGCCACAGTACTTTTAACATTCTGCTCTTCCAATGTTTTTTTTTCTCATGGCCCCCAAGTCCAAAATTTGAAGCCAATTAATTTTGTCTACAATCTTTCTGAGTCTTCAGGAACATGTGATGACCTTGAATAAGTCATCTTCACTCATAATTCTTGTCAACCCAGCTGTAAATGGGTATCAATAATCCAGTAAAGATCAATGCCAAGAGGTTTGATAGAGGACCAGGGCCCAGTTTCACAAAATTTTAACTAAGATAAAATCCAGATTTTAAGAAATACAGTAATCAGGGGCCTTATTCTCGAAAACTTAACTAAGGTAAAATCCAGATTTTAAGAAATACAGTAATCTGATTGGATAATAATACTTAATTTAAAACTGATTTTAATAACTGACCAATCACATTACCGGATCACTAAAATCATCTTAAGTTAAGTTTACGAGAATAAGGCCCCTGATTGTTTTATATATCAATATTTACAATCGATTTTAGTGATTGACCAATCAGATTATTGGAACACTAAAATCATCTTATGTTATGATTTTGTGAAACTGGCCCCAGTTTGGAAGAAAATGTGTTTTTTTTTTTTTGAAAACAGTGTGATGGTTTCAGTGGACGTATATCATATCACCTTGCAATCTATCTTTATTGAAGGAACAGAACTTAAACCAGCAAATTTGAACAAATCAGTTTTGATAGAGATTCAATCTTCAATAGGCCGATATAAAACAACTCTTTTAATTGGAGGTAGAAATGTGAAGGTATCACAACAGGTGCTTTATCAATCAGAAGAGAATAATTTTAGGAAAATGGCCAATTATTGTGAGAGACAATTCGTCTGCTGTTTCTCTTTGAATTGATGCCCAACTCAAAACAAATGCTGTAATTATAAACATCTATAAACTGATCAAGCGTTTACTTTGATGAGTTGTTGCCCTTGAGTCAGACGTTAATTTGAGGTAGAAAATTTATTGATATCAGTTGGTAATTAGCTTTTTGATTTTTATCTGTGAAGAAATTAGGAATACTTTTACTGGCGTCCAGGTATGTTTATTTATATTTGATATGTTTTCTTTCTATTGGTATCATTTGGTTAATACAGACAGCAGTGGCCATGGCCCCCACAGAATTTAGGCTGGCCCAGTCTTTCAACCCGGTTTCCCCCCGTCAGTGATGCTGGTTGGAAGGGCTGACTAAATAAGCGTCTTGTCGTTCGGATGGGACAGTAAACTGAGGCCCCATGTGCTATTGGCTGTGCACTGTGCACGTTAAAGATCCCTCGACAGTTGGAAATCGAAAATAAGAGCAGGCTAATGCTGCTGTCCAGGCAAATTTCCC
Organism: Lottia scabra; assembly: GCA_029955415.1. Classification (NCBI taxonomy): domain Eukaryota; kingdom Metazoa; phylum Mollusca; class Gastropoda; family Lottiidae; genus Lottia; species Lottia scabra. The sequence continues at coordinate 304,939 of JARJEI010000051.1, read as the reverse complement.
TTATTGCACACTGCATGGCGTTTGCCCATTCTCAATTAGGCCATATAGGTGCAGAAAAGTAGGACGTAAAACTCCATTTCATTTCATTTCATTTCTAGAGGTTGATATGCTGATTATAGTTGATGCTGATTTGGATCAATCTTCGAGACTGATCATTCGATCATGATAAATAGCCATCTTGCCCAGTAAATGGGCAAAATGGGCAAGGACACCCAGATACACATTAAACATTTACAAAACATCTTTACAATCACAGTAACTTATTGTTAGCCAGTTGCGTTCAGACGTACCAAACTAAGCTGTCTTAACTATTCAAATTTTGTGCCACGTGACCTCCGAAGTAGGTGCAACTTAAGTTTAACCGGTCATATTCAGACAACATAAAATCCTGGCTCTAAAAACGGTTGATCTAAAACCAGTCTAATTAAAATCAGACCCTAATTTCGTTTGTTCGTTTTTTTTAAATCCGGTTTTTTAACCACTACATTAGGGTCTGAGAACCAGGCGCGATAACAAACTTTGACCTTACCCTAATGACCTTTGTTTTAACCAATCAGATCTCTGCCCTCTCCAGCGTTGGGATTTTGTGACGCGAACAATATGTGCATTCTGAAGTGCCTTATTCTCGTTTTCTCATACTGTGCCGAACTCGGTTGAAACACATTTTTTTATTGGCTGTTCCATATGACGTCATTGAGATCTGATTGGTTAAAACAAAGGTCATTAAGGTTAGGTCAAAGTTAACGTGAATGTTTGTTATCACGCCTGGTTCTCAGACCCTAATGCAGTGGTAAAAAAAACGGATTTAAAAAAAACGAACGAACGAAATTAAGGTCTGATTTTAATTAGACTGATCTAAAGCTGCCTTAACTTTAGTCGTTTGAACACACTATAATATGTTATGTTATGATAAATAATGATTATTTTACACCAGATGGTATCCACGTGTTCTGTCTGGGGAGGGCAACCATTATTGATATCCGTTGGTTGAAAAAGTGCCGTCAGTAAAATTGAGCCAACCAGCGGCCGACATAATCATCAGAATAATCCAAAAATATAGCTTCAATTAGCCTTTCTGCATTGTGTCAAATAGCTAAAACCCCAGAGCTTCTGGGGGGCCACGCCTCATGGACCCCCACCAGGATCAGACGGGCCCTTCGACCCCACCAGTTAATCGCTCCGCTTTCAAGGTCAATATATTCTGTCAGTTTGGCAGCTCGAAGGTATCTAAAGAGTTTAAAAAGTCCCAAATTAAGCTGAGAAGAATATTTATGTGAGTCTGCTGAATCATCAAAAAAACTCCATTGAGACTTTTTTTTAGTAAACTGGTCTGATTTAAAGTGTTGATTGAGAGAAAAACCTCAACAATTCCTAATATTGACATAAAAAACCAAACTGCTTGAATCGTAACTGTGGGTATTTAAAACTTGTATCAGTGATCAGGGACTAGTTGTATTTATATATTCGATGTTTGATTCAACAATGTTTGGTCTCGGCCATACTGACCTAGTACCCCTTCTTTCATTGGTCAATCTCCATTCGTCTGTCAACAGGTGAAAATCTTTGATCACTCGGCTGCTAAATTTAAGCTCTTTGGGGTCATTTTGTTCAGTGACCAGGATATGTTTGTTGATTGAAGACTTATGGACTGTAAACCTGCAGTTTCTGTCCATTTCTAGACTTTAAAAAGAATGTAAAGCATATTTCTAAACTTTATGTGTTTCTGGGACACTGATAGTATCAATTTGCAACATTTCCAATTCTTTCAAGTTGTCCACTAAATGAGAATTTCAGTGATGGTGCAAGTACAAGGGCATTAAAATAGTTTGTGCCCCCAAAATTAAACACCCACCTTTTATAAGAAGTTTCAAAGTATGATTTTTATTTTGACTTATTTATTGTGAACTTGCAGCTTCCGTCTGTCTGTTTCTAGTGGCCATCTTTCAGGGGAGAAAGAAGTCATGGATATGAAAATGCTCAAATTTGTCATTATCAAGTGAAAACAGAGCAAAATTCTTTGACCAAAGGCGAAGGAGGAGGGTTGTGGCGTGGCACCGTGCCTCACTGGCTGTTTCTGGACCCCAAATTAATATTTTAACCCAGTGACTGATGTATATCAGCTACTGATCCTAATTCTTGTATTAGAATTATCACTGTTACTGATCTTGCATAATTTCAGATGGAATAAAACAAGTTAGGCTAATCATGGCAAAATTTCCCTCATTGCCCACTACAACACATTGTCCATGTTCATTAACCAAATCAAGTGCATTAAACTCTATTTCATTTAAATTGAATAAAATTTGAAATATGTGTTACCTAGACTGTCCTGTATTTAGTAGAAATCAATTTGATTGTTTTGTCAACAGAAGTTTTAAAAGTGAGGACAAGTTAGATATGATCAGTGATTGGGAGATGTCTTTATTGTTTTAATGTTGAGCATAGATTGGAAAGTACTAATTGTGGCATTGGAACAATTGACTTTGGATTGAAATATGGAACTGTTATTTCAAAATTTCTCTGTTTGCAAATTTCATTCTTTTATGTGTTGAGGAATTCATGTAAGCTCTGGCTACTGCATTAACAAGCATCAACATTGCAGAATTTCTACCTGGTAGCTCTAAATCTAAACAGAGAACTGTTAATTTGTCCTTGTAAAATTTGGATGTGTGTTGATTTGCTGAAGTTGAAGCTATCAGTGTCTTTGATACACCACAAAACATTTACAAAACTTCTTTACAATCTCTTTAAATATAAACTGATACCTGGGACAAACTACTCTGTCTCTACCATCAAGACAATATGGTGTTTCAATAAAAACTGGTATTTTATGAATAATTTCATATTTTAATGGATCTGTTGGATTTTGTTTTCTAGAATTTACTCATGACACAAGAGTTTAAGTTTTATGCTCATTTCAAAAGAAGTATCAGATTATCTTTAAATATAAAACTGAAACTTGTAACAAGACAATTCTGAGATGTCTTACCAATGTTTCAATAAAAACTTGTAATTTTATGGATTGTGCTTGTTTAAAGATCTTGTCCCAAGATTTAGGTTATGACACCAGAGTTTAACTTTTATGCCCATTCTAAGAGAAAGTAATTCTTTAAATATTAAACTTAAACAATACTATTCTACTCTGTCTGTACATTCAAGACAATATGGTGTTTCAATAAAAACTTGAAATATTATGGATTGTCCTTGTGTAAAGTCCCAAGATTTGAGTTGACACCAGAGTTTAAGTTTTATGCCCATTCTAAGAGGAAGTATCTCTTTAAATATAAACTTATACCATAGACCATACAATGTCTGTACCATCAAGACAATATGTTGAAAGTGTTTTTAATTCTATAATTAGTAATCGTAACGAGGAGTATAATTTAATTAGATGATAATCAGGAATCATTCCAATGTTTTCGTGGTCCTGATTTAGAACATTGTGATCAGTATCAGGATATAAAACGTGTATTTTTGGTACTTGGTGCTGATTGTCTGATTATTTTAAGAGTTGATGTAATCTTGGATTGTCTGTGAACTTGTTGGTATTTCCAGGAATTATTTTAGAATCCAGAAAATCAAGGATGTACAGTGGTAAGATTTTGCTAAAGGCTAAAAAAATTAAATTAACCAATCGCAAGAGACAAAAAGATTTAATTATCTTTTGCCATACCCCCTCCTTACCCCTAAAAAGATCCATGCTATGCCCTTTCAACCTCTACATAAATTGTTCCGTTATATTAAAGTACGAGAGTATTGAGCCCACACCTATAAACCTAATCACAGTCGACCCTATTCTAATTTAATTGTAATATTAGGGTCGTGTTTTTATTAAAATTACAAGTTTTATTGATAGACAAGTGACATTGAGTAGATTACTGAGTACAATCTCTAACCTTTACACCTATAAACCCTTTGAACCTATAAACCCTTTACACCTATAAACCCTTTACACCTATAAACTCTTTACACCTATAAACTCTTTACACCTATAAACCCTTTAAAGAGATCTTTACACCTATAAACCCTTTACACCTATAAACCCTTTACACCTATAAACCCTTTACACCTATAAACCCTTTAAAGAGATCTTTACACCTATAAACCCTTTACACCTATAAACCCTTTACACCTATAAACCCTTTACACCTATAAACCCTTTAAAGAGATCTTTACACCTATAAACCCTTTACACCTATAAACCCTTTAAAGAGATCTTTACACCTATAAACCCTTTACACCTATAAACCCTTTACACCTATAAACCCTTTAAAGAGATCTTTACGAGGTTTAAAGGGATCTTTACACCTATACTTTAAAGGGATCTGTGCACCTATACTTTATAGGTTTAAAGGGATCTGTACACCTATACTTTATAGGTTTAAAGGGATCTGTACACCTATACATTATAGGTTAAAAGGGATCTGTACATCTATACTTTATACTTTAAAGGGATCTTTACACCTATACTGATTAAAAATTGGAATGGTGCAAATGATGCTATCAGTGTCTCCAATAAAAATACAAAGTTTAGAAAACCTCTTTACAATTCCTTTAATAATCCATGACCTAGATTACACAGCTAATTTTACGAGATTTTAGTCGAGATTTGAAGACAGAACACACATCTTAAATTATGAGAAATTGAACTGATGCCAAAATAAATAAATTACACAGTATTGACATTACACTTAATATTACCTATTGTTATATCAGAAATAGAGTTTGAGTGGGGGGGGGGGGGGATGGTTAGGAATTAAAGGGATCTTGTGTTTAAATAATAAATAGAAGTTTATATCCATAAAAAACTGTTGTTCTTTAGGATCTTATGTTACCATTCTCAAAGGATTTGAAGTTACATACCCATTTGCAGAGTGGTATCAGGTATTAATGTTATTATTATTGTGTATTTCAGGAAGAAGAACGTATCCAACACGTGACGGGGAATCTATAGGGTTCACATCATCTCAGGATAAATATAATCACTATGGATACCAGTATACACTAGGTTCGTATTTATCTTCAACTCAGAATCTGTCCTGCTGTCGTTCTATACTGCATTCAGCTCAACCTTCTTCGTTTTGTTCAAGAATATGTAATGACTCGACCATGATAGGCAGCCATTTTGCCTGGATAATAGGCAAGGGAAGATAACTCTTGTTTGGAGATTAATTTTGATTAGGTGCAAAAAAGTAGGTCGCAAATTCTGTGGTTCTTGCAATCCACTTAAACTAACACGTTTTATGACGTCACTGACAGTGATCTACCGAAAGCTACTATTGATATCTATGCAGATCACTGGTAGTGACATCATAAAATGTGTTAGTTTTTGTGGAATGGCAAGAACCACAGACTTCGGAATGGAAATTGGAATGGCACAAAATGATGCTATCCGTGTCCCGGATACACATACAAAGTTTAGAAAACCATTATACAATCCATTTAACCTTAATCGAGTGCAGAAAAGTAGGTTGCAAATTCTGTTTAATTTCATTTCATTTTGCACTAAAATGACCTGAATATTGAAAAATAGACCCAACAATAACATGATATTACTTTCAATACGAACAAGTGTATCGTGTCACAGTAAACTTGTAGTTGTTGCCAGAATATTTCTACATGATAGTGTTGATGTTTGATACATTTTGATGTGTTGCCAGAATTTCAAATCTGTTTATGATTTCGATCATGTGACTGGAGTAAAAGGATTGTAAAGAGGGGTGATGACCCTTTAGCTCGACCATTGTCAATGTTTCAGACTAACATTATGACTCAGACATGAAAGGCAGTCATGTTGCCTGGTAAATGGGCAACAGTAGACAACTTTGGTTTCAAATATTGATTTTGATTGGTTGATTTTAACACATGAAAAGACAACTCTTTCTAGAGCATGATTTGATTGGCTAAACTATGATTTATTCAATATGGCAATCGCAGTATAGTATACAAGGTTATCTAGCACGCTAGTTGTATTCCAAGTTGATACAAGTTGGTTGATGACCTCACAATTGCAACATATGTACATTGTATCACAGAATACCTTCCATTGTGTGACGTCATCAAGCACTTAGTTATATGTTGAATTTCTGGAACCACAAAATGGTGCAAATTGATGCTATAAGTTTCTTACTTCAGGAAACTGCGCAGGTTTGTCATGGTCTTCTATAACCCCTTTTACAATTTAAACTACACAAAAATATTCTGTTTGAGAATGGAATGGTTGAAGTTTGTGTAATGTAAACGATTGAGCTTTCTGAGAACTGTTCCAATTCTGGTCCACCTCGAGGATGTGGTTAAAAAGTACATCTTGGTACGTCCAATATTCATCAAGCCCGATATTAATTGCTTTAAGAGATGGAGCTTCAACCACAGTGTCCGTGACACTCGTATCAACTTCGGAACTAGACTAGCGGCTAGATAACCTTCTACACTATACAAAGATCGCCATATTGAATAAATTATAGGTCAATCACAACTATTCTTCAGAGAGTATCATCAACTTTCGCGGTAAAAGCAACCAATCAAAATCAATCGCCAAACAAGAGTTATCTTTTCCTGCCCAAATACCGGGCAAGATGGCCGCCTATCAAGGCTGAGTCATTTTATAGTCTCAAACAAAGGTTGAGCCGTATGTGTCCGTGGGCTGTGGGTCAACCAAAATTTATAAAACCTCTTTAGAATCCATTTAGTAATTGATAGTATAGGATAGTAATTTTACAGGTATCATTTGTTATCTGATCAATGTGAGATAGATCTACCTTAAGGTACAGTTTCAGGTAATTACTGAACTTTTCACCTGTCTCAAATAGAATTGACCCTGACAGTCTGAAGGTCACTGTTTGAAGGTCACAATCTGATGCTTTATTAAAGGCAGATAATGATAATCTGATAATTGATATGGAGTAGCAGAGGTCAGAGGTCATTGTCAGATTTATCAATTTAATGCGATTTTAAAGGAATACTACCCCCCTTACAAAAATTGAGACATGGTTTCCACGGTAAAACCATACCCACCATACAGTTTCACCATGTAACCATGTAGTTTAACCATGGTAAAGATAGTTTAAATATAACCGTACAGTTTCACCATGTAACCATGTAGTTTAACCATGGTAAAGGTTTCCCTGTCAAAATGCAACCATGGTCGACTATGGAAACCATCGCTCACCATAGATAACCATGGTAAAACCATGCTTGGAAGTACTTTACACCATGGTCAACCATGGTAACCATCGCTCACCATAGTAAAACCATGCTTGGAAGTACTTTACACCATGGTCAACCATGGTAACCATCGTTCACCATAGATAACCATGGTCAAACCATGCTTGGAAGTACTTTACACCATGGTCAACCATGGTAAGCTGAAATTTTCAACCTTGGTGAAAGACCACGGTCAACCATGGACATTTATTTGACCATGGTTGAGCATGCATAAACCATAAACAGTTGACCATGGTAAGCATGGTTTTTAACCATGGTGACCATGGTTAATCATTGAGGGTTATCTCCCTTAAGAGATAGGTGGAGGGCCTGCATGAGTAAAGATGGCGGTTAGAATTATAAATTCAGTGTGTTTTATTTTTTAATCCAAACCATTCTGGATAATTCAGACCCTAACAGAACATGGTGGAGATACCTTACTTTTTTTTGAGTATTATCATCTACCTGATAAACTAATTTTGGATCAAATTTGAGGTTGGAATTATTGTTTTTGTGGAATGAAAATCAAAGTCTATGAAAAATGTGCTTTTTAGTTTATAGAGAGTGTTAATGACAAGGAACAGATACATTTTTGATGAAAGAGTTATTTTTGGTTTGGACTGAAAAAAAGTGGAAGTTATGAATAGGATTTTTAAGTTTACAGTGAGATATGCCATATGGCCATATGCACCGCTCTACCTTTGACTAAAGTTGAACTTTAGCTAAAGTCTGACTTTATAAAGTTACGATTAAGTCGGACTTAACTTTAACATTGTTTGGTATGCACGGCCTCTTATTTAGCCGAACTTTATAAAGTATTGGTTATGATCGAAAAGTATGGTGGACTGGTGGTGAAATTGTACTTTTCCATGAGTTCTTTGATTTAAATCCATGTGGTTTCCGAAGAGTAAAGCTAAAATGGACATTCTAAACCACCAATCTTAATTTCTAGATCTATACCAGTCAAAACATGACAAGAAAATATAAATGGCAGTATTCAGATGTCACCAATTTTATCAATAATTGTAATAACATACAGTAAAATGTATTTTTGAAGTTATAGTCAGTTATATAAATATTTCAATTTCTAGTGGTCGTTATCATGATTGGGTACTTCATCAGTTACCTACACCATTCAACATGTTGTATCACGCATCAACAATGTGATTTTTAACTCCAAATTAAAAACAAACGCGGATGTTCTATTTAAAACACCAAACATTCGTTCAGAGGTTGTATTAAGAGTGTTTCATTTACTCTCGGGATTCCAAAATGTAAAACCATGTGTCCGCTTTTATCGTAGCCTGTATCTGCGGTTCCACAGTGTATCACTAACGGCTCGATTTTCTGATCAAGTTTGTTTCATTTGAAACACCGACATGTCGATGCTTTAATACCCCGCGGTAACATTTTGTAACCTGTGACTAATTTTTCAATAGTCATCGCGTAAATGCATTGTTGTATTTTGGTGGAGAACTATTTTACGGTGCAGTCAATCTCAATAATTGTCGATTTGTCGGTGTATAAAACCAGTTAAATTAGCGAAAGTTTAGCTTAAGTCACCTACTGAGGTGACTTTGCGAATTCTTTCATTTTATATATTTGAAAGTTAAAGTTTAGCACGACTATAGTAAAGATCGAGCGGTGCATACCCAAAGTTCGACTTAAGTCCAACTTTAGTCAAAGTTTAAGTTAAGTACGAGCGCTGCATATGGCCCAAAGTGTTTTCAATCGGTACAATCAGCCCTCTTACTTGAGGCCTGTGACACTATTGTTCTTAGTTCTAGACAAGACAGTTGCCATGAATTAACTTATTATGCCTACTAACATAACACTGGTACCTAATAAAAGTACTATTTCAAAAATATTGTGTATGTCTGGTCTAAAATTCCAAGTTTGTTTCACTATCTGCCTTAGAACAATATGCCAGTAGTTAACACAAAGTATTTTCAATGGTTCAATGTTGACTTCTTAACTATGACCATTGTTTGAAGCATGGTTGAAGCAAGATTGACCATGGTTTGTTTCCATCATTAACCAACCATGGTCAAGGCATCTCCATAAGACCATGCTCAACCATGTTTGACCAGGGTTTTACCATGGTTAGAAAATTGCGTATTGACAGGGGTAGTTCTACTATAACCAAACAGTTCATGAATAACTGTTGTGGTAAAACCATACAGTTCATGGTTAACCGTTGTGGTAAAACCATACAGTTCATGATTAACCATTGTGGTAAAACCATACAGTTCATGGTTAACCTTTGTGGTAAAACCATACAGTTCATGGTTAACCTTTGTGGTAAAACCATACAGTTCATGGTTAACCGTTGTGGTAAAACCATACAGTTCATGATTAACCATTGTGGTAAAACCATACAGTTCATGGTTAACCTTTGTGGTAAAACCATACAGTTCATGGTTTACTATTGCGGTAAAACCATACAGTTCATGGTTTACTATTGCGGTAAAACCATACAGTTCATGGTTAACCATTGTGGTAAAACCATACAGTTCATGGTTAACTATTGTGGTAAAACCATACAGTTCATGATTTACCGTCTCAAAAAACCATATGGTTAATTATACAGTAAAACCATGCGTAACCATGTAGTAAAACCATGTCTCAATTTTTGTAAGGGCCCTTAGAATGATAAAAAAAACAAATTCTCAAACTTGGTCAATAGTAGTATATATTCGTTAAAAAACTTGTCTGGTGTCATAACTATACTGTATAATCTGATAAATCCAGAAAACTACCTTATATATTATAATTACTACAAGATATACAAAATATTAAGCGTTTTATTAAGCGTTTTTCAATAATAACCTGCAATTTGAGGGAAAATTAGTTAGTTTTATGGTTTACTAGATTCTGTTTGTATACTGTAGACATCTTTGATAAATATAATATACTTTCAATGGCCAATTTTAAGAACAAAAATTCAAATGTTCAAATCTGTTGTGACATCACAACTCATTTGTCCTTTAAACCATGAACATGCACAGACTATTTCATTTCAAAGTTAAAAATGATTATTTATACAGAAGATTTTTGAGTTATTGTCATTTCCGTTTGTTTAAAGTTAGAAATAATGTCTTGTCAGTGTAAAATGTACGTCTATTGTTGTCTATGTCAACATGCTGCCCGTTTGTTTGAGGATAATAGTGGAGCTAGACACATTGAAAAGGGTGCATTTAAAAAATTCTGTGACACAGTGAACAAATAGACAGAGAACTAAACAACCTGTCATTTTAACAACTATTGACTTATTATTATAATTATCAGCGTATGAAAGTCAAAAATACGAATTCAATTTTATTGAGACTATGCCTTGTATAGAAATGAAATGAAATGGAGTTTTACGTCCTGCTCTTCTGTACGCCTTATATAGAAAGCACATATAAAGAAAATGAAAGATAACTGTTAAGGTACAGGTTTAATTGAAGGGATTGTACGATTTTTTGTGCTGTTCTAGTACTTCTGAAGGCTATTTACATATATTGAAGTCCCAAATTGACCCTCGGAAATGCTGAACATTCCATTTTATTTTACTAGTATTGTGCCAGTGCTCTAATTGTAACTAAATATGTTAATAATTTTATGTTTCAGATTCATCTTTAAGAAATAACCATCCACATTCCACCTTGACCTTGACCCCTACAGATTATGTGAGTGACAGTATGTCCCGCTATTCCTCCCGTAACTACGACAGTGGACTGAGTTCCTCGCGATATTCCTCTACACCATCATCACGATCCTATACAGGTTCATCTTACTCTACTGGTAGTTACTCTTCCGGTTCCCGCTCTTTCGATACTGGTCGCTATGGTAGCTCGAGTGCGTCTGGTACGGGGCGTTATGGAAGTTCTTCATATTCCTCAGATTTAACGAGCACTGGTGGTTCTAGATACGGTTCAAGTGGTTTAGGGTAAGTTTGGATCATTAAAGAGAAGTGTTGAAGGGATTGTTCAGTGATCTGCACAGATATCAATAGTAGCTTCCTATTGATCACTGTCAGTGACGTCAGAAAACTTGTGAGTTTTAGTGGAATAGCAAGAACCACAGACATCGGAATGGAAATTGGAATGGTGCAAATTGATTCTATCAGTATTCCCGATACACATACAAAGTTTAGAAAACCTTTTCCAATCCCTTTAAGGGACTGTATACATTGTAGAGAAACTCAAACTTGGCATGATTCATACCTAGTTCTTTCTATATAGTTTTAAATAAGTGTTTTGAAAGTTTGCAAAATTCAAGGATTTTTCTTCCCTTTTCAAATAGGTTCACTTGTGTCAAAATAGTAAAAAAATTATTTTGTTTTCTCGTTATAGGTCATCAGGATATGACAGTTCAGGATCTACATGATTTTTTTTCCTATTTCAAACATCTTCGGCTGTGTTGATAGTTTAAATTTATTTCTCGTTTCAGGTCATCAAGATATGACAGTTCAGGATCCACCTACACCTCCTCACGTACAAGCATTCCTAAACCTGAAGATTTTTCATCAAGGAGAGGTTCTCGCTCCAGTCTTTCATCTGATATTTCCCTAGATACCAAAGATAGCGGCATCAGTGACTCAGTCAGGAGAACTTCGCTCCGCAGTTCGGATAGATCTGATTATTTAGGAACACGAAGATCGTCCTATAAAGACGATGGACTGGACACTTCCAGTTATAGAACTTCCGCTTATTCTTCCCGATTTTCTGAACGCGATAAAAGTGATAGTGATACTGATAAATATAGGTCATCGCGGCGACCATCTTTACGTGAAGCTTCGTCAATCGAAAGTAGCAAAGACATTGATATATCTCGAAGTGATTACAGACGATTCTCAAATCCTAGCAACGAACATAAAAGTGATTACAGAAGATATTCGAACCCGAACAACGAACATTCAGTGTCTTCAGTTCATAAACAATCTTCTTTAGAGAAACCTGACGGGCGTTATTCCAGTAATATCTCCCCAGTCAGCGGGAGAAAACATTCTGCAACTTCTGATAAAGTTGATGACATCACCTCAAGTTATACCTATCGAGGATTGCTACGCAAACAAGAAGAGGAAAAATCGACGGAGTTGAACGGTTCACGGAGTCCGTCGTCCCAGCGTCTGTCATATCGCGCCAGACGTGAGCTAGAAAGGACTGGTACTGAAAGCAACGACTCCGACACTTCTAGTACGCGATCCAGTAGGAAAGTCGTGGATGAACCAACTGGTTATGAATCTTTCGCAGATCGTCACAGAAGAAGACGAGAGTCTTTAGAATCTATTAACACTGATAACGAAGTCAGTCTTGACAAAACAAGATGGCGATCATTTGCTTCGGACACCATCAAGGAGGTTGACAAGTCTTTATCAGACAACAACAAAGATGCAGTCGAAACAACAAGCAATATAAAATCTGTGATCGAAGCTGGAAAGCCTTTACTCGATAAGAACATCAAAGATGCAGACAAAACCATACCAGATAAGAAGGTCAAATATGCAGACACAACTTCAAGCAGTTTTTCCAAACCTAAGATGGAAGCTGACAAGCCTATTTCTGATAAGAAATTCCAAGATGTTGCTGAAACACCAAGCAGTTTTTCAAAATATAAAGTGGAAGCTAACAAGATTAATTTGGATAAGAAAGTCAAAGATGCAATCCAAACACCAAGCACTTTTTCAGAACCTAAGATGGAAGCTGACAAGCCTATTTCAGATAAGAAATTCCAAGATGTTGAAGTTGCACCAAGCAGTATTTCAAAACCCAAAAATATTAACATGAGTGACGAGTCCAGCTCTTTGAACAAGACTGGTGAAAGATCAATAAAAGATAAAGTCATCAGTGTTCCAAGCAATTTTACAGAAATAGAAGCAGAGGTGCAAATCATCACAAAACCTGATGGGACAGAATCCAAGTCTGCTGTAATAACAAAAGCTTCTGAAGATGACACTGAATCCAGAGCAGAACGTATCGCAAAATATAAGGAACAGAGAAGAAAGCAACTTCAAAATATGGGAACGAAAATAGAAAGTCAATCAGATTCTGATAAAACGGATTCAAATAAGACAAATGGATCAGAATCCTCAAAAATAACAGCTAAAACAGAATCTCAAACTTTGTTCAGAAGAACATCATCAAGGAGTTCTCCTAAACCAGAATCCAAAGACACAGAAACTGTTCTGAAGGTCTCAGAACCAGCAAATGAGGCTTCCAAAGAAGTAGAAGAAAAGAAACCTGCATCTAAAAAGCTACCTGATCTTCCTTTGTCGAGTTCCATGAAGATCAGCTCCAGGAAATCTCCGGAGAGTACCTTGGCCACTTCGGACCTACCATCTAAGACTGTATCGAAAGTCACTGCTGATCCTAAACCTGTACCATCTGCAACATCTGAATCAAGTGTACCACAAGATCTGAAGACCACTGTTAAATGTAAATCTCCATCAGTTGAAAGGATGATATCATCCAATACAGACAATTTGTCTAAAAATGGTCGAAAGTCCCCAAGTACAGTTTCTCCCAAAACAACCAGAGCTTCACCACTGAGATCCACAACCAAAACTGAAGCTGTATCATCATCAAAAGCTTCATCATCTACTAAAAAGGTCTCTTCACCTTCAACTATAACCAAATTTGAGAAAACAACATCCAGAGTGACTGCCTCTCCATCCAGAGTGGCTCCTGATAGGAAATCTCCTTCAGTAGAGAGAGTACCATCAACAAAAACTACAGCAAAAGTTCAGACACCTACTACAGGGGGACTCAGCGGTACGAAAATAAGCACCAGTCTGAATAAAGCTAGGACTCCATCACCTAAAGCAGGTCCTACAGACCCACAAAACAAGCAAAAGATTCCCGAGACCAAACCAGCGAGAGTGAGAACAACTTTGCCTCCTCCTTCCAAAATCGTCAAAACTGATTCTTCTCCGACCAAATCAGTAAAATCGAATCAATCCCCTATTGTAAAGATCACAACTACTAAATCAGCTGCTAGTGCCAGTGTCCGAATTGAGAACAAGAAACCAATTCGGAATGTTCCAATTCCTAAAGCTGATGATGGCATTAAACACTCCAGGAAAACTGTATCAGAACGCATGGCTAAAACAAGTCGTAAACAGACATCAGGGAACTGTACATCAGATGATGAAGAAGTTCCCAAAAGACCTCATCCACCCAGATCTCCTGCAGTCAGAAGAGCCAAACTTGGAGCTTCCTGTTCACCAACTGCTCGACGCAAACTTCCTGATGTTACAAAAGTTTCTAAATCTAAAACCAAAAATTTGAAATCGAGCACCAAAGATGCTGACAAATCTCCAACACCTAAATCTCGTACTGGAAGATCTCCCTCCCCTGTCAAAAGCCCAAGATCTCTCAAAGTTCCTGAATCTCCAGCCAACTTGGATAAACTATTAAAAGATAATTTGGACTATTTATCAGATGATTCCACCATCAAGACACCATCACCTGTGAAGAAACCAGAATCGCAAAGAAAATCTCCAACTGATCAGACAGCCTCTCCAGTTCAGACATTGTTTAAAAATGGGTAAGTGTTTCAATTATTTTGACTGTTTTTTTTCATGTCTTAATAATAATATGCTATAAGTGAAGTTATGTCTGCTGTTCCTTAGAACAATTTAGGCTACCCCTTATAAACAATATATTGTTAATTTTTCAAAATTATTGAATTTTTAAAATTTTGAAAAAGAATTCCTTGAAACTTTTTTTTATTAACCCAACAGTAATTTTTCAATGGGCCTTTTCATGAACTTTTCATTTATCATATTCTTGAACTTTTTTATTGATCTTTTCTGGAACTTTATTAGTCAATCAACCTCCTGGGACTTCTCAATCTTCCTAACCTCTCCTTTTATCTTCCTTGGAACTTATTCATTGACCTTTGCTTGAACTTTTCTATCAGCCCTCTTGTCTGGGACTTATTCATCAAACTTTTTTGAACTTTTCTATCAGCCCTCAGTGGTATGAGTGTATTTTAAGATGTGATTGTGTTGAGTTCACTGTATAAATATTTCATATCTCTCTGTTTTTGTCCCTTCCAGAACTTATTCATTGCTCTTCCTTGGAACTTATCTATCAGCCCTCTTGTCTGGAACTTATTCATTGACCTTGATTGAACTTTTCTATCAGCCCTCAGTGGTATGAGTGTATTTTAAGAAATGATTGTGTTGAGTTCACTGTATAAATATTTCATGTCGATGTTTTTACTCCGTCGTGTTTGTTATGTTTATTGTTGTACTAGTATTTGACTTGGCATCTGAACACAACTTAGAGTATTCTCGGCAACAAGTCTCACTCTTTATTGCATAATAACGTTAGTGTTTTTATGGTTTTGTAGGTAGAGGTTACGCAGTATTTTTGTCTGATTTTTGTCTGAGTTCTGATTTGGTGTAGGTTTCAAGTATAATTTTGAATTCTGGGCCCTAAAACTAAGGCCCTCCAACTTTGAATCTGTAATGAAAATCTGATTTTGATCTATTCAGATCTAAATCTGTGATGTTTTTATAGTTTTGTAGGTAGAGGTTACCCAGTATTTTTGTCTAGTTCTGATTTGGTACAGGTTTCAAATATAATTTGGAATTCCAGGCCCTAAAACTAATCCAACTTTGAATCTAAAAATTAAGTAATTTGGTTGGGTTAATGTAGAGATTTGATAGTGGTTGACTATATTTTTTATTATATTCAATTATATTATTTGAAAGATAATTTCTGAATTTTGAATTCCAGACTCTAAAACTTCAAACTTTAACTTCTTTGACCTTGTATTTTTTTGACTAATAGGTCTGTTTTTTTAGTTAACATAGAAAATATATTTAGTTGTTCTAAGGTGTGTGTGCTACACCTGTAGCTCTACCAGGAGGAGTTTGTATGAACACCCCTTGAAACCAAATAAGCACTGTTAAAGTAGACGTTCTGTTTGAATTGCACCTGTTAAAGTTGAGTATGGTTGCTTTGCGAGTCCATGTAACCTCCCATTGAAAATTCCTGGCTATGGGCCTGATACAACCTGTGCACGATAAAATCCTTTGACTAGTGGAAACTAAAAATGAGAGCGAAACCAGCAAAATTTCCCCCATTGCATATGGAATTCCTGTCTGCATTAGCCTTAGCCCAAAGACATAAAACTGAATTTCATATGTAAATAATTAGTTTATACCTGAGGCTTTCAACACTACAATCAGATTAAAGACTGTGCCAAGAATCCAGTTAATGAAAGTTTTTAACTTGACTGAAGACTGTTTTTATCATTGATATTTCTACCTATATTATATAACAAACAGGAGTGTTCGGCATCGAATTTAGTCATTGTTTTCAAGCACTTTAGGATTTTCTTTGTTTTGTTTAGGATGGGAGTTTGGTAAATTGCTTTATTTTTCTAACTGTTTATTTAGTTGATTACCATAGGAGTGCATCTGCTCAACCTTTGTTATTGTGTTTGAGACTATGTTATGACTGGCCATGATAGGCGGCCATCTTACCCGGTAAATGGGCAGGAAAGGCCACTCTTGTTTGAAGATTGATTTTGATTGGCTGTTTTTAAAGCGAAAGAAGATGACACTCTCTGAAGAATGATTGTGATTAACTGAGCTATAATTTTTTCTATATGACAATCTTTGTATAGTATACGAGGTTATCTAGCCGCTAGTCGAGTGCTGCAGTTGATACGAGTGAAACAGGAGTGTTTAGCATCCAGTTTAGTCATTGTTTTCATACACTTTAGGATTTTCTTTGTTTTGTTAAGGATGGGAGTGTAGTAAAGTGCAATCTTTTTTTCCTGTTGTCTTTTTTTACAAGTTTATCAAGGTTTATGAGATGAACTGTTTATATAGTTGATTTCGACATAGATTATTTTTTAAGCTTTAAAATGTTTATTGCTTTGAATTTGTCTGAATTTTATTTATTTTTGCATCATAACAAATTGTTATATCGATAGGTATATGTGGGTTTTCTCATTGTAATTTTGTGGTAGTAAGCTACTAAAAAAATATCAAGACTTAAAACACTAAGATATATGGATATACTACTTCTGAATTAATACTACGTTTCGAAATGCATAAAAGTAACGTACTGTTACCTGTAGGTTGTTACCTGTATGGGTATTAAAATGAAGTTTTTATTAATTCAGGAGTAGTATATTTATATACTAGTATCATAATGTTGTTAAGGACCCTTCCTACTTCTATATATCTTAATATAATACTAGAACTCAAAGTGAAAAAATACCTCAAATTATAAATTTATATTCTACTTCTATATATCTTATATAAAATATAAAATCTATTTTCAGGTCGAGTAAAGACTATGTTGATGAAAGTTTACTGATATCCAGTGAATATTTAAAAGTAAAGGGGGATAACTCCACAGTGACTAGGAGTAAAACTGATAATAACAGTGAAGATGAAGAATTTAATACGGCTCCTTCTACACCTCAAATACAACCGAGAAATCATACTGATACGACACCTCAAATACCACAGAAAACTCACGGCGAAGGTAAGATTGTATTTATTTTTCTATTTTTTTTCTAGACATGGAAATTTACGCTTAAAGGGATTGTAATGTGATTTTTAAAAAATTGTATGTGTATTGGGGACACTGATAGCATCAATTTACGCCATTCCAATTTCCATTCCGACGTCTGTGGTTCTTGCAATTCCACTCAAGCTAAGAACCACATACACCGGAATGTAAATTGGAAAGGTGCAATTGATACTATCAGTGTCCCTGATACACATACAAAGTTTAGAAAATCACTTTACAATCCCTTTAATGAAGCATATGACATAAGAAAGGGACATATCACTACAGAATGAGTTAACACATAAGCTATGACAATCTCTGAAACGTACTGAGTTGACAAACACAGTTTGAGATTGGTATCAGGTGTCCTGAAAATGAAAGAATACCATGCATACGTATCACCACTGCCTTGGTATATTATAATTACAGTAATACAAATATGGTATAAATGTGTAAAGATTAGTGCTGGCACGATATATTGTATCGCGAGGTCGTTTATCGATACTTCACGATACCTCTCATTTCATAAAAAATTAGGATTTATTTACAAATAAGCGTATGAAATCACAATTTTGAAATCAGCTGACTTGGTTGAAATTGTTAGGAAATATTTTAAGATGTTGATATGGACCACTACTATCAACTAGGTACCGAATTAAAAAGTTTTAAAGCTTTAAATAAATAAATATTGAAACTTTAAAATGAAGTGTTAATTTTTATCCCTTTATCCCATATCGCGATACGTATTGTATCGTGACCTTTGTATCGTGATATGTATTATATCGTGACCTTTGTATCGTGATATGTATTGTATCATCACCTTTGTATCGTGATATGTATTGTATCGTCACCTTTGTATCATGATATGTATTGTATCGTGACCTTTGTATCGTGATATGTATTGTATCGTCACCTTTGTATCATGATATGTATTGTATCGTGACCTTTGTATTGCGATACATATTGTATTGTCACATTTGTATCTTGATACGTATTGTATCTTGATACGTATTGTATCGCGATACATATTGTACCGTGACATTTGTATTGCGATACATATTGTAATGCACCTTTGTATCGCGATACATATTGTATGGTGACCTTTGTATCGCAATATGTATTGTATAGTGACCTTTGTATCGCGATACGTATTATATAGTGACATGGTTGGCAATACCTAGCACTAGTAAAGATTAGAGAGTTGAGAGAGAGAGTTTAATTGAGTGTAATATCGAGAGTGATATTTTAACTGAGATGATTACATTTTAATTACTTCCAACTGTTTTTAAACATTTCACAGATAACAGATAGAATTTATACAATTTATTAATTGCAGTGCGTTCTAGCGAACGCACTGCTTTGTTTTCATAATGACTATTTTTTTTTTTTTTCGAATTCTGGTCACGATCCCCAGCCAAAACTGCACATGCCACGCATAATCTGACATGATTTCCCACGATAAAAATGTGCTCATTAGTGAATGAATATAAATTGAATCATTTTCACATAACCGGAAATGACGTATGAAAACGAAAGTGTTTTAAGATTTTTGCATTTATAACCTCTTCTTTTCAACCGATTTTGATGGGATCTTTTTTGTTAATTTCATTAATCGATTTTCTTTCAGATAAAAGTTTCAAAATATGCACTTTAAGAATTTTGTCGCTGACTTTTGGAGCACTTTTTTAGACAATTTTTTTAACTTTTGCAATTTTATTTTGAGCAATCTGAAAACTTACACGTTCATAGACATTTTGATTGCGAACAAAATGGTATTTTCAAAAATTTTATATCACTTCCGGTTTTGACGTCATTCGCTTGCAAAGTTGAAATTTTAACTTCCGGAATAATGAAAATATTCAAAAAAATCTTTTTGCAATGTGCTAGGAATAATCATTGACAAATTATGAAATGATAAAATTTGACCCAGATATTTTATATTAGCCGCCATCTTGAAATGACTGATTTTTCTTTAAATCGAAATTCAGAATCAGGGAATCACCCGATTTGAATAAAAATGATGTCTATGGAATCTTCAATCGATTGTTAACAAAACATGGGAAGCCGATTTTTGAATTTCGATTTAGAATTGTTTTTATTTCCAGTTAAAAATTTTCAGTAATAGTCAAAACTTTTAAGGCTCATATCTTGTGACCTTGACCTTGAGTGACCTTGTGACCTGAAGAAATGTTGTTGCCCTTGACGAGATCTATCCAATGAAATAATCATTTTAGATGCCCAATGTTTACTTCCGGTTTTATGGCCGTCAGAAAATTACAATTTTTGACTTTAAACAGCTCTGTCACGTGACCTAATTCATGTACGTCACAAATTATTTCCTATTATTATCACGCTTTATCTCCTGTTTCCAAAAATGTATAACACTAGATATTTCGATCAAAATTGCTTTTTCGAATTTTGTTCTTTGTTCTATAGTAACTCTGCGTGGTTTTTTTTGGCGGGAAAAAACACGTGTTATCTGAATTACGGATTTCATAAGATAGGTAACAATTTCTTCTTAAGATATGGAAGAACATGACTAACTAAGAAAAAAATATGATAAAATCGTAACCGGAAGTAACACGCTGGCCACCATCTTGAAATGAACATGTTTTCTTTAAATCGAGAGAAGTGAACAGGGTATCATCCGATTTGTATAATATTGATGTCTTGGGCATTTTCAATCTATGGCCAACAAAATGATGACAGCCAATTTGCTAATTTCGATTATGATGTTTGCCTATTTCCGGTAAAAGATATTCAGAAATGGCCAAAATTTTCAAAGCTCATTACACGTTACCTTGGATTTGGATGACCTTATGACCTGAACAAAAGTTATTGCCCATGATGAGATCTACCCAACGGTGTATTCATTTTTGTTGTCCAATATTTACTTCCGGTTTTATAGCCATTTAAAAATTGTTAGTTTGAACTTTGAACAGCTCTGTCACATGACGTCACGTCACAAAATATCTTCTTTTCTTATTACGCTTTATCTCCTCTTTCCAGTGATATATAACACTAGATATTTTGATCAAAATTGCTATATGGAATTTTGTTCTTTGTTCTATAGTAACTCTGCGTGTTTTTTTGGCGGGAAAAAAACACGTGTTATCTGAATTACGGATTTCATAAGATAGGTAACAATTTCTTCTTAAGATATGAAAGAACATGACTAACAAAGAAAAAAATATGACAAAATCGTAACCGGAAGTAACACGTTGGCCACCATCTTGTAATGAACGTGTTTTCTTTAAATCGACACCCGATTTATATAATTTTGATGTTTATGGCATTTTCAATCTATTGCCAACAAAATGAGGGCAGCTGAATTGCTAATTTCGATTATGGTGTTTGTCTATTTCCGGTACAAGATATTCAGCAATTATTGTAACACTTTTAAAGATCATAACTTGTGACCTTGCCATTTGTTAACCTTATGATCCGAACAAAAGTGATTGCCCGAAATGAGATCTATCCAATGGTGAATTCATTTTTGTTGTCCAATATTTACTTCTCGTTTTATAGCCATTTGAAAATTGTCAGTTTCAACCTAATTCACTTACGTCACAAAAAAAATCGTCTTTTCTTATTATGCTTTATCTCCTCTTGATATATAATAGTAGATATTTTAATTATCTTGCTTTTTTTTTAATTTGGAAATTCTGTTCATTGTTCTAAAGTAACTGCGTGGCTTTTTTGGCGCGAAAAAACACGTGGTGTAACGTTTTGTGTTAACGTTTGCTGAGACTGTATGGTTGGTAATGAGAGGATGTTCATCACTTCAGGAACAAATTAAACTCTAAACAGTTGTATATATATATTTATAAACATCAGGAAAGGTTTTACGTCTAACATCTATTCTAATATCGAACCACACATCTAAATAGGTAACTAATATGAAAATGTCTATGCAGTTTACTAGTCTACATATTCGTTCCTCTGTGTAGAACAGCTTAACTTAAACTCCCCTTACATTTTCAGTATTCTAACTATATGTATATCTCTCTGGCCAATTCACAACTCGTGCACTCACCTCTCTCATGTCCAAATTAGGCTGATCGATGGAGAGTGTGTATCAGTAACTGATCCGTGCCAGATATAAATAGTTACTTATAATGACGGATCATGTTACAGTGGTTCCTAAATTGTGGATTTTTAAAGAGAGTCGACACATTCTTTTGAAGATATAAAACATTCATAACATTCATAGAAAAAAAAGGATAAAATTGGACCCGGAAGTAACTAGTAGACCACCATCTTGAAATGACCTACTTTTCTTTAAATCGATATAAGTGTTCAGAATATCATCCGATTTACATAATGTTGATGTCTATGTCATCTTCAATATATTACTAACAAAATGGTGACAGCTGATTTCCTAATTTCGATTAAAAGTTTTGTTTATTTCCAGTTAAAGAATTTCAGCAATAGCTAACACTTTCAAAGCTCAAAAACCTTGACGATAAAATCTATCAAATGATGTTTAACTTTGTGTTTTCCGGTGTTTACTTCCGGTTTAATAGCCGATTGAAAATTGAAATTTTTAACTATAAACAGCTCTGTCACATGACCTAATTTATATGCAGGACTAAAATGCAACTGTTCAAGGATGTTTAAATTGCGCACTGCTCAGTACCGTTATCACGGTTCTAGTATCTTTAGTTGGGTTTAAAGGTTATGAGAGGCTACAGAGTAATGAAAAGAAACTTGGATATTAAATCGAAATCCTCTTTGAACTACAGACTCTCTGTTTAGGACATTTTATGTTAAAGGGGAATGTTCAGCATTTTGAGGGTTGATTTGAGCAATAATATCCCTTTTTGACACTGTAGTATAATGGGCAGCAGATTGGGAGGAAACTGAGGCACTCCCTTGTGTGCTGATACAAGCAATGCAACAATTTTCCAATATAGAAATTAAAAAAAACCAAGATCATTCTAAGGGAAGCATTGCCCTTCTCCCCTTGCCCACTTGAAGCAATGAGCTTGTGTATACAAATAAAAAATATCCGTACAAGCAAAACAATTCCATTAATCAAAAATCTTGTCCACAGCATGACAAAATTGGGTGCAATAATTATATAGTAGTGTACTTCCCATACGAGAAGTACCAGTAGGTGTTTCGAAAAGAGTAAGCAGCACCCGTCACTTCTATAAAGGTGTATACAAAGTTACTCTTTGATTAAGGGTATTGATTGGGCTAGCGTTCGAGAAAAAAACATGATATGGCATTTTTGCGATTTACTTATTATTTTTGGGCTCAGATTGTAGATAATTATTATTACTTTATTTGTAAACTATATAGAATGACAAAAAAACGACAAGAAATTAGGTATTTCGTTAGTTTTTGCTAAAAAATTAGGAAAAAGTAGAAAAATGTGTCCCGGTTGGTACAAGATTTCTCAGCCATTTTTTATTCGAAAATTACGATCTTGGTCTTGATTGAAAGCTTATTCAATAAGGAAGAAACGTACAGAAAAAAAATGTTTGCCGTACTTACTTGTAAATTTTCATAAATTTTCGTATTTCCATGGTTACCACCAAAATAATATTTTTTTTTGGAAATTCGCTCTGTACGTTTCTCGGCAATGTAATTGTCTACATTTATGCCAGGTTTGATGTAGATTGATCCATTCACATTTTTTTTTAAACTTGTATCAAAGGTTTGAAATGTCCAATTTTTATGACATGTTTGAAAGGGCTGTCAACTCATTAAAAAAAATCTGATTGACATGAAATCAACCTTAAACTATCGAGAAGGAACCCAAATCATCAACAAATGCACAACAAGTCTGAAGAAATCATTATTTCATATACTTATTCCATTTTTTCATAACGTGAAATAGTCTAAGTAACACCCTTAAACTTTCTTTTAGTAGAATAACATCTAAATTTTATTATCAGAAAAAAATACGTGTTGAATCAAAGAGTACATGTATTTAAATCTGTAGTGCTTTAAATAATTCCTGAACCTAATATTTCAATCAAGTAGGATAAAGTTTATATTGTTGTTAATCAATCGACCCCAGTGAGGGTTCATTTAGGTACATAATAATAAATCATAAATAAATATTTTGGAGATTAATGTTTTAAAGGGAATGTATACAGTGGTTTTCTTAATTTTGTATGTGTATTGGGACATTGATAGTATCAAAATTCACCATTGTTTTTGGGGTGGTTGGCTCTGAAATATAACCAGCTTCAAATTCAACAGTGCTACAAGCCCCAAAGGTGCGACAGGAAAATTTTTAGAGGGTTCTGACATCAGTCGGCCAAAAAAAGGGGGGACTCGATCTGGGAAAGCCCCTCCTTGGATCCGCCCCTGTTATTACCAATCAGCGGTCGATCTTTTCCACTAGAACTAAGCATTTTATGAAGGTCTTCAGTGATACAAGAATATTGTGGGCAACCAAACACTTAGTTTAAGTAGAATTGCTGAAACCACAGACATCTACTTAAAAATTGGAATGGTGCAAATTGATGCTTTAAGTATCCCTGATACACATTAAAAGTTATAGAAACTATTTACAATCACTTTAACCCCCTCTCACCATCGATAACTAATTTTCATTCAGGTAACTTTATATTAATATGATAAATGCTTGTCTATGAGGGGTCTATTTGAATTCCAAATTTAATGTATTTTTTTCAATTATAAAATGTAATTGAATGAATGAACTGGAAAAGGCAATTTTTCATACTTGATTTGAATTTATATAATGGTCTAAATAAGGTTAATGGGTGTTTTTCAAAAACTTTGATTTTGTGAAAGAAATTAACTCATATTTAGCCATCACTAGTTTGAGTTGTAATCACTAGTAATCACTAGTAATCAGTTATAATCACTAGTAATCAGTTGTAATCACTAGTAATCAGTTGTAATCACTAGTAATCAGATGTAATCACTAGTAATCAGATGTAATCACTAGTAATCAGTTGTAGTCACTAGTTATCAGATGTAATTACTAGTAATCAGATGTAATCACTAGTAATCAGTTGTAGTCACAAGTAATCAGATGTAATCACGAGTAATAAGTTGTTAGCACTAGGAATCAGTTGTAATCACTACTAATCAGATGTTATCACTAGTAATCAGTTGTAGTCACAAGTAATCAAATGTAATCACTAGTAATCAGTTGTAATCACTAGTAATCAGATGTAATCACTAGTAATCAGTTGTAGTCACTAGGAATCAGTTGTAATCACTACTAATCAGATGTAATCACTAGTAATCAGATGTAATCACTAGTAATCAGTTGTAATCACTACTAATCTAATGTAATCACTAGTAATCAGTTGTTATCACTAGTAATCAGCTGTAATCACCTGTTTTCACTAGTTGTAAGTTGTTATCACTAGTAATCAGTTGTAATCACTAGTAATCAGTTGTAGTCACTAGTAATCAGTTGTAATCACTAGTTATCAGTTGAAATCACTAGTAATCAGTTGTAATCACTAGTAATCAGATGTAATCACTAGTAATCAGATGTAATCACTAGTAATCCGTTGTAGTCACTAGTTATCAGATGTAATCACTAGTAATCAGATGTAATCACTAGTAATAAGTTGTAGTCACAAGTAATCAAATGTAATCACTAGTAATCAGTTGTAGTTACAAGTAATCAGATGTAATCACGAGTCATAAGTTGTTAGCACTAGAAATTAGTTGTAATCACTACTAATCAGTTGGTATCACTGGTAATCAGTTGTAGTCACAAGTAAGCAAATATAATCACTAGTAATCAGATGTAATCACTAGTAATCAGATATAATCACTACTAATCAGTTGTAATCACTAGTAATCAGTTGTAGTCACTAGTATCCAGTTGTAATCACTACTAATCAGATGTAATCACTAGTAATCAGTTGTAGTCACAAGTAATCAAATGTTATCACTAGTAATCAGATGTAATCACTAGTAATCAGTTGTAATCACTTGTTTTCACTAGTAATAAGTTGTTATCACTAGTAATCAGTTGTAATCACTAGTAATCCGTTGTAGTCACTAGTAATCAGATGTAATCACTAGTAATCAGATGTAATCACTAGTAATCCGTTGTAGTCACTAGTAATCAGATGTAATCACTAGTAATCAGATGTAATCACTAGTAATCCGTTGTAGTCACTAGTAATCAGATGTAATCACTAGTAATCAGATGTAATCACTAGTAATCAGTTGTTATCATAAGTAATCAAATGTAATCACTAGTAATCAGATGTAATCACTAGTAATCAAATGTAATCACTAGTAATCAGTTGTACTCACTTGTTTTCACTAGTAATCAGTTGTTATCAGTAGTAATCAGTTGTAGTCACAAGTAATCAAATGTAATCACTACTAATCAAATGTAATCACTAGGAATCAGTTGTAGTCACAAGTAATCAGATGTAATCACGAGTAATCAGTTGTAATCGCTAGTAATCAGTTGTAATCACTAGTAATCAGTTGTAATCACTAGTTATCAGTTGTAATCACTAATAATCAGTTGTAATCACTAGTAATCAGTTGTAGTTACAAGTAATCAGATGTAATCATGAGTAATAAGTTGTTAGCACTAGGAATCAGTTGTTATCACTACTAATCAGTTGTTATCACTAGTAATCAGTTGTAATCACTAGTAATCAGTTGTAATCACTAGCAATCAGTTGTAATCACTAGTAATCAGTTGTAATCACTAGTAATCAGTTGCCATTACCAGTAATCAGCTGTTATCACTAGTAATCAGTTGTAATCACTAGTAATCAGTTGTAATCAATAGTAATCAGTTGTAATCACTAGTAATCAGTATTGATAACATTGATTAGATACTCTGATTACAGAGATTACTCTGATTGCAGAGATTACTCTGATTACAGTGATTATATTGATTACAGTGATTGTATTGATTACAGTGATTAAAATGATTACAATTGATTACTATTGATTACAGTGATTATATTGATTACTTTGATTATATTGATTACTGTGACAATATTGATTACAAGGATTATATTGATTATAGTGGTTATATTGATAACAGTGATTATATTGATTACAGTGATTATATTGATTACAGTGATTACAGTGATTACAATGATTACAATGATTATATTGATTACTTTTCTTGTATTGATTACTTTGATTGTATTGATTACTTTGATTATATTGATTACTTTGATTGTATAGATTACAGTGATTATATTGATTACAGTGATCATATTGATTACATTGATTATATTGATTACAGTAAGTATATTGATTACAGTGATTATATTGATTATAGTGATCATATTGATTATATTTATTATATTGATTACAGTGAGTATATTGATTACTGTGATTATATTGATTACAGTGATAATATTGACTACAGTGATTATATTGATTACTGTGACTATATTGATTACAGTGATTATATTGATTACAGTGATTATATTGATTACTGTGATTATATTGATTACAGTGAATACAGTGATTATATTGATTGCAATGATTATATTGATTACAGTGATTATGTACTGTGATGATACTGATAACAGTGATTATATTGATTATAGTGATTATATTGATTACAGTGATATTTATCCCAGTGATTATATTGATTACAGTGATTATATTGCTTAATGTGATTGTATTGATTACAGTGATTATATTACCTACAATGATTATATTGATTACTGTGATTATATAGATTACAGTGATTATGTTAGATTACAGTGATTATATTGATTACAGTGATTGTATTGATTACAGTGATTAGATTAATTACAATGATTTACTGTTTAAAGTGATTATATTGATTACTGTGATTATTATTGATTACTGTGATTATATTGATTACAGTGATTATATTGATTACAGTGATTATATTGATTACAGTGATTATATTGATTACAGTGCTTTTAGTGATTATGTACTGTGATGATACTGATAACAGTGATTATATTGATTATAGTGATTATATTGATTACAGTGATATTTATCCCAGTGGTTATATTGATTACAGTGATTATATTGCTTAATGTGATTGTATTGATTACAGTGATTATATTACCTACAATGATTATATTGATTACTGTGATTATATAGATTACAGTGATTATGTTAGATTACAGTAATTATATTGATTACAGTGATTGTATTGATTACAGTGATTAGATTAATTACAATGATTTACTGTTTAAAGTGATTATATTGATTACTGTGATTATTATTGATTACTGTGATTATATTGATTACAGTGATTATATTGATTACAGTGATTATATTGATTACAGTGATTATATTGATTACAGTGCTTTTAGTGATTACAGTTATTGTATTGATTACAGTGAGTATATTGATTATATTGATTACAGTGATTATATTGATTACTGTGATTATATTGATTACAGTGCTTATAGTGATTACAGTGAGTATATTGATTACAGTGATTATATTGATTACAGTGAGTATATTGATTACAGTGATTATATTGATTACAGTGGTTATGTTGATTACAGTGATTATATCGATTACAGTGATTGTATTGATTACAGTTAATATATTGATTACTGTGATTATATTGATTACAGTGATTATATATTGATTACTGTGAATATATTGATTACTGTGAATATATTGATTACAGTGATTATTTTGATTAAAGTAATCAGATGTAATCACTAGTAATCAGATGTAATCACTAGACATCAGATTTAATCACTAGTAATCAGTTGAAGTGACTAGTTATTAGTTGTAATCACAAATTACAGTGATTATATTGATTACAGTGATTATATTGATTATTGTCATTATATTGATTACTGTGATTATATTGATAACTGTTACTGTATTGATTACAATGATTATACTGATTACATTGATTATATTGATTATTGTGATTACTGTGATTATATTGATTACTGTGATTATATTGATTACTGTGATTATATTGATTACATTGATTATATTGATTACAGTGATTATATTGATTACATTGATTATATTGATTACATTGATTGTATTGATTACTGTGATTGTATTGATTACTGTGATTATATTGATTACTGTGATTATATTGATTACTGTGATTATATTGATTACTGTGATTATATTGATTACTGTGATTATATTGATTACTGTGATTATATTGATTGCAGTGATTATATTGATTGCAATGATTATATTGATTACTGTGATTATATTGATTACTGTGATTATATTGATTACAGTGATTATATTGATTACAGTGATTACAGAGATTACTCTGATTACTGTGATTATATTGATTACAGTGATTATATTGATTACAGTGATTATATTGATTACTTTGATTGTATTGATTACAGTGATTATATTGATTACAGTGATTATATTGATTGATTATATTGATTACATTGATTACAATGATTACATTGATTGCAATGATTACAGCGCCCCAATATATCCTCTAATTCAAAAAGAAAATCTGCTGTAAAAAAAAACACAGTAATATTGAATTTGGATTGACAAAAAGAATGTGTAAAGATTGAATATTTTACATGATAATACAATGACACCTACTAGAGTTTATGTCTATATCAGGTGAAAGGCTGATTTTAATGAAACTTGAATTTGATAGAGACCTTATAGGTAATTCAGTGTAAATGGGTGGGTAGAAAAACTTGGCAAAGATTTGAATTAAATATAGTAGGGAATTTTACTCAATACATGAAGGCTAACTGTATGTAAAAGTCTGTATCTATCATTAAAATGAATTTAAATGGTACAACAATTGAAAACAGGCAAATTTAATCCTTGCTTGCGTTAATTAAAACCCAAAGTTGGATGCATTTGGTTAAAAAATTAAAAACAACAACTTTGAATTTAAGGTTATTTAATTCAAAACTTTCAATTTGTTGTCCTGAATGCCACTAGAGTAATTTGACTGCACATGTTAAAGATTTTTGACAGATCAGTAATAAGAGTATGGTAATGCTGCACTTCATCTCAGATGTCCCTCCTCATTAGCTCGAACTGTTGCAGAAAAGTAGAAAGTTAATCTCAAATTCATTACATATTACATTGAAAAACTGAGCATGAGAATGGTGATTTTTTTGTGTCACCCTATTTAACTCAATAGACAGTATATTGTAATGTATTAAAAAGGGTATATCTAGTCTGACTAGCGCGACAAGCCAATCTTATAATATAATATATCATATATACCTTGACTATTCACTCAACTGTTAAATTACTTGTATTAACTATTACTTAGATCTTCTCTAGGTGTGGACCTCGTTTATATTAACTCGTATTCATATACTAGGCCTTAACTCTTACGTTATTTACTCATATACAGTTATTTCTTAAAAGTTATTCAGTGTTCTTCTTGTGACATTTTACCTACAGTTAAATTTGGGAAAATTAATCTCCAAGATGTGTGGTTGAATGTTCTGAATTGAGGTATTTACTTGGTTATTTCTGAAGAGTTATTTCAGTGTCCTTCTTATGACAAATGTCCTAGCCTACAGTTAATTTTTGGAATTTTTGAAGATTTGTCAATGTTGATGGATTTTGTGTTTTGGATGATATATTGAATTATTGTTAATGACTATGTGAACTCTCTGTAAGTGATTTTCTTGTGACCAGTGTTTTTTCAATTTAATGTATCGGTATGGAAATTTATTTCTTAGATTCCTTGCTGAATTTTAATATAGTAACTTTCTTCAGTTTGTGGCTTGTGCGAAGCAGACCATGATTACTCTTTTTCTAACTTATGAAGGTACTTCTCTTTGGAGGAGTCCACTACTATACTACTATTGCTCGCGATATTGCCATGTTTTTGGATGTGATTTTGATTCACAAAGTGTTTTGAATGTAACCTGACAAATCTTTCCGACATGATATTTGTATTGGATGTTGGAACTGGGTAGGGAGTTGCTCTGTTTTAGTTTTGAGATGCTAGTTAATGAGAATTTTAATCAAATTTGGCATAATTTGGGGTATTTCTACAAAACTGAATTATTTATAAGTCGATCAAGATATCAGAAATTATTCTATGATGTTTGTAAAACCCCCACTGTACAACAAAATACTTCAGGCATACAATACTGAGCTTTCAGAGAGTCCACATAGTTAGAAGTTTTTAATATTTATAAGTAATGCTATGCTAGGTATATCTGGAGGTTGAAGAAAGAGATAACAACCTATATATTGTATAATAATAATATAAACAAACTATCTTATCATTCTTATAACTTTCTTTCATATTCAAATATCTGACAAACATTGTTTATAAAACCTGGGATATTCTATCTCACGTGGGCAGAATACAAGTCAAGGCGTTTGTTTAAGAGAATTTGAATATATTTTGTGTAAAGGATTTATTCAGGAGAAAGTTGGTTTATATCACAGTCAATTTCTTAAATCTATAAATTTTGCAACGAACTCGATTTGATTGTTGGACCGATTTTCAATATATTGTATAAATATATAGGATTATATTTGGGAGAAAGTTGGTTTATTTCGCAGTAACATATGAAAAATTTCTGAATAATAAAGATGATTTAGGATAAATTTTGCCACGAAATAGAGTTGATTGTAGGAGAGAATTTGTATATATTGTGGAGTATATAGAATTTTATTTGAGAGAAAGTTTGTTTATATCACAGTAATTTTCTTAAATCTATAAATTTTGCAACGAACTAGAGTTGATTGTAGGAGAGAATTTGAATACATTTTGTGTAAAGGATTTTATTCTGGAGAAAATTTGTTTATGTCACAGTAAATTTCTTAAATCTATAATTTTGACGTGGACAGAATACGAGTTGATTGTAGGACAAAGTTTGAAAATTTAGATTTTTTGTTCATTTTAAGAGGTTGTATTCCTGTAAGATTATAAATTTCTAATGTGATGTCAGGTAGATGTTGGAATAAACCCAGGAATTTTAAAAACTGATTAATTAATACAGATATTTCCTGGCGTCATAACGTGTATTTTTATTTTATTGTCTACAACTAGAGTTAATTCATAGACAACTGGTATTTACTGTGATAAAATGATAATGTAACACTATGTAAAATTGTATCTCTGGTCAATGATTCTGTGAAAATTCTTTCAATATGTGGACTAAACGACGAGGTAAGACAAGTTTATTTTTTTACGTTTTAAGCGCGTTGATATAACATTAGAAATACTAACGGCAAACAGTACTGTTTCGGCCTTCTGGACCTTATCAGTGCTGATACTGGAATAATACAGTATTTAAAGCACAGTACACATTGAAGCAGTGATGTAATCAGCGGGGGACTCCCACCATTTGCAACATTGCCCTTGCTTTCTCCCCAAAATGAAATCAAACAATTGCAGCATGGCACTTGGATGCTATCAGTGTACCGGATACACATATAAAGTTTAGAAAATCACTTTACAATCCCTTTAAAAGTTAAAAATAAAATACAATTGTCTGCTCCCTGATATGATAGACATGTATATGTCAGAAGCTCTAGAATAGTTAAAATCATTTCTTAATCTGAATAAACTTTAAACAAAATCAATAGTCTTCTTGTGACCTAAGCCAGTGCTTCTATAGGAGAGCATCTTCCATAACACCTATAACAAAATAGCCTACTTAATCAATGATTTTTTCCATTTAAAACTATTTTTCACCTGAGGACTGCCTATTTTAAACAAATTTTTGTAAAAAGAATATCTATCAGTGTAGTAAAACAACAAGCTTGAGTATAATATAATATAATATATATGATATAAAATCTAGTATTGATTTAGAAAGAGACAAGCACGAAACCGGTTGTTGACATGGTGGTTTGATGTAATTTAGTGATTTATTATTTTTTAACGTCTATTTACACCGAGTTGTCCCTAGCTATTTATAGACCTGTGTCACTTACCCTGACAGAAACCTGGTTCGACCCTTTTTAAGTTAACCACCTCTTAGAATGAACATGAAATTGAATTCTCAAACTTGGACATATTCATCAGTGGATTTACCCGGTATCATAGTATTTAAAACTATTTCTATATAATCCAAGAAATCCATAAAACTTTTCAATAATTACTCTGTTTTATGCATTAAGACCGTGAATGAATTATAATATTAGATATTGATATATCCTAATAAGGTAAAGTGGTATAGTTATTTTCTAATCAATACCTCCATGTGATATAAATATTAGATATATACATATTGGGGTATATTTACACTGAGTTGTCCCTAGCTATTTATAGACACGGGTCACTTACCCTGACAGTCGGGAGCTGCGGTGACTCAACTCAGCAAGACTCTTGCTCGATAACGTGAAGGTCCAGGGTTCAATTCTAGTATTGGTCAAGATGAGTTCTTAAGATTTTTCAACAGGGTTCCCCCCTTGTCAATGATGCAGATCAGAGGGGCTGACATGGAAAAGCGTCTAGTCGTTCGGATGGGACAATAAACTGAGGCCCACTGTACTACAAACTTTGCATGTTAAAGATCTGGACAGTTGAAAATGTATTTGGGGGGTATGCAATGTATTTGAAGGGTTTGCTCTATACTGTACATTATGAATATAGATTATCACCCAAAGATAGAAATAACTGAAATGCCAAGAATGGATTATGATATTAGATTTATGTATGTCCTAATAAGGTATAATGTTATAATATATGTTAATCAATATCACCATATGATACAGATATTAGATATATATACCATTTAATATTCATATTCATACAGTGTTATTCAATACATGACGGTCAGATATCAGTTGGATCTATTGCATTTACAGGTAGATAAAGTATTCATTAGTTATTCTGTTAAATAGCATGGGTCGAGATGATATCTCTGGATTTTTTCAACCCGGTTTCCCCCTGACAGTGATGCAGGTGGGAGGGGCTGACATGGAAAAGCGTCTAGTTGTTCGGATAGGACAATAAACCTAAACCCCATGTGCTATTGGCTGTGCAAGATAAAGATCCCTCGACAGTTGGAAATCGAAATGAAGAGCAGGCTAATGCCACTGTCCTGGCAAAATTTCCCTCATTGCTCACTGCATGGCGTTTGTCGTCCTCAATTAGCCCATAGAGGTGCAGAAAAGTAGGACGTAAAACTCCATTTCATTTCATTTCATTTTTGTCTGCTCAATAAGTTGATCTGTTCTTCTTATTAGTTTATAGGAACCACTAAGTTAACTTTATTACTCATTTACATTTTTTTAAGTAGGGTCTAACAGGAGTCTCTAGTCAGACTTGACTGGTAAATACAGTCTATAGCTCTAGTCAGACATGACTGGTAAATACAGTCTATAGCTCTAGTCAGACATGACTGGTAAATACAGTCTATAGCTCTAGTCAGACATGACTGGTAAATACAGTCTATAGCTCTAGTCAGACATGACAGGTAAATACAGTCTAGAGATCTAGTCAGACATGACTGGTAAATACAGTCTATAGCTCTAGTCAGACATGACTGGTAAATACAGTCTAGAGCTCTAGTCAGACATGACTGGTACATACTGTCCTAACAGGAGTCTCTAGTCAGACATGACTGGTAAATACAGTCTAGAGCTCTAGTCAGACATGACTGGTAAATACAGTCTAGAGCTCTAGTCAGACATGACTGGTACATACTGTCCTAACAGGAGCTCTTGTCAGACATGACTGGTAAATACAGTCTAGAGCTCTAGTCAGACATGACTGGTAAATACTGTCCTAACAGGATCTCTAGTCAGATATGACTGGTAAATACAGTCTAGAGCTCTAGTCAGATATGACTGGTAAATACAGTCTAGAGCTCTAGTCAGACATGACTGGTAAATACTGTCCTAACAGGAGTCTCTAGTCAGACATGACTGGTAAATACAGTCTAGAGCTCTAGTCAGACATGACTGGTAAATACAGTCTAGAGCTCTAGTCAGACAAGACTGGTAAATACAGTCCTAACAGGAGTCTCTAGTCAGACAAGACTGGTAAATACAGTCCTAACAGGAGTCTCTAGTCAGACATGACTGGTAAATACAGTCTAGAGCTCTAGTCAGACATGACTGGTAAATACAGTCCTAACAGGAGTCTCTAGTCAGACATGACTGGTAAATACAGTCTAGAGCTCTAGTCAGACATGACTGGTAAATACAGTCTATAGCTCTAGTCAGACATGACTGGTAAATACAGTCTATAGCTCTAGTCAGACATGACTGGTAAATACAGTCTATAGCTCTAGTCAGACATGACAGGTAAATACAGTCTAGAGATCTAGTCAGACATGACTGGTAAATACAGTCTATAGCTCTAGTCAGACATGACTGGTAAATACAGTCTAGAGCTCTAGTCAGACATGACTGGTACATACTGTCCTAACAGGAGTCTCTAGTCAGACATGACTGGTAAATACAGTCTAGAGCTCTAGTCAGACATGACTGGTAAATACAGTCTAGAGCTCTAGTCAGACATGACTGGTACATACTGTCCTAACAGGAGCTCTTGTCAGACATGACTGGTAAATACAGTCTAGAGCTCTAGTCAGACATGACTGGTAAATACTGTCCTAACAGGATCTCTAGTCAGATATGACTGGTAAATACAGTCTAGAGCTCTAGTCAGATATGACTGGTAAATACAGTCTAGAGCTCTAGTCAGACATGACTGGTAAATACTGTCCTAACAGGAGTCTCTAGTCAGACATGACTGGTAAATACAGTCTAGAGCTCTAGTCAGACATGACTGGTAAATACAGTCTAGAGCTCTAGTCAGACAAGACTGGTAAATACAGTCCTAACAGGAGTCTCTAGTCAGACAAGACTGGTAAATACAGTCCTAACAGGAGTCTCTAGTCAGACATGACTGGTAAATACAGTCTAGAGCTCTAGTCAGACATGACTGGTAAATACAGTCCTAACAGGAGTCTCTAGTCAGACATGACTGGTAAATACAGTCTAGAGCTCTAGTCAGACATGACTGGTAAATACAGTCTAGAGCTCTAGTCAGACAAGACTGGTAAATACAGTCCTAACAGGAGTCTCTAGTCCGACATGACTGGTAAATACAGTCCTAACAGGAGTCTCTAGTCAGACAAGACTGGTAAATACAGTCCTAACAGGAGTCTCTAGTCAGACAAGACTGGTAAATACTGTCCTAACAGGAGTCTCTAGTCAGACAAGACTGGTAAATACTGTCCTAACAGGAGTCTCTAGTCAGACATGACTGGTAAATACAGTCCTAACAGGAGTCTCTAGTCAGACAAGACTGGTAAATACTGTCCTAACAGGACCTCTAGTCAGACAAGACTGGTAAATACAGTCTAGAGCTCTAGTCAGACAAGACTGGTAAATACAGTCTAGAGCTCTAGTCAGACATGGCTGGAAAATACTGTCCTAACAGGATCTCTAGTCAGACATGACTGGAAAATACTGTCCTAACAGGACCTCTAGTCAGACATGACTGGTAAATACAGTCCTAACAGGACCTCTAGTCAGACATGGCTGGTAAATACAGTCTAGAGCTCTAGTCAGACATGACTGGTAAATACAGTCCTAACAGGAGCTCTAGTCAGACATGACTGGTAAATACAGTCTAGAGCTCTAGTCAGACAAGACTGGTAAATACAGTCTAGAGCTCTAGTCAGACATGACTGGTAAATACAGTCCCAACAGGAGTCTCTAGTCAGACAAGACTGGTAAATACTGTCCTAACAGGATCTCTAGTCAGACAAGACTGGTAAATACTGTCCTAACAGGAGTCTCTAGTCAGACATGACTGGTATATACTGTCCAAACAGGAGCTCTAGTCAGACATGACTGGTAAAAACTGTCCTAACAGGAGCTCTAGTCAGACAAGACTGGTAAATACTGTCCTAACAGGATCTCTAGTCAGACAAGACTGGTAAATACTGTCCTAACAGGATCTCTACAGACAAGACTGGTAAATACTGTCCTAACAGGATCTCTAGTCAGACATGACTGGTAAATACTGTCCTAACAGGAGTCTCTAGTCAGACAAGACTGGTAAATACAGTCTAGAGCTCTAGTTAGACATGACTGGTAAATACAGTCTAGAGCTCTAGTTAGACATGACTGGTAAACACAGTCTAGAGCTCTAGACATGACTGGTAAATACTGTCCTAACAGGAGCTCTAGTCAGACATGACTGGTAAATACTGTCCTAACAGGAGCTCTAGTCAGACAAGACTGGTAAATACTGTCCTAACAGGAACTCTAGTCAGACAAGACTGGTAAATACTGTCCTAACAGGAGTCTCTAGTCAGACATGACTGGTAAATACAATCCTATCAGGAGTCTCTATGTGAGTCATGTAGTAATCTATTGTGTTAAAATGACATGTAAGGGAGAGTTTTATTGATTTTTTAACATCTTTGTTCAGTGCACTAGATTTTATTTCTGCTCAGTTTTCATGGATTAATAAATACTATGACTAAAGGTTTGGATATTTTCTTTCTTTATTCTAAAATTATAAAAATAACAACTAATGTTGGGACACAAAATTTACTTTTATATAAAAATATCCATAAAATTAAATGACTAAATCTAACATAAAATAGTGATATTTTTTTGGTAGTCATTCATTGATAGAATACAAGCCATAAAGAAGTTTTTAAATTTTCCCCTTTTTTTTTAATATTAACCAGAATTATTTCACATGATAGGCCCAGAAAACAGTAATTGGACTGTTTACAGTCATATGAATTATTAAATAGACCTGGGGCCTTATTCTTGAAAACTTAACTAAGATAAAATCCAGATTTTAAGAATTACGGTAATCTGATTGGAACATAAAACTAAATTTAAAATTAATTTTAGTGATTGATCTTAAATAAAGTTTTAAATTATCTTATTTATTTTTTATTGTGCAGTATTTGTCATACCATACCAATGACTCACTTGTATTTGATATTTTTTCAGCAATGTGTTTAAAATGAATAATGTATTTATTTCCCATAGTCTTGATGGTGAATTATGTAACAAGAGATAGTAAAAGATAATTTTGACACTTAGTCAAAGCTGAATTTCTCCAACAACAGACGTTTTGTTTTTAAATTTCGAATGGTGAAAATTAATGCTATGGGTATCCCTGATACACATAAAGTTTAGGAAACCTCTTTACAATCCATTAAACTTCTAAAAACAACACCCAGTATACTCATATATAGTTAAATACAGCTTGTAAAATCACCTCTTTACAAAAATTCCTAAAATACCCAAATATTTATCTGGGTATAAAATGTGTATTTCAAGTTTTATTGATTCAGGTATATTTAACTGATAGGTAAAGTCAATAGACATTGAATTTATGTCAATATTTTTAACGTTTCAACATAAAAGGGTTTGTAAATGGGTTTTCTCTGTTCGGCAGGGGTTTCTGAATTTGCGGCTTCACTTTAACTTGAATAGTTGAAGCATTTTACTTGATAACGTTACCTGTATGTGTTTTGAAACATAATATGTTATAAACTCAGAAGTAGTATATCTTTATATCTTAGTGTCAATTGAATAGTTCATTTTCAAATTCACTTTGATATAAAATGAAAAAATATTTTTGGATCTTTCAAGCTGGTTTTTTCTTCGTGTCAGTTATGCTGGTTGGGGTGATTGACGTGACTTAATGTCGATGGGATATATTTGGTTAGTAATTTGTATGTGACAGACTATACAGTTAATAGTAAGGGTTTTTGCTACTGTCCTTGGGAAATGTCCCACTTTGCACACTGCAAGGCTGTCTGCATTCTTTAAATCTAGAGTGGAGAAGTTGAAGAATCATTAAAATTGCAAAATTCCCATTTTGGCTCATTTCTTTTTTCTTTGGACTTGACTCATGCAAGAAAATTCTACATTCTGATTTCCATGGCATCACTAGCTTTGACGTCTCAAAATTACCATTGTTTGATATTGGTTGGTTTGATTGCCTTCAGCAGCAGGTAATATTGTAAACTATTGTGGTAAATAACAAGTTAACGTTTGCTTGCAGCTGATGCTGACATTGCTGATATGTGTGATCCTATGTCTTTTTATAGTAACATTGCTGTCATACATGTGTCAAAAACAAGGTTACTGTCCCTCGTGTTTTTTATAATCTTCATTTCCATCTCATTATATATACATACTAAATATATCACTATAAATATACTAAATTTACATGTATTCAAATTAAAGGCACATTACCTGTTATTTATTTTTTTTACAACCAGGTTAACCTAAAAACACATGGCTTGATCAAAAAAAAATCGAAACCAGTTTTAAAACTTTTACAACTTTTAAAATATATGTACTTTAAAGAATTGTAAATAGTATTTCTATATTTTATGTGTAAAACTTAAAGAAACATAACTTGATTAAAAAAATCAAAGCCTGTTTTTAGAACTTCCATTTTTTTTTTGTCAAATATCTGTGGTTTGTGTAATAATTGTCCCAAACTTGCTGACTCTCCCCCCCCCCCCCCCCTACCCCCCAGCCATACCTGTCAAAATATCTATCAAAGGCTGGGAATGGAGTCTAGTGTAATTATTGAATTAATTTACTATATACAACATCACTATCGCAAAAACTGGTACTAATAAGATTAGAGAGCCTTTGTGATAGGTACATTTTATGTAGTTATAAATTAACTTCTGATTGAAAATTCGAACGGTTCAAGTTGATCAACAGTGGCGGATCCAGGGGGGGGCGTAGAGGGCGTACGCCCCCCCTTTACTTCGTCTTTTTTTTTGTCTTACGACATAAAAAAATGTCTAACCCATTAACGTTTACTATAAAAACATACATGGTCCACGTCAGAAACCGTTAAATCAGTACAATTTATACTTATTCTATGTTTTTAAGCCAAATAAACGGTCCAAAAAATTTTCGCCTCGCTTCGATCGGCTAATCTTTGCATATACGCCCCCCCCTTTCCAAAATCCTGGATCCGCCCCTGATCAATGTACTGGATACACATAAAAAGTCAAAAATAACCTCTTTACAATCCCTTAAACAATCATACATTTAAAAAAAAAGGTACCGGTAGTTGCCCTTTGAAATGTCCGGTCACTTTTCACACATTTTTCTCTCTTACTGTTCAACTATCAACCGGATTTAAACTTTAAAATTCTGATAGTTCATGTCATTGCTATCAATCTACTGGATGCACATAAAAAGTTAAGCATCACCTCTTTACAATCCCTTTAACAATTATAATACTTTTTTAAAAAAAAAGGTAGTTGCCCTTTAAATGTTAAATACTGTATAGAGACAATAGGGTGACAGGAGTAGTAAAATATGGTGGTTGTTAGCCTCTTTATCAGTTCATCATACTTTTACTTTTACTGACAAACCAAATCACTCTCTTTTCACACTCTCCTACTTTCTGTCAACTTCAGTTTAAACCTGGTTTGTAGATTTATACGTACATGGATTTATCTGGATTTTACTTACCTGGATTTTACCTGGATTCTAGATTCATCTGGATTTTACTTACCTGGATTCTAGATTCACCTGGATTCTAGACTCATCTGGATTTTACCTTTTTCCAGATTCATCTGGGTTTTACTTACCTGGATTCTAGATTCACCTGGATTCTAGACTCATCTGGATTTTAGACTCATCTGGATTTTATCTGGATTCTAGATTCACCTGGATTTTACCTGGATTCTAGACTCATCTGGATTCTAGATTCATCTGGATTTTACTTACCTGGATTCTAGATTCACCTGGATTCTAGACTCATCTGGATTTTACCTGGATTCTAGATTCACCTGGATTTTACCTGGATTCTAGATTCACCTGCATTCTAGACTCATCTGGATTTTACCTGGATTCTAGACTCATCTAGATTTTACTTACCTGGATTTTATCTGGATTCTAGATTTACTTGGATGTTACCTGGATTCTAGATTCATCTTGATCTTAATGAGTTTGGGTTCAACAAATTAGTCTTTTTTTATTTTTTGGAATTAATATGAATTTTGTGATTAAATTGGAATAATGCAGTTGTCATAATATATGACATATTCTGAGCCAATATGTATACACCCTCAAATTTTTTGAAAAATCAATGATTTATTAACCTCAGAGTCTTATTAAACCCAGAGTTTTTTTTTATGCTCAGGTTTGGTAAATGTAAATTATTGGTAAGGCTGTAGCTTGAACTAGTGTAAAGCTGTGATTTTGATAAGTTTCATATGTACAACTGAAACTGTCAGTTTTTTGTGTATATATGTTTATGCCCCAGTAAGTTTTAACTTAGATACAGTTGTCTACTCAGTATGAGTTATTACAGTGGAATTTCAAATATTATAATATATAGAAAATCATCAATATTATATTTACAAGGTGGATGTTGTAGAATATGCAACTAAAACAAGCTACAAAATGGATGTAGAATTTGTAGCTTAGAAAAAGTTTTAGAATAGTGATCAGATTTGTCTTGTTTTTGAAACAATGTAATTTCTGGGATTATTATAGTAACACCTGATGGTTCTTTTCATATGGGAACTCCACTGCTATACATGTATGTAATTATTGCGCCTGATTTTTTAATGCTCAACGAGATTTTTGATTAATGGAATTGTTTTGCTTGTACAGATTTTTATTATAGTGATAGAGATTGAGGTATTCATTGTGCAGAAGTTAATAGGTAAACATTGTGGGCAAACAGTTAGTAGCCAAGGTGGAGGAGGGGAGGGGAATCCATGGATCTTAATCTTGAAAGCTCAACTTCAGTGTTACAGTTGTTTGATTCGTCAATCGCTGAAATAGATTTTTGATTTAGTTTTATTATCTAAACAAATTACTGAATTTCTTAAAGGGGTTGTACAGCATATTTCTGAACTTTGTATGTGTATCGGGGACACTGATAGCATCAATTTACGCCATTCCATTTTCTATTCTGTGGTTCTTGCAATGCCACTAAAACTAACACGTTTTATGACGTCACTGACAGTGATCTGCAAAGATATCAATAGTACCGGAAGGTAGATCACTGTCAGTGACGTCATAAAATGCGTAAGTTTTAGTGGCATTGCAAGAACCACAGACGTTGGAATGGAAAATGGAATGGCGCTTATTGATGCCATCAGTGTTCCCGATACACATACAAAGTTTAGAAAATCGCTTTACAACCCATTTAAAACTGTATTTTATCTAAGTTTAGTTTTTGAGAATAAGGCCCAAGTTTGATGACTGAATAAAGAATAGGGTGTGGTTTGAACAACATGGTATGTTTAAACTGTATTTTAATTGTATTATAGGTTACGTGAATTGGGCGTCAGACGTCAAGTTTGTTGAATGTTTTTAAAGAACAAAGTTTACCTAGAATATTGATGAGTCAAGGTTGATCAGGGGAAATAACTCAACAGAATTGACGGCCTGAATTCAGTCAATTTAAATAAATAGTTCGTTTTAGTTATTGACTATCTAGAGAAAAATGTCGGACGATTTATTTGGTTTAATCAAACTTAAGTTTTGTCATTCTAAAGTTCTCAGGGTCGTAAAGTTAACGCGATTTTAAAGTGAAGTTATTTTGTGAGATTTTTATTATCTAGTTTCACTGGAATGTTTAAAGGGACTGTCTCACTGTTTAAGTTAGCAGTTGTTGATTTTCGAAGTGAAAATGACATTTAAAAGATATATTTCAGTTAAGTGTACGTTACAATGATACATTTTGATTACCTAGTTATTAAGATGCAGGCCTGTAGCCAGATTATTCCCCAGGGGTGTTACATGGACTCTCGAAGCAATCATAATCAATTTTAACAGTTACAATTCAAACAGAATCTGGAATTTAACAGTGCTTTTTTGTTTTAAAGGACCTCCCTCAATCCCCCCCCCCCCACCTCCCCCCCCCCCCCCCCCCCCCCCCCCCCCCCGCCTAGTTTTGCATACATTCATGCCCTAAATAAATAAAAGGCAACTATCCCTTTGAGGAGTCTAGTACTATAAAACTTATATTTGATTTTATCATTCTTTGGGATGATTTTTGATTGGCACAATGTCCTGCTTGTACAGATTTTTATTTTGACTTTGTTAAAGGAAAAATGAACTCCTGTATTTAATAGACCAGTATAGAGTATTGGGTCTAGCCACTTTAAATGAAGGGATTATAAGGAGAGTATATAATATAGGTTTATGATCTCTTGAACTATATACTTACATACTAATTTATATTTTACTGTCACTGCCAGGGCTGTTTATAGAGAGATAAAAACTGGCTATTTTTAGTTTACACCATTACCCACTGACAGGTGTCACTGTCCTTTCTTATAACATGCATAATTATTATAATATTTACATGA
Source organism: Lottia scabra (assembly GCA_029955415.1). Taxonomy (NCBI): domain Eukaryota; kingdom Metazoa; phylum Mollusca; class Gastropoda; family Lottiidae; genus Lottia; species Lottia scabra. Next base: position 261,993 of record JARJEI010000051.1, on the reverse strand, counting down.
TATGGCATAGAAACTGACTTCATGTTTAAGCAGACCATGCTTACTCTTTTCAAAACACCTGATGGTACTTCTCATTTGGGAAGTCTGCTATACAATTATTGCACCCGGTTTTGCCATTACTTGGACATAATTCTTCTCGTTTAGGAAGTCCACTGCTATATATACGTGTGTAATGTATTTACTAGGGAGTAACAAGGGCAAGCGTTACAATCACAATTATACAGCAGGGGCCGCGGAGCGTCTCTGGGAGTAAGGGGTCTTGGTTGAAAATTTTACTGGAGAGTAGGAATGGCAAGTTATAAACGTTACACATTATCAGTAATTACAATATCTACCTGTCATGACTTAGCTGGTTACCTGATTTAAAAACCTTTGTCCAGATTTACCAGGGGATAGGAATGGGCTAGAGTTATATATGTAGCGTATTTTGATACTAATTACACATTATCAGGAATTACAATATTTACCTGTCATGACTTACCTGATTACCTGATTAAAAACCTAGATTTGTCCAGATTTACCAGGGGGTAGGAATGGGCTAGAGTTATATATGTAGCGTATTTTGATACTAATTACACATTATCAGGAATTACAATATTTACCTGTCATGACTTACCTGATTACCTGATTTAAAAACCTGGTATTGATTTTTACCTGTCTTGATTCTAATCAATTATTTACCTTCATTCTTTCACCTTCATCTAGTTTATATCTTCAATGGCCGTAGCTACTGAATAACATGGATTTATTGGTGATTCTTTGCAATGGGTGAAAGATATTTAAAGATGCTTGTGGACAATATTTTCGTTGTAATTTTGTTGCCTCTTTTGGGTGTTTCGTTGTGGATAAAGTGATATTTGGATTATAAGTATGAGTAATATTTAGAAGCAGTAACAAGTTTTTGAAGGGCAATATTGTCATTTCAGTGATTGGTATTGTCTTGGATTTATTGATGAACTCTTAAAAATGAATGGGAAGTCACTAAAACATGACCTTTTGGAATATATCAGTGAACTTTCTCTAGAAGGATCAGTTTTATACTAATATTATCATTTTGTACCATTCCAATTTTTCTGTCAGACATCTGTTGTTCCAGAACATGCATTTAAACTAAGTGATTGATTATGCCACACCCTTAAAATATGCAAGTGACCTTTGGGGTGTGACATCTTAAAACACTTAGTAAAAAATTTAGGAAAACCTTTACAATCCCTTTAACAAGGATCAGCTTATCAACTATTTAGAACAGAAAGGATTAACACAGTGAATGTCTGTGAACTCTCCAGATGGATTATCCTTGACCATTGTTGTTTTATATTATTATCTATATTTAGATAGGTCTACTCACTTACCAGACAGTTTGAATATTATTCTATTCTATCAAGTCCATGTCAGTGAATTTCGAAGTTTTATTAAATGTTTTGTCATTTAAAAACAATGTGATAACCATTAATAATATCATGTGACTTGAAGACAATGTGATAACCATTAGTAATATCATGTGATAAAAAAACAATGTGATAACCATTAGTTATATCATGTGACTTAAAAACAATGTGATAACCATTAGTAATATCATGTGACATAAAGACAATGTGATAACCATTAGTAATATCATATGACAATGTGATAACCATTAGTAATATCATATGAGAATGGGATAACCATTAGTAATATGTGACTTAAAAACAATGTGATAATCATTAGTAATATCACGTTATAAAACAATGTGATAACCATTAGTAATATCATATGACAATGGGATAACCATTAGTAATATCATGTGACTTAAAAACAATGTGATAACCATTAGTAATATCATGTGACTTAAAAACAATGTGATAACCATTAGTAATATCATGTGACTTAAAAACAATGTGATAACCATAAGTAATATCATGTGACTTAAAAACAATGTGATAACAATTAGTAATATCATGTGACTTAAAAACAATGTGATAACCATTAGTAATATCATGTGACTTAAAAACAATGTGATAACAATTAGTAATATCATGTGACTTAAAAACAATGTGATAACAATTAGTAATATCATGTGACTTAAAAACAATGTGATAACCATAAGTAATATCATGTGACTTAAAGACAATGTGATAACCATTAGTAATATCACGTTATAAAACAATGTGATAACCATTAGTAATATCATATGACAATGGGATAACCATTAGTAATATCATGTGACTTAAAAACAATGTGATAACCATTAGTAATATCATGTGACTTAAAAACAATGTGATAACCATTAATAATATCATGTGACTTAAAACAATGTGATACCATTAGTAATATCATGTGACTCACAAACAGTGTGATAACCATTAGTAATATCATGTGACAATGTGATAACCATTAGTAATATCATGTGACAATGTGATAACCATTAGTAATATCATGTGACTTAAAAACAATGTGATAACCATTAGTAATATCATGTGACAATGTGATAACCATTAGTAATATCATGTGACAATCAGATAACCATTAGTAATATCATGTGACTGAAAACAATGTGATAACCATTAGTAATATCATGTGACTCACAAACAGTGTGATAACCATTAGTAATATCATGTGACAATGTGATAACCATTAGTAATATCATGTGACAATGTGATAACCATTAGTAATATCATGTGACATAAAACAATGTGATAACCATTAGTAATATCATGTGACAATGTGATAACCATTAGTAATATCGTGTGACAATGTGATAAATGTGATGCCATGATGTCTCTAAAAATCTATAAATCGAGTTATACTCATGTGTTTAAGACACCGTTTATCAGTAAGTATATAGGTAGAGACTCTGGCTGGCGTTCTTTAAGATTTAGAGGTCTCCATTCATTGTTGTTTCTGGATTTGTCTTTATGAGTCAGGAGCCTTAATATAGAAAATTTACATCATTACACATCTGATGACGACACGTGTATATTGTGTTGAAACGTTATGCGTCTAACTGTATTAAAGAAGTGTGTTATATTCCATAATATTGTCTTGTGTTTTGTTTAGTTAAGTTATAGAGAATGAGCTTCCAGATTTTGTTTTGGGAATTTTCTTCATGTAAATGATTAACTGAAGGTCTCTGTATATTTTCAGGAGAGGACAAGAAGAATGAAAGTGAAGGAGAAGAAATGAAGAATGGTCAATCAATTCAGGTTGGTATTTTATATATTGTATATCCAGGGCCCATGCATATAACCTAAAAACTGATTAAAATCCATATCTAACCCTTGGTAATTTTAACTCAGAGTTTGATATTAACCCGGATTTTATGCATACAGGCCCTTGCTTCCAAATTTGAATTCACTGTGTCAGACATCTTGCCTGATTAATGGACAAGAGCAGACAATTCAAAGACTGATTTTGATTTTCTTAACTGTTCTTGTTTTCATCAATGTGGCAATCATCCTTTAATATAAAAAATTATCCAACAGCTAATCCGAAATTTGCTGATTCTATTCCCAAGCCTCTGATAGCTATCAAGACAGATATGACTAGGGGGGGTAAAAAAAACTAAGCCACAAATTTTTTCAACAGACACGCAGTCAGATTTTATTTTTTGAAAAAAAAAACTGTAATGAACTCGCTACATGGTGTAGGTGGATAATGATGGTATGATTGAACTACAAAAATATTCATCTTTCCAAATATATCGTGGTTTGGTGGATTCGTTGTAAATAAACACATTTAACATCCCTGGACTGCGAACGAGGAAAATCCCCAATCTTTGCGGGTTAGTTTTTCTGACTCTCCCAGAGCCATATCTGTCCAAATAGCTATCAATGGCTGGGAATAGAAACAGCATGGTTTTGACTATCCAGCTGCTTGTTCTAACCATGATATGAGTGCATGTTAAAATGTCATATAGCCTACAGCCTCTAAAAGACTATAAGTGTTTTATCTATATATGATAAACGTAGATGTTGAAAGTAAACAATGTTGGTAGGTCTGATGGGTTTGTTTACAAGATAAACACATATCAAATACTAGATAACATTGCATGAAGGCATGTCGTTTATAATAATCTTACTGGTCATAAGTCTTAGAAGATATATGATATCATTATACACCTACCTACTCATTACAGGAATTTCAAATACCAGATATAATAAAAATCCGTACAAGCAAAGAAATTCCGTTAATCAAAAATCTCGTCCAGAGCATGACAAAGTCGGGTGCAATAATTATATAGTAGTGGACTTCCCATACGAGAAGTACCATCAGGTGTTTTGAAAAGAGTAAGCATGATCTGCTGCGTGTGCGGCACCCTCCACTACTATAACGATAATGTTACAACAAGGCATGTTGTTTATTGTAATCTTTGATATCACTCTACCCCTACACCTGCATCACTCTTTGTTGGTCTGTTGTTGCTCATCAAGGTTTGAGTTTGAAATACCAGATTATCTTGCATGAAGGCATGTCATACTGACCGTAAGTCTTCGGGTTTGATCACACTACAGGCAGTGCAGTTAGTAGCAGCATTAATGTACAGATGGTTTTAAATGTACAGACTCTCAGCTGTTTACATACAACCGTGCTGAGTTGTTCCGCTTGTGATGTAAACAGCTGAGCGTCTGTACATTTAAAACAACCTATACATTAATAGTCTGTAGTCTGATCAAACCCTAAGCCAGATATCACAATAGACTCAACCTCATGGTACACAGTTTCTAATTAACTTGCTAAAAACATATCCAATACCAGATTACCAGCCTTTACCATTAAATTTCATTTTGTATGGTTTTACTATGATTTGAACACATCCCTTGATGTTGGCTTTATCCAAACCTGTGTTAGAATGATAAGGATTCAGTTTTTACATAAAATTATCTTTAACGTAACAATATTAACTACAGCCTCACCCATTATACAAATCATTCCTTTTATAACATTTGATAAAAATTTAACATAAAAATGATATTTGCTGACTTGATAAAGGCTGTGAAAATCTCACCACCCAGTTTGTACCAGTCTACCCCTATTTCTATATTATTATATTAGGGCTAGGTGTGATGATTACATATATATGTCTATTTCATTCATTTATATACACTAGTCAAGTTTACATTATGTTTGACAGACTCATTGTGCTGTATGTTAGAGTTAGAAATATGAAAAGAGTTGGCTTATATCACTGTACTGGCACACTGAAGTTCTTTATCCTTCTTTAAAGGGATTGTAAAGTGGTTTTCTAAACTTTGTATGTGTATCGGGGACACTGATAGCATCAATTTGCTCCATTCCAATTTCCATTCCCACTTTTGTGGTTCTTGTAATTCCACTAAAACTAACATGTTTTATGACGTCACTAATATTGATCTACCGGAAGCTCCTTTTGATATCTATGCAGATCACTGTCAGTGACGTCATAAAATGATCTGAATAGATATCAATAGTAGCTTCCGGTAGATCACTGTCAATGACATCATAAAGTGTGTTAGTTTATGTTTATCAGTGCCCCAGATAATACACATACAATGTTTAGAAAACCACTTTACAATCCCTTTAATCCCTAACAAATTCATTATGTCGTTATTGTGTATAATTTTACATTTGTGTAAAGTTGTGTATAATTATATGTACAGATATTTATGTATAGTTATGTATGAGTATTATGCATATATTTATGTATATTCATGTATAATTATGTATATTTGTGTATAATTATGTATGATTGTGTATAGTTTGTTTGTGTATATTTATGTATAACAATGTATATTTATGTATGTAGACTGTAAAAGAGAAGGAGTATGGTGTACCTGTTATTAAAACGGCCACTACCAGTGTCAAACTATCGTCACTACACCACCCTAGTCCTAGTCCCGTACTAACACATCATCTACCTGTTAAAACATCACATGGTGTACTTACTACTATAATAACTTCTAATAAGGTTCGTCTTCCAGCCATATACTACTGGATATATTAACAACAAATTTTCAATTATATACTAAATGTCTAACACAGGCTTTCTCAAATGGCGGCCCTGCAGGCCAAATCCAGCCCGCGTTGCCCTTGAGAAAGGCCCCTCAAGAGACCCCATCCGCTAAAACTCTCTGCTCATTATGCTCGCTAATCTCTATTTGGCCCTTATATTTTTTTCATTAAATTACATTTGGCCCTTTACAAAAATTGAGAAGGCCTGGTCTAACAGTTTAAATCGAGGACCTATGCAGCATGTTGGGCTATGTTAAAATCCTTTGTATATTGGAAAGATAACACATAAGGCTATAGAGGCAATCTTGCAATAAAATCCTCCAAAATTTACAATATAATTTTTATAAGTGTATAATGCATGATATTCATAAAGCATAAGTTATAGCTTATCTGAAATTAAGATGAGCAAGCATTTTCAGTCTTGTCTATTTGGCATGGAATGAAACTCTAAAGTAAAAGCATGTCAATTGCATGAATAGAAAGAGTTTCCTCCCTCTTAATGTCTTCCTCGACCAAATTTTTACGCATCTTGACCCAAGTAAGAATGTATGTTATCTGGTCTATAGTGTTTTCACTTCAGATATTGTTCATGAGAGCTTGTAAACACATTGAGATTGAATTTGCCAATATTTGGACAAATACTTCAAGAGTAATTGCCCTTGTCATGCTTCTTTCTGTACTGATATGTAAAATAACATGTTGAATGTTTTATATGTTTCAGAGTTCAACAGGCCTCCCTTCCAGAACAGATGACGTGATAAAACACAGAAGGGGAAATAACTTTAATCAACTTCTACAAAAATTCTCAAGTTCTGAAATTTCGAGTTCAGAAAGATCTGAAAGTGACGCAAGCAGCCATTTTACTGGTCGTTCTCGTCAAAGCAAACATTCGGGAAGCATAAGCAGTAGTGATGAATCGACCACAGACCGCCAAACTCCGGAACGTTCGCATAGTTTTAAATTACGAACAGTCAAGGAAAATGACGATGTGCCTAATGTCCCAAAACGTTCGTCAAGTTTTAAATCTGATTTTATGCGAAAACGTTACGTAGTAGACGAACCTCCCGCGGAAGAATTAGTAAATGTTTTACAGTCCCGCAGCAAAATAACAGACAATTCAGACTCGACCTCTTTATCAAAGTACGAAAATTTAGACAAAGTTAAAACTGTTACCTCCCCCGTTGAAGAAATAATCGTAGATAAAGAATTATCCGCTGTTTTAAAATCACGGAGAAAAGAAACTGACGCAAAAGTTGAAAAAGATCAAAATTCAAATAACGCTTCGACGCATATCTCTAAATCATATCAAGACGCATTCATATCGGATAGTTTATCGCAATCTAAAAGCCGAATTCACAACATTGATTCCAGTTTAGCAGAACTTTCAAAAGTGACAGAGGAATTAGATAAACCTGAATCTACCATATCAAAAACATATTTATCCGATACCGAATTCGGACAAATTACCAGCCAACGACGCAAATCTAGCTCTGCATCTTTATCGGATGCCGTACAATATATCAAAGATGTGGAATCATCCATTTCTTCGCGCATATCGCAAACTATTTCCAAAAACCAAGATGAGAAGAAGGAAACACGAGAAACATCGCCATTTAACATCGTTTCAAAGGATTTCGATCAAAACAATACGCAGCAAAGCTCAACTCAAATTCTGGAAAACACAAGCCAAAAACAAGATGTCAGAAACATTCGACAAATTTCTCCTGTCCCCTCCCTTGAATCGAAAACAGTTGTGCCAAGGAGTTTAGAAATAGTAGAAGAAAAACCAAAATCAATCACCTTATCTGAGACATTGAACATTAAAAATGTGACTTTGGAAGAATCCTCAACTGATGATCTTACAGAAAATGTTTCTAATGAATTGTCGTCTGCACAAAACAAGATGGCTGACAAGTCTGCGTCTGGTGTTTCCATTACCCCAGCTATCATCATAGATAAACAATCAATTAGCAACAACAGAGAGAATGATGCCAGATTACATGACATTAACAAATCCAAGATGTCCGCCGCCGTCAGTAGAGATAGTGCAGAAACAGAAAGCAGACGGGTTATTGTGCTAGAAGAGAAAACAGAAATTTATGCATCTAGGAATGAAACAAATTCCAGCCATCTTCAGTTGATTAGATCTGATAATTCTTCTGTAGATGAAGCGCCGAAGATAGTTTATACGGTTCACTCGCAATTTGGCGACTCTGCCAAAACTTCTTCCTTAGTTACCAATACTTTACTTAGTGATAGTGAATCTGTGGCCTCAGAGACAAAATATTCTTTACAGAAAGACTCTTTACCATTACCCAGTGAAAGATATTTGGATGTGAGTGAAAGCACGATTTTAACGTCAAGTGATCGTTCCAGGGATATAAGTGATAATTCCGCAGATGATCATGTGACTCGGAAACCGAAGACTACTGGATTAAGTCGTTCGGAATCTTTAAAAACTCCTGGAGTGAAGCGTACCGAATCTTTCGAGAGAAGGAAAGGAATTTTAAAGCGTACACCATCGTTGCCCAAACAATCTACGGGACCCATCATTGATGAACAGTTAGCAAAAATTCTCCAGCAGCGAAAGAAACAAGTGGAAACAGAAGATTCTCCGGAGGAAGAGAGACCAGGAAGCAGACGTCTCTCCGTGACAGACGAAATCGCAGAAATTATGAAGTAAGATATTTTTAGTTTCATTTTAGCATGTAGTCTTACTCTAATTTTTTGTGAACACTGCTTCAACACTGCGCCAGTGCCTTCTGTTGAATAGTAACTCGTTGCTTTCAACCACCCTAATCTCAAAACTTAACATGTAGAGAGATTTTCAAAACTTTTTATGTGTATTGGGGACACTGAAACTCTGAAAGCATTGATTTGCACCATTATAATAAATTTTAATAAGTATTTGTCAGAAATCAGCCCTTTTCTCCATAAAAATAATTCCCCAAAATTTGAAAAAAAGGCCTGTTTTTTTTTTAGAAATAGTCTACAATAGTCAGATTGGATAATTTGAAATTGATAACTGCTACACTGAAATTAATCAAATTAAAGGGATTGTAAAGTGATTTTTAAAACTTTGTATGTGTATCAAGGACACTGATAGCATTAATTTGCGCCATTCTAATTTCCATTTCGATGTCAGTGGTTCTTGCAATTCCACTTTAACTAACTAGGGTTATTATATTGTTGACTGTAATAATTATATTATACAAGAATCATAATACCACACTAGTTCTATTGACTGTTATTATTTATATTATACCTTCTACTAATTAACCCTGGGTCTGTCAGCCTGCCAAATATATTAATATTATATTATATTATAGACATGGCCTTGACTGACTTCACTCTCTCTCTCATTAACAACCTGTTGATTACTGACTTAAAGAGATTGTAAAGAGATTTTCTAAACTTTGTATGTGTATCGGGGATACTGATAGCATCAATTTGCCCCATTCCGATTTCCATTTTGAAGTCTGTGGTTCTTGCAATTCCAGTAAAACTAACGCGTTTTATGACATCACTGACCGTGATCTACTGGAAGCTTCTATTGATATCTATGCAGATCACTGGTAGAGACGTCATAAAATGCGTTAGTTTTAGTGGAATTGCAAGAACCACAGACGTCGGAATGGAAATTGGAATTCGGAATACATAGATTGTCAGAATACTAAGAGTTTTTTAAACTGACAAGAAGGAATTCAATCTGGATCAGATATAGATGTCGGATTACGCAGAATGTCGTAGTACTAAGATGTCAGAATTGACATTGTACTCCCAATCATCTAATGAATCAATCACTATGATAATTAATATATTTAAAAAGCACTTTCAACTCAACTGAAATTTCCTGTTCTGAATCAATTTTAAGTTAAATTCCTTATCTAATCATAAAATATATATTTTTTCTAAAATTTGGATTTTATCTTAGTTTAGTTTTCAAGATTAGGTTCGCGAGGTCGTAAATGCAACAGAACAGTAATGATGTGTATGAATTATGATTATTTTAGAAGAGAGAAGCAGAATAAAGCTGATCAAGATGAAGAAGAAGAAGAATCCAATGCCAGTGTTTCCGAGAGAATATTTAAAATGCAGACCAAGATTGAAGAAGAGAAGTTTGCTGCTACTCCGCGATCACGATCTGGTATCGCTACACCAAAATCACCTTTTAGAATCAGGTAGGGATTATGAATTATTGTGTACCCTGTGATATTTTTGATATTCCCAATTTAGCATTACCAGATGGCATTACTTAGTTGAAAACCTAGCCAAGTTGACATAAGCTACTTGACATTACCAGACTGATACTTTCAAAATTAAATTACCTAGTTGACATTGTTTAACTGACATTACCATGTGACATTTCTAAGTTGACTTTACCAAGCTGATATTACCTGACTGATATTATTTAACTGACATTAGCCACAGGGGCTCGTAGTTATATTTTTATAAATATTGTTATACAGTTATAAGAGAAATGAGAAGGGAGGACACTAATTTTGGGGTCAAAATTGAAATAGAAATTAGGCGCCTTCCTTCGCCTCGAAAACAGCCAAGTCTTCGGTCTAACCGATATATTTAAGTAAAAAAAGCACATTTTGAATGACAGACCGGTTTACGACGGAGTAATTACCGTTTTTGTGTTCCAAGCGGAGCGAACATGGTTCGGGCAACTTCTTTGTAGGTCATTTTCCGGTTGCTTCGAGACGAAATACTAGGTGAGTTTTCATTGGTCCAAATAAAAATAGAAATTTATTTTTCTGGACGTCATACAATGACGTCAATTATTAACTCAAATTTTGACCAATGAAAACTCACCTTGTAATTCGTCTTGAAGCTAGCGGAAAATGACCTACAAAGAAGTTGTCCGAACCATGTTTGCTCCGCTTGGAACACAAAAACGGTAATTACTCCGTCGTAAACCAGTCTATCATTCAAAATCTGCTTTATTTACCTAAATATATCGGTTAGACCAAAGACTTGGCCGTTTTCGAAGCGAAGAAAGGCGACGAATTTCTATTTCAATTTTGACCCCAAAATTAGTGTCCTCCCTTCTCATTTCTCTTATAACCGTATAACAATATTTAAAAAAAATATAACTACGAGCCCCTGTGACATTAGCTAGCTGACATTACAATTTGGACATTACCAAGCTGACATTACAAATTTGAAATTGTTCAGCTGACTTTACTAAGTTGAAATCATCTTATTGACAGAATCAAACTGACATTACTAAGCTAGCATTATCAAGTTGACATTAATAATCTGACAGTGTCCAGTTGGCATAACTTAACAGACATTACCAAGTTGGCATTACAAGACTGACAATAATAATCTCATATTACCCAACTGACATTACCTAGATGATATTACTATCATTACCAAGTTGGCATTTGCAGGCTGACAATAATAATCTGATATTACCCAACTGACATTACCTAGATGAAATTACTAGATGACATTACTAGACATTAACCACTAGTATTTAAAAACCATATCAATATTCCAGGTCTGGTGCAGTCACCCCTAAAAAACAGATGTCATTTGAGGACTCGCTATCTGGTAAAGACGATGTTCTGTCCAGTGAGAAACTATTCGAACGTTTGACCACGCTGGCAGAGGATGGTAAAGTGGAAACTATTCAAGAAAGACGACGGAAGTTGGAAGAATCTCAAGAGAAACATCGTAAAACTCAGAAAGCCAAACGTGATGATTGGAGGAGACGAACTCAACCTATTACTTTAGAAGAAATTACAGAAGCTGACAGGTTAGTACAGGCCTTCTCAAATGGTGGCCCTTGGGCCAAATCCAGCCTGCGACACCCTTGAGAATGGTCCTCCAAGAATGACTTTAGCTCTATTTGGCCCCTATATTTTTATCATAAAATGCATTAGCTCTTTACAAAAAATAATTGAGATAAAAGGGATGTTGAGTCAATAGGGCTGGGTATTGATTATCAAAGGCAGGCTACCAATCAACAATTGATTAATAATCGAAATATTTTGAGAAATCTTCTGATCTTCTTCTGTTGATGTTTGCTTTTGTACCTTGTTGCCCATTGTATTTTGCAATATATCTTTGTAACTCCCAATTGGAGTCAGAACAGTAGGATGTAAAACTCAATTTCATTTTATAATTTCAGTTTAGATTCAGTGTCCACATTTCGATCTCTGATCAGAAAGAAAGCCACAACAACAATGTATGAACATCTCGAACAGAGACAGAAATTACCAGTAAATATAAAAAAATCAGAATTCCCCGAACATATTCAACCAGTTAAAAAACGTCGTAGTCGCACCGAACGTTATCAGACTACGCCTGTCACGGCAGCAGAACTCTTGTGTATTCCGGAACACGAAATGATGGAATCGGAATCACTAAGGTCAAAGTTCATGGGTCGTGGACGACAAGATTCCAAAGCTGATTCAGGAATTCTTTCTGGTTCTGATTTTGAAAATCTTTCTGCCACTTCAGACAGTTTACGAAGCCTCACTCTGGATATGGATTTAGCAGACGATGACACGTCGCGATTGAGTGTATCTGCGAAGACATCCATCTTTAAACAAATAGAAGAGAAAACGACTAAAGAACGATATAAAGGATCAGCGAGCGGGGCCAAACGTTACATAGACCGTAAAAAACGCGAACGTTACCTGACTCAACCAATCACAGAAGAGGAAGTGAAATCGGCTGCGGAAATGAACGACGAACCAAAACAGGTTAATATCCGACAACCAGAAGTAGTGAATCGAACGAAATCTTTAGATATTGAAGATGAGAAGGAAGAAAATGATGAACTAACAAGGTAAGGATTATCTCCCTTTTATTTAACTTTTCTTTGTCTTTGACAGCACTTGACAAGAGGGGAACAGGTTCCCTCTTTGGGTTATAGTCATCTTGGCACAAAACCTAAATGGTTATAAGTCAAAATGGATCTTATTTTGGTCATAATGGTTCTAAATATGAATCAATGATTTCATCATAAATTGGGCAACATTGTTACCTGGATCATTTCTGAGGCTGGGGCTGGGGCCGAGATTATGTGACAAGAATAGATCAAAGTTCACAGGAAAATATTTCCTAATTCATCCTAATTTCTCTAGCCAATCCTTTTATTTAATTTATTAAACTTTTCTGACATGATATTATCAAGTGAACTTAGTGATTTTTTAAAATTTGATTTTAATTGAAAGAACTTAAAGAACTCAATTTGAACTGTAAGATAATAAAGCAGACAGGTATAAAAGATAAGTAATAAGAATGACATATAAGTAATAGGTTTAATTTAAAGTCATTGAAGTATATCATTTCAATAGTAAGGTTATAATCAGTCATTCTACACTGGGATACATATGGGGTTAAAGTGACTTTAGTCTGTGGCATTTTCATTAGGTTGAGGGGCATTTTAGGGGCCACAAAATTGTTAAAAGGGATTGTTTTTAAGTTATTTTCTAAACTTTGTCTGTGTATCGGGGATACTGATAGCATCAATTTGTGCCATTCCAATTCCTATTACGACGTCTGTAATTCTTGCAATTCCACTACAACTAACATGTTTTATGACGTCACTAACAGTGATCTGCATGATATCAATAGTAGCCAGTTCTGGCCCGCGGGCCGCCATTTGAGAAGACCTGATCTAATAAACCCTGCTACAGAAACATTTCAGCTTCCCCCTACTGCTCAGGGATTTTTTACAATTTTCTGATAATTTATGAAAAGATAGTCCGAAACTTGCTGACTCTCTCCCCAGCCTCTGATAGCTATTTGGACGGATATGACTGGGAGAGAGTCAGAAAAACTAGGCCCAAAAAACTTGCGAGGCCATGAAAAGAGTGTCCCTTTAAAAATGAAAGTCACAGTTGAGTAAGTGTAGTTTAAAGACATGTCAGAATTGTTACTATTTATTCTCTACAAATTGGTTTTATAGAAAATAACAATAAAAACATACCTCATGACCTTGACCATATCAATTCATAGAAATACAAGATTTTAGATTTTAGATTTTATACTGTTTGATAGAGGCTAGATTTCACTGGGGTAGGATTGTGCATATTGGAAACAAATAGCAGGATGGATTTAGTGAGTCATCAGGATTGGTTTACAAATAATTATTTTAATTGTGTATCAAAATTCTGGATTTCGCTTTCAGTTTCTTTTTGGACAACATTTTGGTATTTTGGTTCAGTGCAATCCATATTAGCTCAAACAGGTTAATCTAGGTTTGCATGAAGGGTAACATAAAGAAAACCACTATAATCTTTGAAATTATCAATGTTTGACTAGTAAGACTATGCTATATGTAGAAAAAACATATTAGGGTATACGATCAGAAGACAAATGTTTAGTTTGAGGTATAGTTATCATAGCTGTAGGAGACAGGGGGGCAGGGGGGGGCAAAATCGGGCAAAATATCAATAAAATTCGGGCAATAAGTCTTTATTTTGCCCCCCTGTTAAGTCGTGGGCCCCTACGGCTATGATAGTTATAAAGGGATTATGTGATTTTCATGCAGTTCTAGTACTTCTGAAGGCTATATAAATAAAATCAAAGCCTAAATCGACCCTTGAAATTGCATAACATTCCCCTTTAAAGATGCCTATTTCCTCAATGCTATCTAATCTGTGAATTATTATTGTATTATTGTGTATTATAGATTAAGTTTGAAAGATAAAGTAAGATTATTTGCTGAGAAGAAGGAAGAAGAGAAACCGCCACCCAAACAAAACGTCCCGTTACCCAGACGTAGAAATCGTAAACAGACCTCTAGATTCAGTACCCAGGTATAGTTGTCTTAAATTATATTAAACTTATATACTGTAAAATATTAAATTTAACCAAACTCTTTTTTTTTTATTCTGAAATGATAAATGTACTCTCTGGCCACATGGAGCATTTTCAGTCAAATTGCCAAAAAAAGGCATTATAATTGAAAAAAATTAAAATTATCTCAAGACGAATGACCAGTGGAACTTAACTCTTTTGTTGATTGTACTTGCTCTTCCAAAACATACAGTCCCAAATCATTTTAACTCATTCCAACACCTGATGGCACTTCTCTTTGGAGTAGTCCAAAACAATTATAAAGCACTGGCCAAGTTAAGAGAGAAAGAGATGCTAGTAAAAGAAAACAAAAAAACAACATACACTAGAATACACTATAATACACTAGATTACACTATAATACACTAGATTACACTACATTACACTACATTACACTACATTACACTATAATGTATATTAAACAGTAATATGTAGATAATTGTCAGGTTCATTTCACTCTTTCAAACACATGTTTGATGTTTGCTTTATTTTGAGATGTTTGGCGCATAATTTTACCACAAAATTCTACCTTAATATTAGTATAAGAGTAAAATAAAATTCTAGTTAAACTAAAATTATGAAAGTGAAAGATTTAAGTGTTAAATTGCATGAATAAAGTACAGGTGTAATACAGGTGTAATAGGTGTATAATACAGGTAGAAAGACTGAAAGGTATATAGTAACATAACATTCAGATTAAACTATATCATATAACTCACTCATCTAAAAGATTGGATTAACATGACTTGAAGCAGTCTTCTCAACTTTTTAAGTGTATTAGGTATAATAAAAATAGTACAAGCAACACAATTCTGTTAATAAAACATTTGGTTCAAAGAATAGCAAAATCAAGAACTATACTTGTATAGTTGGACTTCTCAACATGTAGTACCATCAGGTGTTTTGAAAAGAGAAAGCAAGGTCATAATTGTATAAAACTTAGCTATTGTAACAGCCATTTAATATAATTTAGAAAGAAGAATCTAAATTTAACTTAGGTTCCTTAAGGATCCTTTCTCCCAACTGGTCCTTGGTCAAACCTCTTGGCATTGATCTTTCCTGGATTATACATACCCATTTACATCTGGGAATTATGAGTGAAGACTTTCACACCCTGATCGAGAATCCAACTCTCAAACACAACCACCATTTGCTTGTATTGAAGCAAATGACATGTTTGTAAAGAACGACACATTAACCGCCTTTACTAAAGAACCCATTACTAGAGAATATTTTGTTGTAGGTGGAATGGTGGATGTTGTATTCCGTTGTTAAAGCCACATGTGTCCATATATCCTTATATATTTCAGCCAGTTACTATTGAAGAGGTTGAAAAAGCAGCTAAAATATCGCCTCTCCTGATGAGTTTGGTCAAACCCCCAGATCCCGAGATACTAAAAGGCTTGCCATTGAAGGCTCAGCGAGAACTAGCAGCTAGCCATGCTGAACAGACTTTATCTCAGACTAGTTCCAGGAATAATTCCAGACCAAACTCTCGTCCCGGCTCTCAGCCTGGTTCCAGACGCGCCTCATTCACAGAAGATAATGCACCTACAGTTTCAGGTAGACAACTCTGTTTTAACCCAGACTTTATAAGCCCACTGTTAAATTACAAATCTTTCTTTTAGAAAATTTAAATGTTCAATACTGTTTTACTCCTATGTCAATTTTTTAGCAATAAGATGAAAACTGAGGCATTGTGTGCTACAGGCTGTGCAAGTTTAAGTTTCCATGACAGTTACATATTCATAAATGCTTATGCTTAAGCTGCTGTTCTTCTGTCTTTGCCTAATTTCCTTCATTGCACACCTCACAGCACATTGCCATTCTATATGATCCCAAGCAGATGCAAAAATAAGAACTTGAACTTGCCCTTTTGTTCAACCAGTCTTAATGGGCCCCATTTTCACCCATTTGTTTTGGCAGTCCAAACCTAAGAACTCCTCAGCAACCATCTGAGTGTTGCTAACAAGCCAATATTGGATCAAGACCTATGATTTGAAAACTGGGTCCCTCTAGTTTTGAGCCACCATGCTCCTTAATTATTTTATCAATTAGGAAAGAACCTGTTTTGCATTGAGTCGAAGGAAAAATTCGAATTTGTTTTACAAAGGATTGATTAAAAATTGAAAGATGAGTAACAAGTTTGATTGGTTGATTAAATCAATAAATCAATCAATAATTTTATAATCTGATGACAGTAACCAGATACATTATCAATAATTAATCAGCTAATTTTATTGATCTTTGTTACTATAAATAGATTTATTCAAATCATAATATTATCTTGTGTTTCCAACCTTGACAGTTGAAAATCAAAAATAAGAGTAAGCTAATGCTGTAGCTGATGTCCTGAAAACATTTCCCTCATTGCACACTGCATGACATTTGTCTGTTGTAGTCTAAAATCAGCTAATTTTATTGATCTTTGTTACTATAAATTAATTTAATCAAACCAATGTATCCTGTTTACTGACATTAGGAAATAGAAAATAAGAGTAAGCTAATAATGCTGATGTCCTGAAAAGATTCCCTCATTGCACACTGCATGACATTTGTTTGTCCTAGCACAAACAGTTGCAAAAACTGTGAAACTCCATTTCATTTTGTATTTCATTATTTTTGTAGTTTCTCATGCCAAGTCAGAAGGAGATTTACAGAAAAGTCCTGGAATTTTACGAAAGAAAGAAATTCGACAGTCCAGTCCCGACTTAGAGATTAGGAGTATTTTGAAATCTGAGACAGAAAAACAAGAGGCTGAACCCCGGGGAATTCTCAAACGTGCCGACACAATAGAGACCAGTAAGCCATCAGAAGACACGAAGAGCATTCTAAAACATGGCAATGGTTCGTTAAGCCCTGATCTTAACCGACGTCGAGGCTCACTGGAAGTAGAACCTAAATCTATTTTAAGAACAATTGAAATCGAGGCTTGTGAAGTCGTACGATCTGTGGAACGTAAAGATAGTCTGACAGAGAATTCCGAATCCCCAGGAATACTAAAGAAAGAGAACAGTTTTGAACGGAAATTATCGGAGCCAGAGAAAAGTTTGATAAAACCAAGAGAAGTAAGAAGCGATGTAAGGGAAGTAAGAAGCGATGTAAGGGAAGTAAGAAGCGAAGCGAGGGAAGTAAGAAGCGAATCAAGGGAAGTAAGAAGTGATGCGAGTCCAGTAAAAAGTATTTTAAAGAAAGATGAAACAGACGAAGACAGGGAGATAAGTCCTACATCAGATTCGACTTCGAAACGACGTTCTCGACACAATGAAAGGTAAGCCATTTTAATTTAATTTAACAAAATATTATTAATTATACTCCTTTACAGGTTGTTTGATCTTTCATCAAAATATCATACCCGTAGCCAGGTGGGGTTCGAGGTGTTCAGACAAACCTCCCTTTGAAAACAAATAATCACTGTTAAAGTAGACATTCTGTTTGAATTGTTACTGTTAAAGTGGAGTATGATTGGTTCGCTAGTCCATATAACCCCCCATTTGAAAATCCTGGCTACGGGCCTGAATATCATTAGTTTGAATTACATTTTACTTATACTTTTCTCATGAAATAATACAACATTATAAGTAAGGATCTAGAAGCAAGTCACATCTTAATAATGTTTATCTGTCACCATGTAAAGCCACATGCTTATCTATCAAAAAACAAATCATAGAAAAGTTCACATTAAAAGGTGATCTCAATTTGGGAGAGGAGGTTTCATAGGCGTAAACCTGTTTTCCAATCCTTTTCTTATGAATGAAATATTGTTTACAAAAAACAAAGGTGATCTTCAACAATAATATCATTGATTTTAATTAAAGAATAATATAGAAGCATTTTACGCATAAAATATTACAAGAATATACATCAATATCAGCAAAGAAAGTTTTAATTTCAATTTCAACAGATTTTTAAGCAAGAGTTCACAAGAGAAAAAGATCCCAACAATAAAACTTTAGAAGTGTAAGTCACAAAGTCATATCAGATTTATTGCACTTAAGACTTAAGACATTCTACTTAAAATAATCTTTGATCTCGAGTGCGTGTCCTGAATTTCTTTAATTAATTAAGACGTCTAACGAGATTTTAATAAGTTAATTAGTTAATGATATTTTAACGACTTATATCTGATCTACCATTGTATATTGTTATTATTTTAATTATTATTTATGTAATTAACGAATTAACAAGCTCTGGTGACAGGAGATATTGTAATTTAATATTAACATTTGTTGCTGTCAAGAGGGATTTTATATATTCTGATAGGTAATTAGGCACCTTAATGTAGAAAGGATCCTTTAAGGGTTTTTAACCTGGGTACATATCCCAGACTGGGAACATTTGGACATTTTCCAGGGGACACAAACTAAATTATAGGTTAGCCTATAGGTCTGAAAAATATATAAAATTCTGTATTATCTGGGTGGATAAGCATCCATTGTCCACTGCCAGCAATGACTCTATATACCTCAGAAACAATTTAAGTAGTATTAAAAGACTTCAGGGGACATGGTCATTTCCATGTGCTTAATTGGGGACACTTGAGAAAACTAGAAAACCAGTTGAAAACTCAGGCTTTAAGGAACCTGAGTTGTTATCTTTGTAATAAATGTTTGTTTCGTGCTTCCTTTCTTTCATTTACTGTTTCAGAAATTATAAATGTTATAAAGATTTGTTTATATTAAAATATAAGTTTCAGTTGATATCAATCACTGTTATAATTTGGGTGTTTCAAGGTTGATAGATAGCCTGCAGTAAATTGATACAAACAGTTCTTACTTTAATTAACTTTCATATTTATAAAAATAATAAAACTTTTTAATACAGTTTATATAGGCTACTTATATGTCTTAAAGTGGCATTTACTCATATGTCATAAGAAGCGAGGAGCACATATAACAAAACACAAGACAATATTATGGAATATAACACACTTCTTTAATACTGTTAGGCTCATAGGCACATAACATAACGTGTTATATTCCATAATATTGTCTTGTGTTTTGTAATATACTTATATGTCTTAAAGTACAATTTCGCTTCCATCGATAATACTTTATTATCCCACCCCCAAATACCACATAGATATTTAGTCCTGTCTCACTTTCAGCTCATGGGGACAAACATAAACTCTTTATTTTACATGAGTCAGAATTAGGCCTAATTCCACAAAGTGATACGGTTCTGTCTCACATTCAACCCATAGGCTCCAATGGAATAACTCAGCGCTTTAAAGATGTTGACATCTCTTGCTATGCAGTGCCAAAGTAGCACAATGCAGCATCTTATTTTTACTAATTTGGGCAAGACGTCTGCCTTTGTTACTAGTATGTAATCTAAAGGCCTGTAACTCCTGTTTATATATAGTCTCTTTATAATTCCTTTCGTGCACTTGTAACTTCCTGTGTGAAATGAACATTTTATTTAAACCACTGCTCTAGGTTATGTTACAGCTGCAAACCATTTTAAACTATTTCATGCAGATGGAAAGTGAATTAATTTTAAAGACATAGTTCAGTTTCAAATTAAATTTAACTCCAAATTACCAAATAATCATTTTAAGCTTTGTGCACAAGACAGGATACTGAGTTAACAAACCTACATAACAAATAAACATCATTAAAAAAAAAAAAGTGCACTCTCTGAAAGAGATGCTTAGTTGACAATCCTAAGTAACAAGTAAACATTATTAGCTATGAAAGGGATGCTGAGTAGACAAACCTAAAAAATAACTAAAACAATATGGACTATGGCGACTCCCTGAAAGAGATTCTGAGTCGCTTTGAAAGAACGCTGAGATGACAAACTTGAATACCAAATAATATGGACTATGGTGACTCCTTGAAAGAGATTCTGAGTCTTTAAAGGAACGCTGAGATGACAAACTTGAATACCAAATAATATGGACTATGGTGACTCCTTGAAAGAGATTCTGAGTCTTTAAAGGAATGCTGAGATGACAAACTTGAATACCAAATAATTATTATTAGCTCTTAGTTTTATTGAACAGACAACAACATTTCACTTTTGTTCTACATTTGAAGACTATATTTAGTTTTTATTTCAACTCTATTACTTGCCGCGAGCAAAATTTCGTATATTTTAAAACCCAACCATGATTTGTCGAGGTCATCTTTCTCATGACACTAGCTTTAGTGAAGATAAACATTTAAAAAGTTGAGAAGAGATTGTTTTACTGAACACGTTGTTTGTAAGAGATTACAAGTAGACCAGTTAACACGATGAAACATGTGTTTTATAAACAAATTACTTTGTCAACTTGTTCCTATGTCGTTTAAAGTCTTTTAAAGTTTAGAAACTAATTGAAGACTGTTTTTGATAACGTACAGTCTGTTAGCTCGAAATAAGATATTGTTTGATATTGTACTCACTGCAAGCTTGATGCATATTCATCATTTTTTTCTGTGTATCCATGAATATTTTGGAAAGTTTTTGTAAGAATACAGCAACCTCAACCTTGTATGTGCTTGTGTAAAATCATGACCATGTTTGAATAAATGGGCAGTTTTGTGGATTAAAAAAAGATTTCGAATAATAATTCAGCTATAGAATTGTGAGATGTTTACAGACTGTTAACTTTTATGTGAATTTGTGGGAGATTCTGAAATAATTTGTAGAAGTTTTTGTTAGGATACAGCAAATTCAGATTTTTTTCGTGTGTATCTGTAGAAAATTTTGAGTTTCTTTTGAAAAATTTGACATGTTTTACTTATTACAAGCCTATTTGTATATATCAAAAACACAACAAAGCTAACAACTTGATGTGAACACATATCTTTATTTCAAAGATTACTGTCCTGTTCATGGTTGTATATCAAAAACATAACAATGGTAAGAACATGCTGTGAACTATAATCAATTAGATTTATTGTGATTAAGGTTTAATGTCTCTCTAGTTGATTAAGATAAAGGTCACCAGTAGGTCACCTCTTGTAGAAGTTGAAAGGTCAATTAGCTCAGTGTTAATTTGGGTGCAATTTGAACCAGAATACTTGTAAACAAACGTTGTTCTAAGTGTTTAGACCTACTACTAGTTAATTTCCTATATATACTTGTGAGATTGTCAACAGGATGTTTCAATAGGCTGCCTTAATGACACATTATATATCAGTGGGAATCAAACAAACCTTTAACAAAGGGATGGAAGAATAGAGTTTTTAACATAGCCAATTCCTTCTCAAGACCAGGATAGTTCAGTTCACTGCATTAACAACAGAACAAACCATTGATGGAAACCTGAAGATGACAATGTAGATTGTTGAAACGTTGTGTGTAATAAACTAAGGAGTAGTATACCATAAAATTGTGCTCCGTTATTTAATGTGATCTGTACCCCTAAATGTCGCTTAAGGATTATTTATGGAAGTAGTGAATTTTTTTTGATATTGCGAAACTTTTATTCTGTTAAACATAACTTATGGATAAGTTATAAACTTTAAGATCAAGTTTGAAGATTGAAATACAAACTGATATTCAAATTGTGATTTTTATAGTGAGTGTTGTTGGATTGTTATTTGGTTTGTTTGATTTGGATTGATGGATTGACTCAATTCCTTGAAAAAAAGACCAGAGTATTTTGATTAATGGGTTGGGTTAATTACTCAATTTAAACCTTTGAAACTGTCCACAGAGGGATGGAGTTTTTAATATTGGGAAACTTTCATCGATTCCTACGGAAATTTATAAATTGAAATACCATTGTGACATTAATGCGTTAATGACAAATATAAACCTACTAAACCTTCAACAGGGGAATGGAATTTTAGATATTGAAGACACAATATGCTGATGTAAATCTTGTGTTGTCAAAGTGTAGTACGTAATAAATAATAATTTGGAACGTAAAAGTTTGAATGATGTGTTAAAG
This sequence comes from Lottia scabra, assembly GCA_029955415.1. Lineage (NCBI taxonomy): Eukaryota > Metazoa > Mollusca > Gastropoda > Lottiidae > Lottia > Lottia scabra. Next base: position 239,315 of record JARJEI010000051.1, on the reverse strand, counting down.
ATAGTATATCAGTGATAATGTAACATGTAAAAGTTTCAGATACAAAGTAGATGCCGAGCTGTGACTGATGACTTCTTACTTTTAAAATAAACCTCATTAGCAAATAATTTGACTAGATTTTAGTTGTCATTGTGTGATATGTAATAATTTGGAACGTAATAGTTTGAACAATGTGTTAAAGATAGGATATTCTGATGTGACAGATACACTGTAGATTATGTAAAGCGTATCATTAAGAATGTGACTCGTAAAAGTTAAAAGTAATATTAATACCGATATATGACCATCGCGTCATTTAGAATGTAATACTAGTAACAGAACCAATAACAAGTTATAAAATGTAAACAAGACTTATCAGTAATTGTATCTAAAACAATAATTGGTTTAATTCTTATCAAGATTTAACCAGCTGATGTGATTAGTTTAGTGTTGTCCTATATTTGACACTGTAATATACAGTTCAAGATCTGAGGTTGATATACTGTAGACTGAACACAACTTATAACTTTAAATTCTTCTAGTGTACAAACTTACAATTATCTTGTGATTAACTTAAAGGACATCTTCTGAAAGATTTATTTTTCTAGTTTGCAAGCCAGCGGTTATTTTGTGCTTCATTTAAAGGAACATACAAATCTGATACAAAAATTATTAAAAATTTAATTGTGTGTTTATAAGACATATTGAAATAAGCATAAATAGAGAAGCACAAGATATATGGATATACTATTTCTGACTTTTATTAACTCAAAGTTTCATAAGCTCATGAGCTTGTTTTGATGTGTTGTTGAAAAAGAATGTTTGAAAAAGAAATCTGCAACTATTACCTTTCACAGATAATTTATTTTAAAGGATTAGAGTGTGACAGAATACCTGTTGCAGATTTGTGTGGATTATGTAAAGATTTATGAATTGTCTACATGACAAAGGAAAGTTAGATCAATTAATTGATACCTCACTCAGTATTAGTTTATATTTTGTTGATCCCGTGTGATTGTTTATGTTAATTGTTTGACTGAAGACAATTACAGACAAAATATTTTACAAAAATTACAGTGCGAATAAATACATGATTAAAACTTTTGTGGATTATTTAAAAATTTATTAATGGTTGACTGAAGGTTCACTGTCAATTTGAGAATTGTACACTGTGAAAATATACAAACATTTGTCTAAGTGTTAAACCTAACAACAGTCATGTGTACAATAAATTACAGAACTGGAGCCTTTCAGGACATTCGATCAAGGTTTGTCATCTTTTACTTTTCTTTTTCTTCAACAAGATTAAAATTTACATAAGTTTCAGATACTCAATTGCTCTAATATTCCTGTAGTCACCAATTTCCTAAATATATTAAAGGGATTGTAAAGAGGTTTTCTAAACTTTTTATGTGTATCAGGGACACTGATCGCATCAATTTGTGCCATTCCAACTTCCATTCTGACGTCTGTGATTCTTGCAATTCCACTAAAACGAGTTTTATGTCACTAAAAATGATCTACGGGAAGATACTATTGATATCTATGCAGATCATTTTTAGTGAATTCATAAAACGAGTTAGTTTTAGTGGAATTGCAAGAATCACAGACGTCGGAATGGAAATTGAAATGGTGCAAATTGATTCTATCAGTGTCCCCGATACACATACAAAGTTTATAAAACAACTTCACAATCTCTTTAAGGCTGCTGATTTGGATGTGTTAGACCAGGCCTTTTCAATTAATATTTGTAAATTGCCAAATGCATATTAATTAAAATAATATAAGGGCCAAATAGTGTTTTAGCGGAAGAGGTCACTCTTGAGGGGTTATTCTGACGGACGTCACAGGCCGCCAATTGAGAAGGCCTGTGTTAGTAAGTAATGTATGATTCTCTGCTTTTTTAGAAAAAAGTTGTTAAAGCCTATGGCACATCTTGGTCTGACTAAAAACCTCCAGACAAGGTCAGAAATCAAATATTTAAAAAAAAAAACATCAAATGCCAATACAAGATGTAAACAGATCTGACAAAACACAAGACAATATTATAGAATATAACACACTTCTTTAATACAGTTAGGCACATAACATTTCAACACAAGACAATATTATAGAATATAACACACTTCTTTAATACAGTTAGGCACATAACATTTCAACACAAGACAATATTATGGAATAAAATACACTTTTTTAAAACAGTTAGGCACATAACATTTCAACACAAGACAATATTATAGAATATAATACACTTCTTTAATACAGTTAGGCACATAGCATTTCAACACAAGACAATATTATAGAATATAATACACTTCTTTAATACAGTTAGGCACATAACATTTCAACACAATATACACGTGTCGTCATCAGATGTAATGGTAAGAGAATAAAAAAAAACTTTATTAAAGAAGTGTGTTATATTCCATAATATTGTCTTGTGTTTTGTTATATGTGCTCCTCGTTCAAATCTTAGATCTGACAATCTTTCCTAGTTAAATAGAAAAGTTTTCTTATCTTAAAAAGTAGGATGTAAAACTCTGTTTTATTTTTATACAATTCCTAACATATATATAAGTTAATCCACTGATTGGCAATATGACAACTCTTGTTTAACGACAATCTTACTTTAATCTCCGTAAACCTCTAAAATCAATCGGGGGTAGTGCACTCAAGTTAATTTTGGCAGTTGTAAATATTGGTTTATTTCTGGTTCAAAGTTGGAAACTAATATTGTCTTTCTTACATTTGTTCTTTCGTTTTTTTATCTCATTTTTGGCAAATGTTTTGTACACTTTTATACATTTGTCATTTTTTGTCGAATGGGTTTTATACTTTTATGCTTATAAGATTTGAACGACATATAGAAGCGAGGAGCACATATAACAAATCACAAGACAATATTATGGAATATAACACTTTTTTAATACAGTTAGTCACATAACATCTAAAAACGCTTAATGAAATTTCAAGTGTTTTTCAATTATAACCTGTAAATTGTATGGAAAATTTCATAGTTTTATGGGTTTATTTGATTCTGTTTGTATATTTTGGACATCTTTGATGAATATATTATACTCTTATTGACCAGGGGCCTTATTCTCGAAAACTTAACTTACAATGATTTTAGTGTTCCAGTCATCTGATTGGTCAATCACTAAAATTAATTTTAAATACAACTTTATTATCCAATCAAATTACAGTATTTCTTAAAATCTGGATTTTATCTTATTTAAGTTTTCGAGAATAAGGCCCCAGGATTGACTAGTTAGTTTTTTTGTTCATTCTAAGTGGTAGTATCGTTTTAATTCCAGTGTCCCATTAAGAAAAGGGGAAGTGGACCTCTATATCATCCTATATGATATTTCTATATCCACCTTATGTTATAGTATTTTATATAAAAGACTTGTTGTTTGGTTGGTCATAGTTCACTTGGTTTATAACACTATAATACTCAGTAATAGTTATATAGTGACAGTGACGAAATCGATCACGTCTCGTCTCGGCAGTGTTTGGGTTTGAAATTTCAAACTTACATATCAAATATGGTGATACATAGGATGGTTTAATTGGTTTATTAGTCTAATAGACAGTTATATAGTGATAGTGACGAAATCGATCACCTCTCCCCAGTGTTTGGGTTTGAAATTTCAAACTTACATATCAAATATAGTAAAACATAGGATGGTTTAATTGGTTTATTAGTCTTATAGTCAGTAATATAGTGATAGTGACGAAATCGATCACCTCTCCCCAGTGTTTGGGTTTGAAATTTCAAACTTACATATCAAATATAGTGAAATATACAGTCAGGATGGTTTAATTAGTTTATTAGTCTTATAGTCAGTAATATAGTGATAGTGACGAAATCGTTCACGTCTCCCCAGTGTTTGGGTTTGAAATTTCAAACTTACATATCAAATATAGTGAAACATAGGATGGTTTAATTGGTTTATTAGTCTTATAGTCAGTAATATAGTGATAGTGACGAAATCGATCACCTCTCCCCAGTGTTTGGGTTTGAAATTTCAAACTTACATATCAAATGTGGTGAAACATAGGATGGTTTAATTGGTTTATTAGTCTTATAGTCAGTTATAGTGATAGTGACGAAATTGATCAATGCTCGGCAGTGTTTAGGTTGGAAATTTCATTTTTTTTTTATTGTGAAACATAATATTGACTTATTCTATTACTTGATGAAATCAATTATGTCTCATTTTGGCATTGTTTAGGTTTTAAATTTGAATCATGTGTCATACATACAGACATGATAGTTGACTTATTTTATTACCTAAAAAATAGTTTTGACATTTCCATAACCTATTGTGAGTAAGTTTTGAAATTTCAAATCTTGTGATATATTAATAGTCAGGATATTCTATATAAAGAAGTATTACCAATTCAATGATGATGTATTTGGATTAATGTTGACTTGTTTATTTGTAATTACCTCAGCTGGCTAGGGAGAGGTTTAAACATTGTTTTCGTTTTATTATGTGTTTGAAATATTGTCAATTTGACTTGCAGTGAGTGATTTCTGAATTGGGATTTAAATATTCAAACATTATTTTGGTTTTATTAGTAGCCTGCGTTTTGATGAAAGATTCAAACAGTGTTTTATCTGTGTACAGTGTCAATTTGACGCAGTGAGTAATTTCTGAATTTGGATATATTCAGTGTGTTTTGTGTTATAAATAGTTTAAAACTATACACAGCCTAATAGTAGTCCATATAATATTATCTACTCCATGTGTTCAGTTTTAACTTTATGTAACTTGATTTTGGATTATCTGAATTAGGATATATTGAGTGTTTGTAGTGTAACAGTTTAAAACTATGACCTAATAGTAGTGTACAGTTTTATTTTATATGTGTAAGCTTTATTCTGGATTATAGTGTTTTTATGAAAGTTTAGATATTAATCTAAAGCAACAGTTATCAAGGGAATTTGAGATTTGTAAGTATATAAATATGTTCAAAACTTTTACAATAACAATAGAAGTAAGTTTAATATAACAAACAATAACACGATATTTTGTCTGTTACAATACATTGATCAGCGAGAAAAATAAATCTTTTATGATACCAGTCGATAAGGACTTTTCCCACGTGGAAGGGGGATGTTTTATGACCATTATAGTTGGACTTTTCTGTTTGGAAACATGTTCAAATTTTATGTCCCAAGGAAGCATTACGGTAGATCTTTTTCAATTTCCAACTTCCAACTGTTAAGGATTTTGTTCTTTTGTCAGGACTAATGGTGAGAACTACATTGTTTTGGTTAAAATATTTATTAGAAAAGTCTATCCATTCATTTTTCAACTTTTTGACCAATGTTTAGGTGTAGGCCTATAATATATTATGAAATTGTCATGTATTTAAATGACTAATATTATTTTCCTGATAAAACGTAAAAAATGAAATTAAAAAGGGTAATTGTTTATGACTAAAAGTGTCAGTTGATTCATTGATTTGGTCTACTGATTTTTTCCTCTTTTTAATGAATTAAATGTTTCTATTTAGGCATGTTAGCCTAGAATTAAAAAAAACTAAGAAATTATAGATTAAAATGATTGTAAAGAGGTTTTATAAACTTTGTATGTATATCTGGGACACTGATAGCATCAATTTGCACCATTTCAATTTCCATTTTGACGTCTGCGGTTCTTGTAATTCCACTAAAACTAACGTGTCACTGGGTACCTTCTGCTACTATTGATATCTATGCAGAACACTGTCAGTGACGTCATAAAACACGTTAGTTTTAGTGTAATTGCAAGAACCACAGAGTTGGAATGGAAATTGGAATGATGTAAATTGATACTATCAGTGTCCTTGATACACATACAATATTTAAAAAACCTTTTTACCATCCCTTTAGAAATAAATTTTTGAGCTCATTTGTTAGTAAAATACCACATTTTGACTAAAAATTGTTTTGGGTTAAAGAATATTTCATAGTAATCTACAATTTTGAAGCTGATATTGCAATTCTTAAAACAAAGTGAAATCCAATTTAGTAATAAATGTTTGAAGACTATATAACTAATTTGTTTATATTTGTTTAGTAAAAATGAAATAATAAAATTCTACTAAATAATATAATATTGATTGAATTTATCATGAACTGTTGACAGGTGTTTGAAATACAGTAAGTATACACCCACTATATTATACAGTCATTATAACACACCTGGTGTAAACTGAAGGTTAGATAAAGGTGTACTGTACAGGTGTCAATTCTAGTTTAATTAACTTTTTCAAAAAAGTTAAAAAAGATTATATTATATTATTATATTACACATCTGGGGCCTTATTCTCCAAAACTTAACTTAAGATGATTTTAGTGTTCCAGTCATCAGATTGGTCAGTTACTAAAATCAGTTCAAAATTAAGCATTATTATCCAATCAGATAACTGTATTTCTTAAAATCTGGATTTTATCTAAGTTAGATTTTAACTAAGATTTAAGTGGAGAATAAGGTCCCTGGTGTAAACTGAAGGTAATATTTTTAATAAGTTAGATAAAGTTTTCCAGGTGTCATTGCTGGTTTAATTAACTTTTTCATTATCCACATTTTCAGATGCCACGGCCAGTATCGGCTTTCACAACTATTACCTTATAACCGCGTTTCCACTGAGAATTGTGAAGGAAAGCTAGCTCTAAGCTAGCCTAGAGCTAGCTTTATTGCCGAACACGTTGCGTTTACACTGAGTTTTTCTGGTTCCCGAACGACTTTAGTCTCGATTATAAAGTCACCCTTATAGCCAGCACACGATCTACAAGACTTACCTTTTACTCTACTAGTTAATTAAGAGCGCGCGCCCCCTATTGCCGAACGAGATAAAGCCGGCTTTTTTGTGTTTCCACTGAGTAAATGAAAGCTGGCTTTCATTTGGCCCCCGATAAATTGCCGAACGCGAAAAGCTTCAATTGCCGAACCGTTACGGTTCCCGAACCGTAACGGTTCGGCAATTTGTCAGTGGAAACACAAAAAAGCTAGCTTAAAGCCGGCTTTTTATGTCAGTGGAAACACAGTTATTGTCATTGGAGATTGGAGAACAGGCCAAAATTTCAGTCAAGTTAAAGCAAGTGAATTATTGTGTTTACTTAAAATAAAGTGAAATTCTAGTTCAAGGTATATTTGAAGGAAAAATGCAATTTCTGTTAAGTCGTAGTAGATCTGAAGGCAATTTACATACATTCAACTGATTCAAGACCCAAATATTTGACCATTCACCATTAAACAGTTGTCATATCAATCAAGTAATTAATCTATCATACTTGTGAACTTTGTAAACTGTGTTTACACCTGTACATAGAGATCTAAAGATTTCAGATATGTCCAGAGGAATGCTGAAGACATCATGTGATATGTCCAGGAGGGCTGGGGACATGTTTCGAGTTATGTCCAGGAATGCTGGGGACATGATTTATAATGTTCCAAGTCAAGATGAATGGTGTTTGGTGTCATGTGACATGATGAGATAAGGTCAAAGGTCAAACAGGGTCATCCCCATCTTGACAACAATCTCGCATCATCTCATGATTGACATCAGCAACATGATTTTTTTAATGTCAAATCTTTTGATTTCATGGTACAAGTCATGGAGGCTTTTAAGATCAAAACTACAAAACTAATATCATCAATAGTTTTTTGAAACGTCAAATTTCTGGATTTTCATGGAAATTTTGAGTTTATTTGTTCTGAAAAGAAATTTATCTTCACTCATAATTCCAGTCAACCCAGCTGTAAATGAATGGGTAGGGATAATCCGGGAAAGATCAATGCCAAGAGGTTTGGCCAAGGGCCAGCTTGGAGAAAGAATCCTCACGGAACCAAAGTTGTTATTCTTGTAAAATCATATGTTTCCATCTTTCATGGGAAACTTCAGTTGTTATCCTTGTAAAATTTCCATTTTCCTTTCTTTACTACTGTTAAATAATTTTAAAATTTTTGATAATGGCCTTACCCAGATTTATTTTCATCCATGTTCAATGACAAACCTCCTCAATTAGTTTGAAACTGATGATTTATGGAGAGAAAAGGTCACCAATAATTACATCTATTATGATCAATTCATTGACAGTGTCATATATATTGGCTGATTTGTCAGTGATATCTTGAGGCAGTAAGTCGTCAAGTTTAGGATTAGGAGTGTAAAAGATTTACAATTTAAATTGAAGTTTTATATGCATGTAAATTATGACATTTTATGTGTCATTCAACTCGAGGAAATTTAAATAACTTTAAGTTTTGTGTTGTGTCTAAATGACTGTTATGACGCTATAAGTTGGAATATTGGAAGCAACGTGACATTTCAACAAAAGGAAATTCAGAATTAGATTCTAACTTTTTGTTGTTCAATTTTTGTGTTATGAAAGGTAATGTCCACTGGTTGTTCGGTTTTTAGTTTTGGATGACCAACAACATTTTTGTAGGCTTAATCTCAATAGATCACTAAAATTGAGTTTGTATAGATAACTGTGTTTAACATCTTGGTGGATTTTTTTACAACTATTCTCTGTACTTCAAAAACCTAATGACGAAAACTGTATGGAGCTACCATGTAGTAGTGTTCAGATTATTAAAGTATATACAGCTTAAGTATAAACTGATCTTTGGGACACAATGATCAAACTTTAACAGCCTTAGCTCGCATGTACTTTGGAGGTAACTTAAAACTTGAATAGTTAAGCTTTGCTTAGATTGACCATCTGAATTCTACTGCTTGAGTGCTTATCATTAAGCAAGATATATCATGTTCTTTTATGTGCATTTCTGCAGATCAATTCAGCTATTTATATTTTTTTCTATTCATTTATAATGTGCATGGGCAATTTGAATGAACTTATGAACTTTAAGCTAACTTCAAAGTTATTGCCTAATCTGTAATTTGTGTACCTTCTTTGGTTGTCTGAGTTGATACCAGTACAAAACACCTATTATAACACTATAAATATATTTAATGACATTTTCTAAACAATATAACCCACATGTTTCATGTTGGTGAATTTATTTGATCATAGACCGCTACATTAGTTAGGGTCCATAAGTTTTTGTTTTAAAACTCTTTGTTTAAATACAATTAAATTTAAACATTGTATAGAGGTTTTCAATTTTTTATGTAAAGGGGACACTGATAGTGTTGATTTACACCATTCCAATTTAACTCAAACATCTGTGGTTCCAGCGATTCCAAATAAACAAAGTGTTTGATGACGTCTCTCCTGCAAAGGTTTTCTGTGTTACAAGCATAATTCACAAATGTAACGTCATCAAACTCTAAGTTGATGTGAATTTCTGACATCTCATCTTAGAAAATCCAATTTTCAGTCAGATGTCTGTGGTTCCAGCAATTCCAATTAAATATTCTTAAAACCAGCTAATTAAAAAGAACGACGAATTGTGCACTATTTTAACAGTGAATATGTTTTGTAATTTTATATTTAGTATATGCAGTATCAAATTCAGAAAATTTGGGGGAATAAAAGAATTATTTTAAGAAGTGAGTTCATGCAAAACATCTCTGTTTAAGTCTTCTTAAGGGGGTAGGTTTTTTCTGGGCAGGAGATTGTGGGGGTGGGTTTTTCAGGGCAGGGGACTGAAGGGGGTAGGTTTTTCAGGGCAGAGGACTGAGGGGATTGTGGGGGTACGTGTTTCAGGACAGAGGACTGAGGGGGTAGATTTTTCAGGGCAAGAGGATTGAGGGGGCTGGTGTTTCAGGGCAGGGGATTGAGGAGGTAGGTGTTTCAGGGCAGGGGATTGAGGGGGTAGGTGTTTCAGGGTAGGGGATTGAGGGAGTAGGTGTTTCAGGACAGGGGATTGAGGGGGTAGGTGTTTCAGGGCAGGGGACTGAAGGGGTATGTGTTTCAGGACAGGGGATTGAGGAGGTAGGTGTTTCAGGGTAGGGGATTGAGGAGGTAGGTGTTTCAGGGTAGGGGATTGAGGAGGTAGGTGTTTCAGGGTAGGGGATTGAGGAGGTAGGTGTTTCAGGGTAGGGGATTGAGGGAGTAGGTGTTTCAGGGTAGGGGATTGAGGAGGTAGGTGTTTCAGGGTAGGGGATTGAGGAGGTAGGTGTTTCAGGGTAGGGGACTGAGGGGGTAGGTGTTTCAGGGTAGGGGATTGAGGAGGTAGGTGTTTCAGGGTAGGGGATTGAGGAGGTAGGTGTTTCAGGACAGGGGATTGAGGAGGTAGGTGTTTCAGGACAGAGGACTGAGGGGGTAGGTGTTTCAGGACAGGGGATTGAGGGGGTAGGTGTTTCAGGGTAGGGGAATGAGGGGGTAGGTGTTTCAGGGTAGGGGATTGAGGGAGTAGGTGTTTCAGGACAGGGGATTGAGGAGGTAGGTGTTTCAGGACAGGGGATTGAGGGGGGGTAGGTGTTTCAGGGTAGGGGATTGAGGGAGTAGGTGTTTCAGGACAGGGGATTGAGGAGGTAGGTGTTTCAGGACAGGGGATTGAGGGGGTAGGTGTTTCAGGGTAGGGGATTGAAGGGAGTAGGTGTTTCAGGGCAGGAGATTGAAGGGGTAGGTGTTTCAGGGTAGGGGATTGAGGGGGTAGGTGTTTCAGGGTAGGGGATTGAGGGAGTAGGTGTTTCAGGACAGGGGATTGAGGAGGTAGGTGTTTCAGGACAGGGGATTGAGGGGGTAGGTGTTTCAGGGTAGGGGATTGAGGGAGTAGGTGTTTCAGGACAGGGGATTGAGGAGGTAGGTGTTTCAGGACAGGGGATTGAGGGGGTAGGTGTTTCAGGGTAGGGGATTGAGGGAGTAGGTGTTTCAGGGTAGGGGATTGAGGGAGTAGGTGTTTCAGGGTAGGGGATTGAGGGGGTAGGTGTTTCAGGACAGGGGACTGAAGGGGTATGTGTTTCAGGACAGGGGATTGAGGAGGTAGGTGTTTCAGGACAGGGGATTGAGGGGGTAGGTGTTTCAGGGTAGGGGATTGAGGGGGTAGGTGTTTCAGGACAGAGGACTGAGGGGGTAGGTGTTTCAGGACAGGGGATTGAGGGAGTAGGTGTTTCAGGGTAGGGGATTGAGGAGGTAGGTGTTTCAGGACAGGGGACTGAAGGGGTAGGTGTTTCAGGACAGGGGATTGAGGAGGTAGGTGTTTCAGGGTAGGGGATTGAGGAGGTAGGTGTTTCAGGGTAGGGGATTGAGGAGGTAGGTGTTTCAGGACAGGGGACTGAGGGGGTAGGTGTTTCAGGGTAGGGGATTGAGGGGGTAGGTGTTTCAGGGTAGGGGATTGAGGAGGTAGGTGTTTCAGGACAGGGGACTGAGGGGGTAGGTGTTTCAGGGTAGGGGATTGAGGGGGTAGGTGTTTCAGGGTAGGGGATTGAGGAGGTAGGTGTTTCAGGGTAGGGGATTGAGGGGGTAGGTGTTTCAGGGTAGGGGATTGAAGGGGTATGTGTTTCAGGACAGGGGATTGAGGAGGTAGGTGTTTCAGGACAGGGGATTGAGGAGGTAGGTGTTTCAGGACAGGGGATTGAGGAGGTAGGTGTTTCAGGACAGGGGATTGAGGAGGTAGGTGTTTCAGGACAGGGGACTGAGGGGGTAGGTGTTTCAGGGTAGGGGATTGAGGGGGTAGGTGTTTCAGGGTAGGGGATTGAGGAGGTAGGTGTTTCAGGACAGGGGACTGAGGGGGTAGGTGTTTCAGGACAGGGGATTGAGGAGGTAGGTGTTTCAGGGTAGGGGATTGAGGAGGTAGGTGTTTCAGGGTAGGGGATTGAGGAGGTAGGTGTTTCAGGACAGGGGACTGAGGGGGTAGGTGTTTCAGGGTAGGGGATTGAGGGGGTAGGTGTTTCAGGGTAGGGGATTGAGGAGGTAGGTGTTTCAGGACAGGGGACTGAGGGGGTAGGTGTTTCAGGGTAGGGGATTGAGGGGGTAGGTGTTTCAGGGTAGGGGATTGAGGAGGTAGGTGTTTCAGGGTAAGGGATTGAGGGGGTAGGTGTTTCAGGGTAGGGGATTGAAGGGGTATGTGTTTCAGGACAGGGGATTGAGGAGGTAGGTGTTTCAGGACAGGGGATTGAGGAGGTAGGTGTTTCAGGACAGGGGATTGAGGAGGTAGGTGTTTCAGGACAGGGGACTGAGGGGGTAGGTGTTTCAGGGTAGGGGATTGAGGGAGTAGGTGTTTCAGGACAGGGGACTGAGGAGGTAGGTGTTTCAGGACAGGGGATTGAGGAGGTAGGTGTTTCAGGACAGGGGATTGAGGAGGTAGGTGTTTCAGGACAGGGGATTGAGGAGGTAGGTGTTTCAGGACAGAGGACTGAGGGGGTAGGTGTTTCAGGGTAGGGGATTGAGGAGGTAGGTGTTTCAGGACAGAGGACTGAGGGGGTAGGTGTTTCAGGACAGGGGATTGAGGGAGTAGGTGTTTCAGGGTAGGGGATTGAGGAGGTAGGTGTTTCAGGACAGGGGATTGAGGGGGTAGGTGTTTCAGGGTAGGGGATTGAGGGAGTAGGTGTTTCAGGGTAGGGGATTGAGGGAGTAGGTGTTTCAGGGTAGGGGATTGAGGAGGTAGGTGTTTCAGGACAGAGGACTGAGGGGGTAGGTGTTTCAGGACAGGGGATTGAGGGAGTAGGTGTTTCAGGGTAGGGGATTGAGGAGGTAGGTGTTTCAGGACAGAGGATTGAGGAGGTAGGTGTTTCAGGGTAGGGGATTGAGGGGGTAGGTGTTTCAGGGTAGGGGATTGAGGGGGTAGGTGTTTCAGGACAGGGGATTGAGGGAGTAGGTGTTTCAGGGTAGGGGATTGAGGAGGTAGGTGTTTCAGGACAGAGGATTGAGGAGGTAGGTGTTTCAGGACAGGGGATTGAGGGGGTAGGTGTTTCAGGACAGAGGACTGAGGGGGTAGGTGTTTCAGGACAGGGGATTGAGGGAGTAGGTGTTTCAGGGTAGGGGATTGAGGAGGTAGGTGTTTCAGGACAGGGGATTGAGGAGGTAGGTGTTTCAGGACAGGGGATTGAGGGGGTAGGTGTTTCAGGGTAGGGGATTGAGGGAGTAGGTGTTTCAGGACAGGGGATTGAGGAGGTAGGTGTTTCAGGACAGGGGATTGAGGAGGTAGGTGTTTCAGGACAGAGGACTGAGGGGGTAGGTGTTTCAGGGTAGGGGATTGAGGGGGTAGGTGTTTCAGGGTAGGGGATTGAGGGGGTAGGTGTTTCAGGGCAGGGGACTGAAGGGGGTAGGTGTTTCAGGACAGGGGACTGAGGGGGTAGGTGTTTCAGGGTAGGGGATTGAGGGAGTAGGTGTTTCAGGACAGGGGATTGAGGGGGTAGGTGTTTCAGGGCAGGGGACTGAAGGGGCTGGTGTTTCAGGACAGGGGACTGAAGGGGTATGTGTTTTAGGGCAGGGGATTGAGGGGGTAGGTGTTTCAGGACAGGGGACGGTGGTAGGTGTCTAAGGGCAGAGAATTAAATGAGTGCTCTAAACTCTTAAGGTATTCAGGTCTTCCAATGTTTGTGTTTTCTTGTTTTCTTGTGCTGGTGTGATCACTAACATTTTGAAACAGCCCCGCCCCCCAACAACTTCACTGTATTTAAGCCCCTGTGTATAATTTTGTAAAGGTATACTGGTACATTGCTGTATATAAAGTGATTATGAATAGGTAGGCAGTGAAGTGTAAATTTTAAACATTGGCTAGTAACTACAGACTCTAATATATTTAAACAACACTCTATTGTGATATAAAATTATTACCAGGGGTAGAAAAAATAATATAGAATATTAACATATTATCTTATAAATGTCTGATGCTGTTGACCCACTTGTTGACCCTTACTCAGCATGAATCATAGAAAAGGCCTGTGTCCACATTCGCGTTTTATGTGTCGTTATGACGCCATTAGAACGCATTAGTTTTAGTGGAATTGCAACAACCACAGACGTCGGAATGTAAATTGAAATGGCGCAAATTGATGCTATCAGTGTCCCCGATACACATACAAATTTTAGAAAACCTCTTTACAATCCCTTTAACAAATATGTTCTGCTCATATCCTCCATCTTATTCATCATACAAGTGACATTGCAGTGACCCTGACAGAAGTTTTTTTATCAGCAGGTATAAATATAAAGTATCATTATTGATGTCGTCTGCTTGACATTGTCTGTTGTCAAGAAAACAACTTGATGGTGATTCAATATCAATAATAATAGAACTGTAGACTAGGTCGTATTGTATCGGCAAGGTAAGGTAGACTAGAACAATAGTGTCACATCCTGTAACGTATTGACTGGTCACAACACAGTGTATTGGTGGTCTACATAGACTTGATCATGTAATAACATTGTCTTCATGTCTTACACACTAACTCCTGATGACAGTGTATGAACCAATATTGAAACATTGAAATACTACATATTTTAGAAGTATCATTATATTCCTGATGACGGTGTGAGCACCATATTGAAACCAAGGATAGATATTTTAGAAGTATCATTATATTCCTGATGACGGTGTGAGCACCATATTGAAACCAAGGATAGATATTTTAGAAGTATCATTATATTCCTGATGACAGTGTGAGAACCACATTGAAACATTGAAGTAATAAATATTCTAGAAGTATCATTATATTCATGATGAAGGTGTAGAGAACCATATTGAAACATTGAAATAATAGATATTTTAGAAGTATCGTTATATTCCTGATGACAGTGTGAGAACCATATTGAAACCTAGGATAGATATTTTAGAAGTATCATAATCATTATGAAGGTGTGTGGAGACTTTGAAACATTGAAATAATAAATATTCTAGAAGTATCATTATATTCCTGATGACAGTGTGAGACCACATTGAAATGTACAGAAGTATGTATCCGTCATATTGTCTTATTTAATTAGAACTTGTGTTTCTAATGTGTTATTGAAGGATTATGTAATGACTTTGTTGTCATGTGCTACAACATATGTTTGGATAAATCTTGGATATTTCTGTCTGTTGTTATCTAGACAAGAAGAGTGATCCAAGTGTTTCAAGGATTATGACTGTGTTTGAGACAATGTTTGTCTATTCCTTGATATATTTATCTATTAGCCTACTTGTGTTTCTAATATTCCATTAAAGGATTATGTGATAACATAGGTTTGGATAAATCTTAAATATTTTTATCTTCCCCATCTCATAAAGAATGATCCAAGTAATTGGTGGGTAAAGTAGATCCATGTTAAAGCTAAAGACAGTGTTTGGCTATTCCTGGATATTTCTATATACGCCTACTTGTGTTTTCTAATATTTCATTAAAGGATTATGTAAAACACAGGTTTGGATAAATATAAGATATTTTTGTGTCTTTGACCCATTTCATGAAGTGATTTCCTAGATTGTCTAATGAGCACTTTGTTTAAGACCCAGATCAAACCCCGAAAATATGTAAGGTTTTTCTGTCAGACAAGAATTTTATTAGCTGGACATTGTGTATTTCAGTGTCCTAGCTACAGTTTGACCAGTTTCTTTGAGAGAAGTATATGAAATGCCTGAAATATTAATTTTTATTAAAAACAATTCGACAGACATATGTAATCCATATTGTTCTATGTTCTAAACCAATATATGTACTTAGAGTTAGGGTTATTTCTTCAAGATTAGTGTTTAGGTGTCTGAAATATTAATTTTTTATTAAAAACAAGTGGACAGACATATGTTATTATTAATATTGTTCTATTTTCTAAACAAGAGACCAGTTCCTGTTTCAGTTAAGAGAATTTTAGTGTTCCAGTTCTTTGATTGGTCAGTTATTAAAATAGATTTTAAATTTAGTGTTATAATTCAATCAGATTACTGTATTTCTTAAAATCTGGATTAGATCTAAGTTAAGTTTTCAGAATAAGGTCCCAGTTCCTGTTGGTCTCTAATGATTATTGATATTTTATTATTACCATATATTATACTTTATTTCAATTCTAAGTTATTTTTATAAGACTGATTGTTGTGACTCATTGAATATAAACTAGTGTCTAAAAGAAACGATACCACCTGTTTGCAACAACATTAAAGAAAAACTAAACAATGCAGAAATGGGTATTGGTTTATTGTTATTTGGGGAGAGTAAATACTGTCTTTATAATTCTGGGGTTGCTCATAGAGAACTCTCATAGTGCTTTCTTATTGTTGAAGCATTTTCAGAACTTTATGAAGACCCAGTGCACTAACTTATCGTGTTTTCAACTTATATTCAAACCTTTATGCATTTTAAAAAATACTCTTTCCTAATATATCCTTCAAAAATTTGAATATATCCTTCAAAAATTTGGTTGATCAGTTTTAGAAAGTTCTCAGAGAAAATTTGTTTGTCAGCACATATTAAACTATTTAAGACCTAATGCACTTAACTATTATGTTTTCAACTTACATTCATATCTCTATGCATAAATACTCTCTTATAATATTTCCTATAAAGGTTTTTTGATCAGAGTTCTCATAGTACATTTTGTTTGTGTTTCTCCATGCATTATCCAACCCTTTATTGAAGACTTCATGCACACGTAATATGTCCTATATGTAAATACTCTCTCATTAAAAAACTTTTTAAAGCGATACTACATCTTAGAATGAACAGAAAAAGAAAGTTCTCAAACTTGGTCAATAAGAGTATATATTCATCAACAGTGTCCAAAATATACAAACAGAATCAAATAAACCCATGAAACTATGTAATTTTCCATATAACTACAGGTTATTATTGAAAAACACTTAAAATTTGATTAAGCATTTTTCAATTATTGTATTTAAACATAGTTTTCTGGATTTATCAGATTATTTAGGTAATCTGTTGTATAGTTATACCACTAGGTTTGTCCCCTGATGAATATAAACTCCTATTGACTAATTTTGAAAATTTAGATTTTTTGTTCATTCTAAGAGGTTGTATTCCTTTAAAGTTGGGTTGACCTATTTGTATTTGAATATGTAAGACTTGTTAAATGTTATTGTGTTACCTCACTGTTTGGGTGTAACACTATTAAATACTAAATAGAAATATCATACATTTATTATATGTCAGCCCAGTATAACAGTTTGCATTTATATCAAATATACTTGTGAAAACTTAACAGCAAGTTGACTGTCTGTGAATATTTTGTGTTGGATTTAGATTGAAAAAGGTATTGTAAATTGGGAAATTATTCTTGTCAGTATAGCAGTTTGCATTTATATAATGTACTTGTAAAAACTAAACAACAAGTTGACTAGGAAGTATAAATTTGGTGAACCATAAATTTTGATGTTTTCAATCTCCATAGGTGACAGTAATTTGTGATATTATTCTTGGACATTTTATGTAAGCTTAATATTTTAGTTTGCATTTATATAAAATGTGTATTTGAATGAATCCTAGGCTGGAAAAGGAAGTATAGGTGTAAATATTTTAATGATTTTGGTCTCCATAGCTGTCTGTTGTCATTAGGACAACCTGAAGTAGAAGAATAAGACAATTCCCCCCATTGGGCACTAATTCTAGATCAGATTAGTACAGCTAAACTTCAATTGATTATCGCTGCTATGTTACTATAAATACAATGGGGTCTTGTTTGTTTATCTGAGAGTATTGCTGGTGTTTTTATATTTATTGACTGGTTAAATCAAACATGGCCTGTATTTAACGAAGACAACATGCAATGGAAACTGACTATAAATAGCAGATTGTTGTTTAAATCTATTCTCTGCGTTATATCATTTTGTAAGGAGATGGACTGTTGTCTAGTAGGTGATAAAATCAAATTCAGGGGCTCCCCCGGCTCGAGCACCCCCTATTTTGTCTGACTGATGTCAGAACGCTCTAACAAACAATTTGCCTATGGCGCCCCTGAAACTGAATGTAGGAATTGAGTCCAAGGTTGTACTTCACTTTTAACAAAAAAATCCTGAAAAAAATTCATTAAAATATTTAGAACTAATGTAGTCATGAGTATGGTATTTTTCAATGCAGAATTCCACACTTTTGGTAAATTCTGATTTAAGAATCTAAGTGAGATTATTTGTTGAACAGATTCTTGACTAGTGTTTCAAGATGTTCAGACCTAGCTTTGTTTTACTGGACTAAAATATCTAGACTATGAACCTTTAATCCCATGTCCAAGCTGGTCATTCCATGGTTCATTGATTGCTATTGTTGACTCAGTGGTCATTTGTGTCCTGCTGGTCAGTGAGATAAGTTCAGGCTGCTGGAGGACAAAATATTTCATTGTGACACTTGTCAGTAATAACATACGTCACTACTAGTGATATACATAGATATCAATAGTAGCCTGGGCAGATCACTGGTAGTGATGTCATAAAACGCATTAGTTTTAGTGGAATTGCAAAAACATATTAGAAATTGGAATGGCGTAAATTGATGCTATCAGTGTCCCCGATACACATACAAAGTTTAGAAAACCTCTTTACAATCCCTTTAAGTTCTGTAGTTATCTTTAAATCCATTTGAAATCAAACCTACCATATAGTCAATTTGTTGTGATTATAATATCTAAAATATATATCTTAATTTGAAAAATTATTTTGGTTATAAGCAATACATAATATATAAGAGTACATATTGCAAATTAGTAATACAGAAAACAAATTGATAACCATTCAAATATCTAAGTGTGAAAAACCAACTAGTAATAATTGATATTGAATGTATAACATGTACTGGAGTGCCCTGAATATATTAACAATAGTAATTGATTGACATAATAAATCTCACAGTGCAGTGTTCAAATCAAGTTTAGAATAGTACCATGTAGTCTTTGTCTGTTAGTCTTTGTTTTGGAATAGTACTAACAGACTTTCCTGGAATGCAAGATGTTGAATCTGTCTGAAAATGTCACATTTAGGTAAAAGATTTATTGATATTTGTGGTATTTGTTGTGAAGTGTCTATTGTGTGAAGTTATATCAGAAATGGTACAGGACAGGGATTGCTTACTTGCTCTTGACACTTGATTTTGACTTTTTATTTGACAATTATATTGACATGGCGAGACAAAACAAGTCAAGACAAGACACATGTGCAATTAGAATTCCTGAGGATAGATTGAGATGAAAATATTGTACAAACCTGTACTGTACATGACTGACAAACTTTGCACGGGACTGATGTACAAATTTGTAAGTTTGACAGTCATGTACAAGTTTGACAGTCATGTACAAGTTTGACTGTCATGTACAAATTTGACAGTCATGTACAAGTTTGACAGTCATGTACAAGTTTGACAGTCATGTACAAGTTTGACAGTCATGTACAAGTTTAATAATCGTGTACAAGTTTAACAATCGTGTACAAGTTTAACAGTCGTGTACAAGTTTAACAGTCATGTACAAGTTCGTCAGTTTAACAGTCGTGTACAAGTTTAACAGTCGTGTACAAGTTTAACAGTCGTGTACAAGTTTAACAGTCATGTACAAGTTCGTCAGTTTGACAGTCATGTACAAGTTTGACAGTCATGTACAAGTTTGACAGTCATGTACAAGTTTAACAGTCGTGTACAAGTTTAACAGTCATGTACAAGTTCGTCAGTTTGACAGTCATGTACAAGTGTGACAGTCATGTACAAGTTTGTCAATTAGACAGTTATGTACAAGTTTGACTGTCATGTACAAGTTTGTCAGTTTGACAGTCATGTACAAGTTTGTCAGTTTGACAGTCATGTACAAGTTCATCAGATTAACAGTCATGTACAAGTTTGTCAGTTTGACTGTCATGTACAAGTTTGTCAGATTAACAGTCATGTACAAGTTTGTCAGATTAACAGTCATGTACAAGTTTAACAGTCATGTACAAGTTTGACAGTCATGTACAAGTTTTGTGTGGTTTTGGGTATAAATGGAAAGAATAACTAGAGCTGTGAACAGCACTGAGCGTGGCCCGTGATACTTTGCCTGATAGCTGTAAGACTTTTTGAACTTCAAACCCCTAAAGCCTGGTGTTCACTCCCTCAGTTTTTAGTAAAACGTTTTTTGGAAGGGTAGATTCAATATTATATCAATATAACTTATAGTATGGTAATTTTTATAGCTTCATGGTAGCTATAATATACAGGTATGTGTGAAATGTGAACATTATGTGACGGTAAGACGATAGAAACGGGTCATAGTCAATTGCGCCCCGCGTTTGGTCAAAATGGTCCCTGATAAATTGTCAAAATGGTCCTCAAAAAAGGTGAAAATGGTCCTTCCAAAAAGTCAAAATGGTCTCAAAATAATATTTTTATTTATGATGTTACAAATTAACTAAACATAAAGCGCTACATAATATATTTTTTGTATAATCTTTTTGAGAACTGGAACTTCAAATTATATTGCAAGTCTTTGACTTTTATTTTTTTGGCCATTTTAACCAATGAATTGGTTGAAATCAAAGATGAAATTCAGAGGCCATTTTGACCAAAATAGGGTCCATGGTGACTGGCCATTTTGACCAAATTTAACTTTTATGGCCATTTTGACTTTGGCAAGATTAAACATTTACTTTTTATTGCTACGGATTAGCGCAGACGCTAATGGCCCCTCGTTTGGTCAAAATGGTCCCTGATAAATGGTCAAAATGGTCATCAAAAAAGGTTAAAATGGTCTTTCCAAAAAGACAAATGGTATCATAATAATATTTATATTACATAATACACAATAAATTTTTTGTTTTTGTATAATCTTTTTGAGAACTGGAACTGGAACTTCAAATTAATATTGTAAGTCTTAGAATGTCTTTGCTTTGATGAAAATATAAATAGGAACACAATTTATGTCTTCAAAATTTGTTGTTACTGTTGTTACAGAGTACAAGTGACCTCTTTTAGGGTTAAAATAGCTTCCAATTATTACTTTGATTATCATCATATAAGCTACAATTTATCAAAAAATCAGGGACCATTTTGACTTTTATTTTTTTGGCCATTTTGTCCTCAAAAAAAGTCATTTTGACCAAAGAATTGGTTGAAATCAAAGCATAAATACAGAGTCCATTTTGACCAAAATAGGGGCCATGGTGACCGGTCCATTTTGACCAAAATAGGGGCCATGGTGAATGGCCATTTTGACCAAATTTAACTGTTATGGCCATTTTGACTAGGGGCCATTTTGTATAGGGGATATACCCCCTTCCCCAACATTCGAACTGTGTAAATGTCAATATTTCCCTTTAAGGCTGAGTTGAAATACTGTCTTTTGTTTCAATGGATTGGAGCAGTCAGTAGCCAGTTGAATTGATGTACATGTTAATCAATTAAGTGCCGTGGATAAGAATCACCCTCAAAATAAGAAAAAATCTGATATTATATCATATATAGCAAACACTCGAAAAAACATGTTAATTTTTATAAAGTTAAAACAATGTGTAATTAGATTAATTTATTTTTGACCTATAATAATCTTAGCAGACGATAAAAAACAATTTGAACACTTACTTTTTATTGCAACGGATTAGCGCAGACGCGTAAACAGTTTTAATTGCTGTCTGCTAGAGTTAAAAGATTATGTAGTCTGACTAATTTGTTTATGACCTTTAATAACCTTAGCAGACGACAAAAAGAAAATTGGTGTGTATCTTGTAGAAAGAGTTCTGTCAATGGTAGAGAAAAAATTCGAACAGGTTAATGTATCAAAAATTCACTGCTCTAAATGATTGTATGTAAAATTAATATAAGTGAAAATTTTGCAAAAAAAATGAATAAATTTTTTATACTTTTTAGAGTGTTAAAAGATTACATAATCAGATTAATCTGTTTATGACCTAAAATACTTCACACCTCCATGTGAAAAGTTCATGCCGATAGTTTTATTACTATATTATATAACCTGCTATAACCCTTGTCAATCATTTTAATCCTCTCTACTTCTTATTTTCTCAGAACAGGGGTACTCTATGCCTATTTTCACTTTAATGGATTTTGTATTAAACTGGTCATGTCATATGTCGTTGAAAAGAGAAAATTTAGTACAAACTGACTATACACACCATATTGCTATTAGATAATTGCATTGTAAGTTAGAACCCTCAGTCGAAAAAAACGCAATATTTTGAAAACATATTTTAATGGGTTATTGTCATATATTGTTTAAAAGATAATCAAATCGGCATTACAAAATTGAAAAATTTAATTCTCTGCGTTGATTAGAGAATGTGATATAGATGTCCAAAGTTGACAAAAATGTCAATTTTCAAATGTCCATAAAACCAGAAGTTAATATTTTTCAATTAATATCAGCATACCTATGGATAGCTGAGGTCAAGGACCATATTCATTGGAATTTTCAAGGTCATCAAAGGTCAAGGTCACATAATATGGCCTTTTGAATTTTCAAAAAATTCAAACGAACATAAAAAAAATTCAAATTCGAAATTCAAAATTCTGTTCCAACAAACTGTAGACGAGGTTACAAGGTTTTGATAGACACCAAAATCATAAAAATCGGATAAAAAATAGGGGACTTATTAATTTTTTGCTTAAATGTGCAAGTCTGTGACGGCAGCTTATGCATCACTTCCGGTTTATATTTTTTATGCTAAGTGCATTCTAATTATGACTGACAGTCAATATATATGGTTTTTGTCAATATCTGAAATTTACACCGGATCTGGGGTTGATAGGCGTGATTTTGAAAAACCGGAAGTTCTCATGTCAAAACCGGAAGTGATAAAAAAAATTTGATTGAGTAGTTTTATTTCTATGGACATTCTGTATACCTCCTGTGAATTTCAGGTCAATCGGATAATTAGTGGCTGAGTTAGAAATTTTGAGCTTTTTTGACAATTTTGGTTTCAATTTTTTTTTACAAAAATATTTAAAAATTGAAATTTTTGTAATCGCACTTGATACTTCTTATTACAATGAATATATTAAAGAAAATTTCAGCCAAATCGGTTCATAAATAATCCTTACAGACTAGGTGCAAACTAATTGCATATTATGCAATAGCCCACTTCCAGTTTAGCAAAAACTGAGTTTTAGATATTCATTTTTGATACCAGGTCATTTAATAATGTTTGGTGGATACAATTTTGCTACACCATTTTCGATTTTCTCTAGAAAGTTTCCCAAAAAAAAAAAAAACTAGAGCTGTGAACAGCACTGAGCGTGGCCCGTGATACTTTGCCTGATAGCTTTAAGACTTTTTGAACTTCAAACCCCTAAAGTCTGGTATCCAAAATGGTCACTGATAAATGGTCAAAATGGTCCTCAAAAAAGGTCAAAATGGTCCTTCCAAAAAGTCAAAATGGTCTCAAAATAATATTTTTATTTATGATGTTACAAATTAACAAAACATAAAGCGCTACATAATATATTTTTTGTATAATCTTTTAGAGAACTGGAACTTCAAATTATATTGTAAGTCTTAGAATGTCTTTGACTTTTATTTTTTTGGCCATTTTAACCAATGAATTGGTTGAAATCAAAGAGGAAATTCAGAGGTCATTTTGACCAAAATAGGGTCCATGGTGACTGGCCATTTTGACCAAATTTAACTTTTATGGCCATTTTGACTTTGGCAAGATTAAACATTTACTTTTTATTGCAACGGATTAGCGCAGACGCTAATGGCCTCTCGTTTGGTCAAAATGGTCCCTGATAAATGGTCAAAATGGTCATCAAAAAAGGTTAAAATGGTCTTTCCAAAAAGACAAATGGTCTCATAATAATATTTATATTACATAATACACAATAAATTTTTTGTATAATCTTTTTGAGAACTGGAACTGGAACTTCAAATTAATATTGTAAGTCTTAGAATGTCTTTGCTTTGATGAAAATGTAAATAGGAACACAATTTATGTCTTCAAAATTTGTTGTTACTGTTGTTACAGAGTACAAGTGACCTCTTTTAGGGTTAAAATAGCTTCCAATTATTACTTTGATTATCATCATATAAGCTACAATTTATCAAAAAATCAGGGACCATTTTGACTTTTATTTTTTTGGTCATTTTGTCCTCAAAAAAAGTCATTTTGACCAAAGAATTGGTTGAAATCAAAGCATAAATACAGAGTCCATTTTGACCAAAATAGGGGCCATGGTGACCGGTCCATTTTGACCAAAATAGGGGCCATGGTGAATGGCCATTTTGACCAAATTTAACTGTTATGGCCATTTTGACTAGGGGCCATTTTGTATAGGGGATATACCCCCTTCTCCAACATTCGAACTGTGTAAATGTCAATATTTCCCTTTAAGGCTGAGTTGAAATACTGTCTTTTGTTTCAATGGATTGGAGCAGTCAATAGCCAGTTGAATTGATGTATGTAAGTCAATTAAGTGCCGTGGGTAACAATCACCCTCAAAATAAGAAAAAATCTGATATTATATCATATATAGCAAACACTCGAAAAAACATGTTAATTTTTATAAAGTTAAAACAATGTGTAATTAGATTAATTTATTTTTGACCTATAATAATCTTAGCAGACGATAAAAAACAATTTGAACACTTACTTTTTATTGCAACGGATTAGCGCAGACGCGTAAACAGTTTTAATTGCTGTCTGCTAGAGTCCAGCCCTAGAGTTAAAAGATTATGTAGTCTGACTAATTTGTTTATGACCTTTAATAACCTTAGCAGACGACAAAAAGAAAATTGGTGTGTATCTTGTAGAAAGAGTTCTGTCAATGGTAGAGAAAAAATTCGAACAGGTTAATGTATCAAAAATTCACTGCTCTAAATGATTGTATGTAAAATTAATATAAGTGAAAATTTTGCAAAAAAAATGAATAAATTTTTTATATTTTTTAGAGTGTTAAAAGATTACATAATCAGATTAATCTGTTTATGACCTAAAATACTTCACACCTCCATGTGAAAAGTTCATGCAGATAGTTTTATTACTATATTATATAACCTGCTATAACCCTTGTCAATCATTTTAATCCTCTCTACTTCTTATTTTCTCAGAACAGGGGTACTCTATGCCTATTTTCACTTTAATGGATTTTGTATTAAACTGGTCATGTCATATGTCGTTGAAAAGAGAAAATTTAGTACATACTGACTATACACACCATATTGCTATTAGATAATTGCATTGTAAGTTAGAACCCTCAGTCGAAAAAAACGCAATATTTTGAAAACATATTTTAATGGGTTATTGTCATATATTGTTTAAAAGATAATCAAATCGGCATTACAAAATTGAAAAATGTAATTCTCTGCGTTGATTAGAGAATGTGATATAGATGTCCAAAGTTGACAAAAATGTCAATTTTCAAATGTCCATAAAACCAGAAGTTAATATTTTTCAATTAATATCAGCATACCTATGGATAGCTGAGGTCAAGGACCATATTCATTGGAATTTTCAAGGTCATCAAAGGTCAAGGTCACATAATATGGCCTTTTAAATTTGCAAAAAATTCAAACGAACATAAAAAAAATTCAAATTCGAAATTCAAAATTCTGTTCCAACAAACTGTAGACGAGGTTACAAGGTTTTGATAGACACCAAAATCATAAAAATCGGATAAAAAATAGGGGACTTATTAATTTTTTGCTTAAATGTGCAAGTCTGTGACGGCAGCTTATGCATCACTTCCGGTTTGGATTTTTTATGCTAAGTGCATGCTAATTATGACTGACAGTCAATATATATGGTTTTTGTCAATATCTGAAATTTACACCGGAACTGGGGTTGATAGGCGTGATTTTGAAAAACCGGAAGTTCTCATGTCAAAACCGGAAGTGATAAAAAAAATTTGATTGGGTAGTTTTATTTCTATGGACATTCTGTATACCTCCTGTGAATTTCAGGTCAATCGGATAATTAGTGGCTGAGTTAGAAATTTTGAGCTTTTTTGACAATTTTGGTTTCAATTTTTTTTTACAAAAATATTTAAAAATTTAAATTTTTGTAATCGCACTTGATACGTCTTATTACAATGAATATATTAAAGTAAATTTCAGCCAAATCGGTTCATAAATAAACCTTACAGACTAGGTGCAAAATAATTGCATATTATGCAATAGCCCACTTCCAGTTTAGCAAAAACTGAGTTTTAGATATTCATTTTTGATACCAGGTCATTTAATAATGTTTGGTGGATACAATTTTGCTACACCATTTTCGATTTTCTCTAGAAAGTTTCCCAAAAAAAAAAAAAAAAAAAAAAAAAAAAAAAAACAAAAAAAAACTAGAACCGTGATAACGGTACTGAGCAGTGCGCAATTTAAACATCCTTGAACGGTTGCATTTTAGTCCTGCATATAAATTAGGTCATGTGACAGAGCTGTTTATGGTTAAAAATCTCAATTTTCAATCGGCTATTAAACCGGAAGTAAACATCGGAAAACACAAAGTAAAACATCATTTGATAGATATTATCGAGGGCAATAGCTTTGGTTCAGATCAAAAGGTCATTAAACGTCAAGGTCACGAGTTTTGAGCTTTGAAAGTGTTTGCTATTGCTGAATTTCTTTAACCGGAAATAGACAAAACTTTTAATCGAAATTAGGAAATCGGCTGTCCCAATTTGCTATTAATTATTGAAGATGCCATAGACATCAACATTGTGTAAATCGGATGATATCCTGATCACTTATATCGATTTAAAGAAAAGTTGGTCATTTCAAGATGGTGGTCTACTAGTTACTTCCGGGTTCAATTTTATCCTTTTTTTTTCGATGAATGTTATGTCATTTTATATCTTCAAAAGAATGTGTGGACTCTCTTTAAAAATCCACAATTTAGGAACCACGTGTTTTTTCGCGCGAAAAAAGCCACGCAGTTACTTTAGAACAATGAACAAATTTCCAAAATTATTAAAATATCTACTATTATATATCAAGTGGAGATAAAGCATAATAAGAAAAGACGATTTTTTGTGACGTACGTGAATTAGGTTCAAACTGACAATTTTCATTTGGCTATAAAACAAGAATTAAATATTGGACAACAAAAATGAATTCACCATTGACCATTGTATAGATCTCATTTCCGGCAATAACTTTTGTTATAAGGTCAACAAATGGCAAGGTCACAAGTTATGAGCTTTAAAAGTGTTACAATAATTGCTGAATATCTTATACCGGAAATAGACAAACACCATAATCGAAATTAGCAATTCAGCTGCCCTCATTTTGTTGGCAATAGATTGAAAATGCCATAAACATCAAAATTATATAAATCGGATGTCGATTTAAAGAAAACATGTTCATTTCAAGATGGTGGCCAGCGTGTTACTTCCGGTTACGATTTCGTCATATTTTTTTCTTTGTTAGTCATGTTCTTTCATATCTTAAGAAGAAATTGTTACCTATCTTATGAAATCCGTAATCAATTAACACGTGTTCTTTTCCCGCCAAAAAAAAAACACTCAGAGTTACTATAGAACAAAGAACAAAATTCCAAATAGCAATTTTGATCAAAATATCTAGTGTTATATATCACTGGAAAGGGAAGATAAAGCGTAATAAGAAAAGAAGATATTTTATGACGTGACGACACGTGACAGATCTGTTCAAAGTTCAAACTAACAATTCTTAAATGGCAATAAAACCGGAAGTAAATATTGGACAACAAAAATGAATACACCGTTGCGTAGTTCTCATCATGGGCAATAACTTTTGTTAAGGTCATAAGGTCACCCAAATCCAAGGTAACGTGTAATGAGCTTTGAAAATTTTTGTCATTTCAGAATATCTTTTACCGGAAGTAGGCAAACATCATAATCGAAATTAGCAAATTGGCTGTCATCATTTTGTTGGCCATAGATTGAAAATGCCCTAGACATCAATATTATACAAATCGGATGATACCCTGTTCACTTCTCTCGATTTACAGAAAACATGTTCATTTCAAGATGGTGGCCAGCGGGTTACTTCCGGTTACGATTATATCATATTTTTTTCTTTGTTAGCCATGTTCTTCCATATCTTAAGAAGAAATTGTTACCTATCTTATGAAATCCGTAATTCAGATAACACGTGTTTTTTTTCCGCCAAAAAAAACACGCAGAGTTACTATAGAACAAAGAACAAAACTCGAAAAAGCAATTTTGATCGAAATATCTAGTGTTATACATTTTTGGAAACAGGAGATAAAGCGTGATAATAATAAAATAAAATTTGTGACGTACATGAATTAGGTCACGTGACAGAGCTGTTTAAAGTCAAAACTCGACATTTTCAAATGGCTATAAAATCGGAAGTAGACATCGGACAACAAAAATGAATACATCAGTTGATAGATCTCATCAAGGGCAATGACTTTTGTTCAGGTCACAAGGTCACTCAAGGTCAAGGTCACAAGATATGAGCCTTAAAAGTTTTGACTATTTACGAAAATTTTAAACCAGAAATAAAAAAAAATCTGAATCGAAATTCAAAAATCGGCTTCCCATGTTTTGTTAGCAATCGACTGTAGATTCCATAGACATCATTTTTATTCAAATCGAATGATTCCCTGATTCTGAATATCGATTTAAAGAAGAATCAGTCATTTCAAGATGGCGACTGATATGAAATATCTGGGTCAGATTTTTTCACTCCATATTTAGACAATGGTTATTTCTAGCACATTGCAAAACGATTTTTTCGAATATCTTAATTATTCCGGAAGTTGAAATTTCAATTTTACAAGCGAATGACGTCAAAACCGGAAGTAATATAAAATTTTTGAAAATATCATTTTGTTCGCAATCTAAATGTCTATGAACATGTAAGTTTTCAGATTGCTCAAAATAAAATTGCAAAAGTTAAAAAAATTGTCTAAAAAAGTGCTCCAAAAGTCAGAAACAAAATTCTCAAAGTGCATATTTTGAAACTTTTATCTGAAAGAAAATCGATTAATGAAATAAACAAAAAAGATCCCATCAAAATCGGTTGAAAAGAAGAGGTTATAATGGCAAAAATTTTAAAACACTTTTGTTTTCATACGTCATTTCCGGTTATGTGAAAATGAGTCAATTTATATTCATTCACTAATGAGCACATATTTATCGAAGGAAAACATGTCAGATTATGCGTGGTATGTGCAGTTTTGGCTGGGGATCGTGACCAGAATTCGAAAAAAAAAAAAAATAGTCATTATGAAAACAAAGCAGTGCGTTCGCTAGAACGCACTGCAAAAATTAATCATAACGAAAACAAAGCGTGACAAATCGAAAGATTTGCCACGCAAAAAAAAAAAAAAAAAAAAAAATAATCACTAGAACTGTTCAGTTAACAGTACTGATGCAGGGCTTGTTACGACACAAAGGTACGTCCGGTGCGGCAATATTTCTTGTACATGCCCTATACTCATTTTCTTGTAGGGCATGCGACACGAGCTGATTTTGAAGGAATTCGGATAAGAAATAAGAATGTTGACGATGCGCATGCGCACAACACAAATTTAATACATTCATGATATATTGGGTCTAATTATACCCATACATATCAAATTTGAAGAAATTCGGATAAGGAATAAGAAAGTTGGCGATGCGCATGCGCACTACACAAATTTAATATTTCCATGATATTTCGAATCTAATTATACACATGCATGTCAATTTTGAAGAAATTCGGATAAGAAATAAGAAAGTTGGCGATGCGCATGCGCACTACACAAATTCAATATATCCATGATATTTCGAATCTGATTATGCACATACATGTCAATTTTGAAGAAATTCGCATAAGAAATAAGAAAGTTGGCGATGCGCATGCGCACTACACAAATTCAATACATCCATGATATTTCGAATCTGATTATGCACATACATGTCAATTTTCAAGAAATTTGGATGAGAATTGAGAAAGTTGATAATGCGCATGCGCAGAACCAAAATCTAACATTTCCCCTTAATTCGCAATCAGATAATGCATATATGTACCAAGTTTCATAAAATTCGGATGATAAATAAAAAAATTGGTAAATTAAGTGGAAATGTACCTTTAAATGTGGTTCCGTATGCATAAATTACAGCATGATGCTGTTCAATGCAACCTAGAGTGTTCTTATATGTTATAACTGGACACATGAAATAGTTATCAGAAAACAGTGTGAACATAGCTTTAAATTAACACCCTAAACTTTGATTTACATCTGTGTTGACAGGGTCACTGACACTAATTAACCGAAATACTAAAAATAGAATCCATTCCACTGCATAACATTTAAAATGGTACTTCAATATGCATGATATGTCTGCATATTATACATCATTGGATGCGTCTTGATGAGTAGATTAGAAATCTGCAAAAATTAAGAAATTTGCACAAAAAGGGTAGCTGCTAGAGCTATTTAAAAGAAATTTTAACTAATTTTAATCGCTTATAAAACTGGAAGTTACGGTCAAAAACAAAAAATGAAAATACCAGTGGACAGATATTGTCAAGATCTTCGAGTCATGAGAAACTCAAGGTTATGAGATGTCAAGGTTACGAGAAAAATCACTTCAAATATTGAGCCATTCTGAAAAATTTTGAAATTTTTTGATTAAAAATTTCAAGAAGCCAAAATCAAAACTCAAAAATTGACTTCCATAGGAATGAGTCCAAACGACTAAGGTTTCGATGAGTACCAGAATCATGAAAATCGGATAAAAATTGAGGGACAAGTAGCAATTCAAAGAAATGTTACTATTATCCAAGATGGCGGAAAATTTGACGTTTCCGGTACAATTTTTTTTGCTAAATCTGTGTCTAATGATAAGTCTAGTTACATGCATGTATTTATTTCCGTGTATCTATGATAGGTAAAAAGTTGAAAATCGAACTTTAAGTGCAATTTTTGCAAAAACCAGAAAAGTTTCAAAATTTCTGAAAACGGATTTAGGTTTATCATCATGGTAGTATTATATATTTTAAATTTCAGATCGATTGTATTATAAGTAAAAATTGTAGTACTGTACTATAAAAATTTGCAACCAATAGTTGCAAAATTTTTTGCAAATTGACATTTTATATTATCCGATACTATGTTGTTAAATATAGACAGTACAATCCAAGAAACCCTTTACAAATCTAAGAGTAAATACGACTTCCACTACTGTCTAAAGTATATCATGATTGCATAATTTCTGCATAACCGTATTTGCATAACTGTTCCGTAATACATTTAAAATCTAATGACCGCGGAGTACAAATACGACATGGTACGAGCATTACCATAACATTTGCCAATTCGTCCCAGTACTCTGTCAAGAAATCGAAAAAAAAAAAAAAAAAAAAGAATAATCATTTGCAAAACAAAGCAGGGCGTACTTGTAAAGTACGCCCTGCAATAACGAAAACAAAGCGTGACAAATCGAAAGATTTGCCACGCAATAATAATTCAAGATCAGTAGTTGTTTTAATTAAAAAATCCTCATCAATAAATTACACTGAAGAATAATAATTGTCTAAAAACACATTGCTGTTCCTTCACACGTTTTCATTCCAATAAATTAAATTACCTAAACACATTGCCGTGTAGATCTGGATAGGGTTGTATTACGACCAGACTTGTGGATCAGGATACAGGACAAAATGGTTGTGGTGGTTGTTTTTGCGATGGGATTTGTGCTGTTCACAATGATTGTTTATTTCTTTCCTTCTTTCTTTCATGATCTTAGTGTCAGATTTGAAAGGTGAAACAAGTTTTGGAAATAATTATTTATGAAAGGGAAATTAGAATCTGTTTTCAGTGAAATTCTGGACAATCTTGAATCTTTGGCCTGGCATAGATTAGATCTGGTTGTATCTCATGATATGGGAAGTCCACTACTATATAATTATTGCACCCGATTTTGTCGTGCTCTGGATGAGTTTTTTTCTTAACGTAATTGTTTTGCTTGTACGGATTTTTATTATAGTAATGGCAGATTATACTCACTCTTTTTGAAACACCTGATGATACTTCTCTTTGGAGGAGTCCATTACTGTATAACTATTACTCTTGATTTTACCATTCTTTGGATTTGATTTTTGTTAACTGGAAGTGTCTTTTGATTATAAATATACTAAACATTATGAAAATACAGGTTTTTCAGAAGGATAATCATTACCTTATATGCATGTATTTTTTTTTTGGTGATATCTACCTATAATATTGGATTGATTGTATTAACTAATCTTATGTATAAACTTTAATTTAGAACAAACTACTGCATAGTTGCCCACTTATTAATGTAACTGTTTATTGTTCATTTCAGATATTTGACCCAACCTGCAGAAGTCACACCCGAGAAATCCCCCCAGAGCCGACGTAAATATAAATACGATGCCAGACATCGAACCCAGCCTATTACTCCTGATGAATTGAGGAAAGCAGAACAGGTTACACCAGAAATTATGAAGGGAGGTTCCGTTGCTGATAGGTCAGTAAAAAAAATTTTTTTAAGAAAAATCGTCAAATTTATATTCAAAATTTTATATCCCCAATTTGTATTCAAAACCTAATATCCCAAATTTGTCTTAAAAATCTTTATATTTGTATGCAAAATGTTCAAATTTGGAAATAAAAATGTTCAAATTTGTCTTAAAAATGTTCAAATTTGTATGCAAAATGTTCAAATTTGGAAATAAAAATGTTCAAATTTGGATTAAAAATGTTCAAATTTGGATTAAAAATGTTCAAATTTGGATTAAAAATTTTCAAATTTGTTTGCAAAATTTTCTTAAGATGTTTTCTTAAATTTTGTTTTTTTGTGTTCAAGAGCATTTGTGTTTTCCAGCCCTTTAGACATGACTTTCTTTGGTTACAAGATATGATAGGATATGTAAAGCTCGAATTAACTACTATACGGCTATTGCTTTCAATTTAACCATGATATGGACAAGATTGTTGATAAACAGAACTGTCTTGCTTGTATAGATTTGAATCATGATAATGTAATGTGTTAAAATAATTAATTTTAAATTTATAAGAGTGCCGTTTGATAAGAGGAGAGAAAAAATCAGGTATAGGAATGATGGAATAG
Source organism: Lottia scabra (assembly GCA_029955415.1). NCBI lineage: Eukaryota > Metazoa > Mollusca > Gastropoda > Lottiidae > Lottia > Lottia scabra. The sequence continues at coordinate 206,498 of JARJEI010000051.1, read as the reverse complement.
GAAATCAGGATTTGTGCATTTCAGCATGTTCTCATTGTTTTATTCTCATTTACACAATATTTGATCTTTGTTGATGGCTATTCATATACAGAACATTATGATGGCACCCAAAAAGTTTAGGAGATCTCTTTACAATCTTCAATAAGCATCTAATTTGGTTTTAGGGTTAATCTTTTCATGGTTGACAATTTCTCTCTTTTTTTTTCATTGATATGATTTTGACTTTGGTTGATATTTATTTTAATTTTGTCTGTCTATTTGGTGGAAGGTCTATGGATTAGTAATACATGTAATTTGGATCGCCTAATGCTGAATAACACAATAAACTCCTAGATTCAAATGTGATTTTTAATGTTAGATGAAGCCTTACTTGACTCTGAAGGCCTCAAATTTGGTAAAACCAAAGAATACTCACTAAATAAAGGTCTTAATTTTAAAACGATAGCACTGTTTTGGATTGATCAGAAAATGTGTTGGGAATTGACTGATTTTTCAACACAAATAATAAAAAAAAACCTTTGTAGAACATACTTACATATTGGCTAATTTGGATAAGATTGTGGCCTATTTTGATAAGTTTTTCTGAATTTTGTGTGATCAAATGATTCTATTTATAGATTGAACGCGTTGAAGAAAAGTGGAGATGAAGAATGGAAGAAACGTGTCGCTCCGAAATGTCTGGATTTTGACAGTCCACATGAGATCAAGCTACGAGAGAAAAAAGGTCTCACAGAAGAGCGACCAATCAGCTTGTCCGATCGTTTGAATCAACTCGACGTCAACAAAACAACGTGGAAAAATAGAGTAGAAGAAAGCGATGCCTCCAAGTTTACAGTTGCTGGTAAAATTAATAAAACAGGTAAATATAGAAATGATTTCATTCAGAAACTTTATAAAGAAGTATTCAGGACCCAAGTTTTATTAACTATAAACTGCAGTAACCTGATTCTGCAGAAACTAGACCCCAGGAACGGGAAACTGCAGGATTCAGAATGTACAGGAACTGAATTCTGCAGAAACTAGGAACTAGGAACTATAATAATAAAAATACGTACATGCAAAACAATTCCGTTTCAAAAATCTCGTCCAGAGCATGACAAAATCGGGTGCAATAATTATATCGGACTTCCCATAAGAGAAGTACCATCAGGTGTTTCGAAAAGAGTAAGAATATACAACAACTAGAAAATGTAGTGAACCAGAATGTGCAGAACATATGACACAAAATCGAAACTATAAGCAACAGGAATTTAATTCTGCAGGAATGAGAAATTGAAAGAACTGGATTTTGCAGGAATAAGAATCTGCAGGAACCGATTCCGTAGAAACCAGGCACAATATCTGGTATTTATTGATTTCCTGACATTCTGTCTAATATTAATCATTTTTCTAGATATTATAGTTGTTATTTAAGACAACTTTCTTATTTTGTTTTTTCCATGGTCTGCTCCGTCCTCAATTAGCCCATATAGGTGCAGAAAAGTAGGAAGTAAAACTCATGGTCCATTCCATGGTCTGCTGTTAAAAAGCATCTTTATTAGAAAATGTATGGGCTTCATTTGGCAGTTTTTAACCCTTGATTTGTATCTTGTGTTTTGGGGGGATTGAGGATATTCTCTAGCCTGTCCCAATTTTCTCTAAAATGCATTCTACTGAATTGAATTGTAAACCTTCATTTGGCAGCAGAGTTTCAAACAAAAGGATATTTCATAATCTATGAAAGCATTTGTAAAAATTTTTGAGAAAATGGCCCAGTAATGGTCCTAGATTTTTCCTATCCTTGATTTAATGTTGATATTATTGTTGTTGTAGTTGGTACAGTACAGAGTCCACTGGTTAAAAGATTGAAGAATAAACGTGAAGGAATGGTAATAGATCTAGGGTCAGATAACTCTCCCTCAGAATCACCCGTTACCACCCCTACCCTAGAACGTATACCATTACCTAAAGATATTATATCACACGGTAAGTATTGGGCAAAACATCTATAATTACAAGGATAACAACTTAGTTTCTCATGAAGATCCTTCCTACAAGCTGGCAAGCTGGGGGAGCCGCTGAGGCTCAGTGAGTTAGAAGCTTGCTCGCTAACCTGATGGTCCGAGGTTCAATCCTGGCATGGGTCGAGATGATACCTTCGGACTTTTCAACCTGGTTTCATCCTGTCAGTGATGCAGGTCGGAGGGGCTGACATGGAAAAGCGTCTAGTTGTTTGGATGGGACAATAAACCGAGGCCCTGTGCGCTATTGGCTGTGCACGTTAAAGATAAATAAGAGCAGGCTAATGCCGTTATCTCTCAGTATTGCCATGAATTGGATGTGATTTTGATTAACAGAATTGTTTTGCTTGTCTGAATTTTTGTTATTCTTTTGATTTCAGCTTCATCTACAACGTCATCAACGACGTCAACTAAAACTATAACTACATCATCTGAACAGATACAGACCAGTACAGTTACAGAGTCTGTTACAACAGTAGAAATACCACAGATAGCCTCTAATGATGTCGATTCTTTCTTCCTACAATTTGACGAGAACCCCGAGAAAATAGACGTTGATATTGATGATTTTAATGATATTTTTATTAACTCTAATGATATGTAAGTTTTTTTGTCTGTTAGTTGACTTGTTAAAGGGATTGTAAGATTATTTTTTAAACTTTGTATGTGTATCGTGGACACTAATAGCATCAATTTGCACCATTCCAATTTCCATTCCGACGTCTGTGGTTCTTTCAATTCCACTAAAACCATTGCGTTTTATGACGTCACTGATAGTGATCTGCATAGATATCAACAGTAGCTGACGGTAGATCACTGGTAGTGAAGTCATAAAAACCCCTTTGAATCTAAACTCAAGGCCTAACTTAACTTTTTTTTCTCATTTGTTGACACTGTAAACTTTAGGGGTAACACTTCAAAACTCCATCTATCCATCAATACAAGTTATAATTATCATATTTCAGACTAACATCAGTAAAGAAAATCCGTCCTGTAAGAAATCGTCCAACTAAAAGTTCGAACCCTATGAAAAGAATATCTGTTGAGGTACGAAGTGAATATACTGAAGTTACTACTGGACTGGCGGAAAAGGAACTCAAACGACTTAAAACTGAAAAAAGTAAGTCAAATTCATTGGATTTCAGGATGTCAGATTCGTTAGGCAATATACAGAGGATCCTTGTCCAACAGACTGTACACATTATTAATCCTTAGACAGTTTGAATCAAAAAAAATTTGCCTTTCAAAATTTCTGTATGGGCTAGGTGACTCGTTAGTTGAAAGAAAACAGGCTGTGACGGTATATAAGTTCCACTATAATAACTGTTCCAAAGGACATTTGTTATGTAATAATTGTTCCATTTGATAAAAGTTCCTGAGATCATTTATTATAATAATGTTTGTTTCACAAGGAATATTTATTATGAGGAACAAATATACAGTCACATGCTACTATAAAAGTTGTTTTGCTAAAAAAGAAAAAAAAGTTCTTGCTGATTTCTTTGCTTTTTATTTCAGTATCTAAAGATGTAGGGTTCGCTGAAGAAGCGTTGGCAGGGTTAGCTAGTAAGGAGAATTTCTCTAAAGTAGCGTTGAGAAAAACTGACGCCACGTCAACACCCGGTAGTAAAGATAGACTGGATCCATTTAAAGACAATATGTTACTACATGTTAAAGGTACGAATATTATATAATAAAAATGTGTACAAGCAAAACAATTCCGTTAATCAAAAATCTCGTCAGAGCATGACAAAATCAGGTGCAATAATTATATAGTGGACTTCCCATATGAGAATAACATGTTAGATTATTTCTTAAAGCTAGTCCCATATTCTGTTGACATGATAATCTTTATATTGATTGTTGTAATATTTAGATTCTGTTTTTATTGCCTCCAGAAATACTAGAACTGCTCGGAGATTGCACAATCCCTTCAATTATATCCCTACCTAAACATTTATCTTTCATATATAAGTCATAGTCTCGTTAAAATACGACTTTCAAACACTGATAATTATGAATACACGTGGATTTGAAGACAGAAATTTAGAAGGAGTGTTGTGAACACTGATTCGCTTATCTAAAAAAATTCCAGGTTCTGAGATTAAGGTTTGATTGATTGATAGTGAACATATCCCTTTAATCATTGCAGGTCGAAGAAATGTACAGACAAGATTAGTCTCCCCTACCAGTGATTCTATAAATAGCGGAGATTGCTATGTTCTGATTACTCCAGAGAAAATCATCAACTGGGTCGGAACATTTAGTAATGTCATAGAAAAAGCAAAGGTAAGAATATTTATTTTTCAAACAAATTACAGTAAAGCAAAGCCCAAATTGTAAAGTAACAGTTTGGTAATATACATTAAAATGATATAAACGAGGAAGTATTTAAGATAAAATGTGACATCAGATGTCTAGAAGGAGAATCAATCTCTGTCTCAAACCACACTATAAAGATTAGGAACTAGAGGTTTTTTTTAATTGTTAAATAGGCCAGAATTGATGCTGCTCAGGTGAGAATAAACTGAGATCACGTGTGCTATAGACTATGCATGTTAAAATTCTAAAACTTAGAGAAGACTTTTCCCACTGTTTGGAAATATTTCCCTCAATGCATACTACATAACATTGCCTATCTGGGTCAGAATAACAGGAGTTAAATCTGCATTCCATGTCAATCAATTCTTTTTTATCCAGGCAGCAGATATAACATCGTTTATCAATCAGAAACGAGATATGGGCTGTAGATCAGGAACAACGGTAGCTACAATTGAGGAAGAGAAACAGAGACTAGGGGCTGGGAAACATTTCTGGGCAACTCTGGGAGGTCAACAAGAATATCAAGGTAAGTTAGAAACATGAATAAAATAACACATTGTGTGATCAACCTACTGCAGGCCCCGTAAGAACGGCTGACCATCCCCTGAATAAATTTGTCAGTCAACCCAAGCAGAAGGCCTTGAATTCTGCATCACCACCCTTGAGAATGAGTTTTGCACAATTTGGACATATATATAAAGAAACATTCTAAAGGATAACAACTTAAATTCTCATGAGGATCCTTTTTCTCAGTTGTTCCTTGGCCAAATCTTTTAGCTTTCAAGCAGATGACGTCATATTTGTAAAGAATGACGCTCTAACCGACTGAGCTATAGAATTCCACAAATCTAATAATTTTTATATTATCTATTTGTAGCTGTAGGCCCTGAAGAAGAAGATGAAATCTACGAAACTCTGATCAATAAGACCAATATGGTTTATAAACTAGAGAATAATTCACTCTTACCCTATACAGAATACTGGGGGACGGTTTTAAAATACGAAATGTTGAACCCTGAACTAGTAAGTCTTATTTTTTTTTAATATTACCAGGGCGTTATTCTCATAAACTTTACTTAGATAAAATCAAGATTTTAAGAAATACAGTAGTCTGATTGGATAATAATACATAATTTACAGTCAATTTTAGTAGCTGACCAAAAACTGGAACACTAAAATCATCTAAATAAGTTAAATTTTGGGAAATAAGTCCCCAGGTGTTTTTTAAATATAAAAACATCATACAGAAATAAGTGTTAAGATAGCTTTATCAGCTTATTTTTAAATTTTCTGTAAATTCCAACATTTATATTGTAAAATGTGACAAAAATGTTGACACTATTTATGATTAGGTTGGCTAAAATAACATGTTTCTAAGACTAAAATACATTTGGTTGAATGATTGGTGAGAGTGCATCTTCGCTCATTTATTGAAAAACTTCCTCCTATCAAAAGTTCATTAGCTTCTACCAATGTATTGTCAATATGTTTACATGGATTTCGAGATTTGTTTTACGGTTGAGATTGCTGGTGCTTTGGTTTTATTATTTAATGTAAGCAGATTGATGGAAGCATTTGTGTCATTGAGTATTTATTATTAATCCATAGACATGGTGACAATAGGGACAAAGTGCATTTTGTGAGTGACAATTTATTGGCTTTATTTATTTAGTAATTGTTATTATTTTGTAGACATTGGTATTTGATTTTGGTTCTGAGTTATATTTATGGTTGGGAAAGAAAGTCTGTCCAGAAGAGAGAAAAGTAGGAAGAATTTTAAGTCAACAATTATGGGAGAAAGGATATGATTATAGTAGCTGTGATATTAACCCATTAAGTCCTTTACATAGTAAGTTTTAACTCATTAAGTCCATTACACAGTAAGTTTTAACTCATTAAGTCCATTACACAGTAAGTTTTAACTCATTAAGTCCATTACACAGTAAGTTTTAACTCATTAAGTCCATTACACAGTAAGTTTTAACCCATTAAGTCCTTTACATAGCATAGTAAGTTTTAACTCATTAAGTCCATTACACAGTAAGTTTTAACTCATTAAGTCCATTACACAGTAAGTTTTAACTCATTAAGTCCATTACACAGTAAGTTTTAACCCATTAAGTCCTTTACATAGTAAGTTTTAACTCATTAAGTCCATTACATAGTAAGTTTTAACCCATTAAGTCCTTTACATAGTAAGTTTTAACTCATTAAGTCCTTTACATAGTAAGTTTTAACTCATTAAGTCCTTTACATAGTAAGTTTTAACCCTTTAAGTCCTTTAACATAGTAAGTTTTAACCCATTAAGTCCTTTACACAGTAAGTTTTAACCCATTAAGTCCTTTACATAGTAAGTTTTAACCCATAAAGTCCTTTACAGAGTAAGTTTTAACCCTTCAAGTCCTTTACATAGTAAGTTTTAACCCATTAAATCCTTTACATAGTAAGTTTTAACCCTTTAAGTCCTTTACAGAGTAAGTTTTAACCCTTCAAGTCCTTTACAGAGTAAGTTTTAACCCTTCAAGTCCTTTACAGAGTAAGTTTTAACCCTTCAAGTCCTTTACAGAGTAAGTTTTAACCCATTAAGTCCTTTACATAGTATGTTTTAACCCTTTAAAGGGATTGTAAAGAGATTTTCTAAACTTTGTATGTGTATCGGGGACACTGATACATCAATTTGTGCCAATCCAATTTTCATTCTGACGTCTGTGGTTCTTGCAATTCCACTAAAACTAACACGTTTTATGACGTCACTACCAGTGATCTGTATAGATATCAATAGTAGCCTCCGGTAGATCACTGTCAGTGACATCATAACGCGTTAATTTTTGTCGAATTACATATTGTTTGTTTTTACTACAGCTGAAGACACTGGTGGTGTTCCTATTAAAAGTAACACTCGTCCTGATTGGGCGTTATTTGGTAAAGTTCATCAAGGCATGGAAACCATCCTATTTAAAGAGAAGTTTTTCGATTGGCCAGATAGTGCTAGAATTATCAAGGTCAAAGGTCAAGATGCAGAAACAGAAAAGGTAAATTAAGTTTTATTTTGAAATGAATTGTAGATTTCAAGAAGTTAGCATACCCTGTCTGGCGCCACACCCGTCATAACTGTAAAACATACACGAAACAAACTACAAAACAAGAACATGAAAAAGGGCCAACTGGAAAAAATAGTGACTTGACGACAAATTTCAAAAGTTCCAGGGATGTAACTGATAAAAATACATTAATGTGAAATTTCGATAATTCAAGGGACAAAATTGATCATAAAACTTGTTATATTATGATAATAAAAAAATGTTGAAAATGCCCGAATCAATGAGGAAGCATTTAATGATGAAAAGTGACATCAAGTGATCAGAAGAGTAAGCAAACACTGCCTAGAACAATACCAGTGATAGCTGCTCATATTACAGATAAAATAGGGAGGAGCGTTTATTACTATTTTTTCATGTCTTGTAGAAAGTGGAAGTACTGGAACTTCAGGCTTATGATGTTTCTAAGATGGTTCCTGTTAATACATCTCCAGTAACCCTGGTTTTAGAGGGTTCCAACGTAGGCAGAGGCACAAAATGGTAAGAAATCATAGTTTTATAACATTTATCTTGAAACACTGATAGTAATTGTAAAGAGTTTCGCTTTTTTAAGTGTATTCAGGACACTCCCCTCACAAGTGTCTAATTTCTGATCATTGAATTCTGACATGCTTGGTGCTTTCTACCCCCCTTTGAAAGTTGTGTATCCCCTTACATCATTAAGGATTTTTAAGGATGAATGATTAAGCCATTGTTATTCAGGTTAGAAGATATATATATTAAACAATATATATTTTAACAGTAAAATATTTTGTTATTGTATGAACATTGTTATTTAGGATGGAAGATATGCAACCGTTATTTTAAAGAGTTATTTTAAATTTTAAAGAATATATGTACTTTACTATTCATATAGTTATATATGTAGGTTTGAGATTTTTAAAAGAATATAATTATTATGAACATTGTTATTAAGGATGGAAGATATGCAGGGTTTTATACGTCAGATTGATATTATAACTTGTGGTGTTGACGTTTGGCACGTGATGGAATACGATCATTATAAAATACCAGAAACCAGCTACGGTCAGTTCCATGAAGGGGATACATACGTAGTCCGATGGCAATATATGGTATCTAATGCTGGTAAGGATTTATTATATTTTTCTCCAGTAAGACATTTGCTCACTAACCTGAAGATCTATGATTCAATCCCAGTATAGTTAGAGAGTTATGGTGGCCTCGTGAGTTAGACACTTGCTCACTAACCTGAAGGTCTAAGGTTTAATCTTGGCATAAGTTCGAGATAAAACCATCAGAATTTTCAACCCAGTTTCCCCCTGTTAGTGATTTAGGTTGGAGGAGCAGACCTGTAAGAATGGTAGAAGCTTCTAAACGTTCTGATTAGATAATGATCAGAGGCAGCGTGCAGAAGCCTAAGCATGTCAAAGATCCCTGGAAAGATAGAATTTTCAAATTGCTTTGTAGGTTATTAAAGAAGTGTTATACCATAATATTCCTCTAGTGTTTTTGTTTATATCTGCTCTCCACTTCTAAATGTCGTTCAAATCTTATGACAAAGTAGGTCACAATTAGCCGATCATATAAATGTTTTTCTTGAAATCCTGATCCAGAAAAGTAGGATGTAAAACTCCATTTCATTTTATTTGAAACCTAGTGAAAATTTAGTTTTTGTGAAACAGGTCCTGGTTAAAGTTGGTTATATATCTTGTATATGATAATAAACTATGTATCACTTTGTTTTCAGGTTTAAAATCTTTAAAAGGTCAGGCAGCAAGAAATACATTAACAGGTAGAGAGAGATGTGCCTATTTTTTCTGGCAGGGATCTGAATCTACCATCAATGAAAAAGGTGCCTCAGCTCTGATGACAGTCGAATTGGATGAAGAAAGAGGTCCTCAGGTACGATAAAAACTTTTATTTCCTGTTTCTGATTAATAACTTTTCTTTAAGAGATTCTTTGGTTATTGAATTTAATCTGGCCTATTTCATGAAAAGAGAAAAAAGCGGAATCTATTTATAAATATTATGCAACATTTTAGTGCATGTACATGTTATTCAATGCTTTGTCAAGAACTATGTATGTGATTAAGAGCGTTAAAGGGATTGTAAAGTGATTTTCTTAACTTTGTATGTGTATCGGGAACACTGATAGCATCAATTTACACCATTCCAATTTCCATTCCGACATCTGTGGTTCTTGCAATTCCACTAAAACTAACTTGTCACTACCAGTGATCTACCAGTGAAGCTACTATTAATATCTACTGGTATGCAGATCACTGGTAGTGACATCATTAGATTTCCAGATCCTTAGTAAAAAATTCACCAGAAATTTTTAAATGAAATATCAGAAATTTTTAAATGAAATATATATTATCTTCTTCTGCAGGTACGAGTAATTCAGGGAAAAGAGCCCCCATGTTTCCTTAATTTATTTAATGGAAGTATGATGGTTCATATTGGAAAGCGAGAAGAGGAGGAGTCTAACACTCAGGGTCCGTGGAGACTATATTGTGTACGAAATGAACATGAGAACGAACTCATGTTATTAGAGATTAATTTGTGTATAGATAATTTACGGAGCAGGTCTTCGTTGGTGTTATTAAATGTGAAAACAGGACATTTGTATATTTGGAATGGTTGTAAATCTCCTCAACACACCCGTCAACAGGCTCGACGTGCTGCTGATAAACTTAAATCACAGTAAGTAACAGATAGTTTCTTTAAAGTGATTGAAAAGTGGTTTTCTAAACTTTGTATGTGTATCAGGGACACTGATATCATCAATTTGCACCATTACAATTTCCATTCTGATGTCTGTGGTTCTTGCAATTCCACTAAAACTAATGCGTTTTATGACTTCACTGACAGTGATCTACCAGAAACTACTATTATATCTATGCAGACGTCATAAAACACATTAGTTTTAGTGGAATTGCAAGAACCACAGACATCAGAATGGAAATTGGATGACAAGACGTGTAAATTGTGTTGAATCGTTATGTGCTTTGTTATTAAAAAAGTGAGTTGTATCATGATATTCCCTTTGTGTTTCTAGTTATTGTTTTCAATGTATTCTAGATGATCAAACAACTTTTTATTTTCAGATGTCCATTGGAAGTTGGTCTCCATGCCGATGCCAGTATAATGATATCAGAAATGGAGGAAGGGGAGGAGAAAGCCCAATTTTGGGGGGCGGTGGAAAGTAGAGACAGAACTCGATATATGTCATTACTAGACAGTAAGTTTTATTGGTCTGTAACAGATCATGCTCACACTTTCCAAAACACCTGATGGTACTTCTTGTTTGAGGCGTTCACTACTACTATACAAAAAAATCTGTACAAAGCAAAACAATTTCGTTAATCAAAATCTCAAGTCAAGAGCAATATATATCAGACCTTCTCAATTAATTTTTGTAAAGGGCCAAATGCATTTAAAAAAAAAAAAATATAACGGCTAAATAGAACTTAGCTAGCATAACGAGCAGATAATTTTAGCGGAAGAGGTCAAACATGAGGGGCCATTCCCAAAGATGTCGCAGGCCAGATATAACCTGCAGTCCGCTATTTGAGAAGGCATGCTATAGTTAAATGTAACAATATCAGGTTGTTAAATCCCAGTTCTATTTGATTATTTCAGGTGGGCGAAGTCTAGAACATTCAGTACGTCTGTTTTATATGACAAGTGTTTCTGGTATTTTTGAAGTAACTGAGAGAATGAACCCATGTCGTAGTGACGAATTCTATACTCCATTTCCATTCTTACAATCAGATCTCTATAAAATATCTCAACCAGGTGAGTTGATTACTGTATTAGTGACACATGACTCAAAATTGCTGTATTTATGCTTAAACATAGGTAACAGCTTATGAACTTTTCACATGAGGAAATATATCAAGCATACATGAGTAAGTATTTTATAATGAAAAGTGGTATCAGGTGTCTAGAAAAGTAACATGAAACAAACTTCCTCAATCAAATATTGTTTAAATCATAATTATTTTTGTAATATTTCAGCTCTGTTCCTGGTAGATAATCATAATGAAGTGTATCTATGGCAGGGCTGGTGGCCTGAAGGAAGTGAAGAGGAAGGCAATGTACATACCGGTTCAGCTCATTCCAGGTTTAATATAGATAGAAAATGTGCTCTACAAACTACTATTAATTATTGTAAAGGTTTGTCTATCTTCTTTTCACACTCTCATTTCTTATACCATTATGATTTTGATACAGAGCTACTCTGGCGCAGTGAGTAAGACACTTGCTTGCTAACCAGAAGGTCCAGAGTTCAATTCAGGCATGGTTTGAGATGATGTCTTCAGATTTTTCAAACCAGGTTCCCCCCTGTCAGTGATGTACCTTATGTGCTATTGGCTATGTACATAAAAGATCCCACAACAGTTGAAAATCAAGAGAAGGCTGATGACTCCCTTGGCAAAATTTATCTCATTGCACACTGCATGGTAATCACCCCACCTCATTAGTTGAAAAAGGTGCTGAGAAGAATGATGAAATACACCATCTTATTTTCTGGCTCTGGAACCAATTTGATTCTACCCTACATTTACCCAATCTTTAGTTATTCGATTTAAGACCCCTATTTTTCTTTGAGTTTGAAGAGCCAACAAATCTCTTTTTGAAATTTTAAGTCTTAAAAGATTTTGTTTTATTTGTAGCTAGTAGAAGTCGAATGCCCAATATGTATATTGTATGTGCTGGCGTTGAACCTCAACAATTCACCAATATTTTCCCATATTGGGAGGTGGATGAGACAGCCAAAGAACTCAACTTAAAGGTAGGTTATGGAAAAGTTTGGCAAATTTTTTTTTATGTAATTAGAAGTATGTAGAACCCAAGCACAAACAATCTGTATTAAATGATGTTGACCTATAAAGAAGTGGCGGGTGTCGTTTTGGAGTAGTCCACTACTATATAACTATTGCTCTCGATTTTGCCACGTTTTGGTATTTGATTTTGATGAAAAAAATTGTTTTGCTTGTACGTATTTTTATTAGAATATTGTATAATTATATGTTCAGGATGGTAAACGAGAAGATTATTTAGAATCAGCTGAAGAAATGTTAGAGAAATTAAACAGGACACAGTATACTCTGGAAGAGTTGCAGGAACGACCTCTACCAGAAGGTGTCGACGCTTCCAAACTCGAGGCCTATCTTGATGATGAAACTTTTGAGGTATCCATTCATTCATTCATATATTTATGCATTCATTCATTTGTTTATTCCTTCATTCATACCACAGAAATCGGAATTGTAATTGCAATGGCACAAATTGATGTTATCAGCATCCCCAATGTACATACAAAGATTAGAAAACCTCTTTACAATCATTTTACAGTTCTGTATGAAATTAACCAGTTGAATAAATTTCTTTTTTAGAGTATTCTACACATGTCAAAAGAGGAGTTCTACAAATTACCCTCCTGGAAACGAAGACAATTAAAACAACCCACTGGACTTTTCTAGAATTACCATGGAAACAAACTGTAATAACTACTTAGTGGGCTTTTCTAGAATCGCCATGGAAACTCCAAATAGACTGTTCTAGAATCACCATGGAAACAGATAGTTAAAACAACAAACTGGACTATTCTAGAATCGCCATGGTAACTCCAAATAGACTGTTCTAGAATCACCATGGAAACAGACAGTTATAACAACCAAATGGACTATTCTAGAATCACCATGGAAACAGACAGTTATAACAACCAAATGGACTATTCTAGAATCACCATGGAAAAAGACAGTTATAACAACCAAATGGACTATTCTAGAATCGCCATGGAAATTCCAGCTGTACTATTCTAGAATCACCATGGAAACAGATAGCTAAAGCAAACAACCAAACTGTTCTAGATGGAAACCATGGAAACTCCAACTGAACTGTTCTAGATGGAAACAATGGAAACTCCAACTGAACTGTTCTAGATGGAAACAGACAGTTATAACAACCAATCGGACTGTTCTAAATGGAAACCATGGAAACAGACTGTTACAATTTTGTAGCAGTCGAAGGGGTTGCAAACAAGGGAAAGTAAATCCTTCGCTTTCTGTGTTAGATGGAGATGTTTGACATATTTTTGATCAGTTTGTTGGAATATATTAGAACTGACTCTAGTTGTGTTGTATCCTGCTCTCATCTCTCATCTGTTATATCATAGTTGATGGATTCATCTTCAAAACAAACATCTATCTTGTACTCTAAATAATAAAACTAGGTAGTGTCAAACAGAGATATTTCGGCTCATCCGGTTACCGTCAAAACATATACACAAGCAGTCCATTATATTTTCAAGGGTATAAAAATATCTTATTTAGAGGGTTGTTTGTTTGGCAAGTTACAGCAACACCCTTGACAATATAATGGACTGGTTGTGTATATGTTTTGACTGTACCCGGATGAGCCGAAATATGTGTTTGACTATAGTGTAGTGTAGGTATATTGTAGTATATTTATTCAAAAATCATGTATCAATTTACATTGTATCAGCCACAACCTGCAAACCTACGGATGTAAACTGGTGTGTCTTTAAAATTAATCAAAAATCAGATCAGAGTCCCTATTAGATTAGACTAAGGGTAGTTTGTCTTTGGAAGTAGATTTTAAACTTAGCTTTACCCAATCAAATACTTAGATTTTAAGGTGCTCTTGAGTTAATACAGAGTTATTCCCCTTGAAGCCAATGATAAATCATAGCTGTAGGAGTGTAGGGGCTCATACTGATACCCTAACTGGGTAGACCGACTTGCCCGAATTTTAATGATTTTTGCATCACTGGGCCGATTTTGCCTGATTTTTTGGAACTTGCTCCCCTATATACTATTTCATACTGCAGCTGTATTCACTCACTTGTACCTGACTGTGATCTTTATTTCTGTGATTTTCTCATGTAATGTAAATGTTATAATTATGGTGCTATATCTTGACAGCAATTTTTCAAATTATAATCCTGGGGCCTTATTATCAAAAACTTAACTTTGATAAAATCAAGGGGCCTTATTCTCAAAAACTTAACTTAAGATGAATCACTAAAATCGATTTGATATTGAGTTCTATTATCCAATCAGAGTGCTGTATTTCTTAAAATTACGATTTAATCTGGATTAATTTTCGAGAATGAGACTCCACATTTAAATAATTACAGTAAGCTGATTGGATAATAAATATATATTTGAAATTAGTCTTAAGTGATTGACCAATCAGATGACTAGAATCTTAAGTGATTGACCAATCAGATGACTAGAATGTTGATATCATTGTTGGTTAAGTTTTTGAGAATATGACCCCTGCTAAGATACTGATGTGGGGATAAATCAAAACATGAATATTATTGTCCAACTGTTTTTTTTTTTCAGTTATACATACATGTATATCTTTTGCCCTTTGCTGTGCATTGTCTTTAAATTTAAGCATAGGAATAATTATTACAAAATCTTTTAGTTGTAATATGTTTTGGAGCGCTTATTTAAAAAAGTTATAATGTAATAAGTTCTTTTTCCTAAAAGCTATTATTGCAATGTTTTGAAACGTCGATATATATTTTATAGTGCTTATTCCAAGAGCTATAGTAATGTTTTGTATAACTGCTATAGTTGTAATATGTTTTAGAGTGCTAATTTGGAAGAATTAATTTTCTACAGGATCTGGACTTAAATAGACATATATATTATGTTCATGCTAAATCATAAAGCAATATCAAAGTAAAGCAATAATATTGGAGATGGATTACTAAGCATAGATTATCAAGCATAGATTACTAAGAATAGATTACTAAGGATAGATTACCAAGCATAGATTACTAAGCATAGATTACTAAGGATAGATTGCTAAGAATAGATCACTAAGCATAGATCAGTAAGCATAGATCACTAAGGATAGATTACTAAGCATAGATTACTAAGAATGGATTAATAAGCATAGATTACTAAGGATAGATTACTTAGCATATATTACTAAGCATAGATTACCAAGCATAGATTACTAAGGATAGATTACTAAGCATAGATTACCAAGCATAGATAACTAAGCATAGATTGCTTAGCATAGATTACTAAGCATAGATTAATAAGCATAGATCACTAAGAATAGATTAAAAGACTGCTCAGAGATTGACAATTTAGTAATTGCTTACTTTTTAAGTCATAAGATGTCATAAGATCAATATATAAATACCATGGTTGTAGGAGCAGTCAGCAGTGGATTATATAAGGGCTGATAATCCCCTCCCCCCTGCCCTGCCCCGCCCTCTCTCCCTCTCTTGTTTGACTATACCTGGATGTGAATACTACTATAAGAATATTATTATTATTATTATTATATTGTGTATATTTTTATGATTATTTGTGTGATTTTTGTATGTAAATGATCCTTTTTATATCTTGATTGTATATAACCATTATTTTCAACATCCAATTCATAAATACCAAAATAAAATCATTTTCAATACAACCTTAGTATACAGTCAATATCTAACCCCAATATGTGGGTCCGTTAGTATATCAGTGCATTGTATGTTTTTACTGTTCTAAAAATACGGTATATATCCTTACTGTATAACATTTGGATTTTTCAACCCGGTTTCCCCCTGTCAGTGATGGAGGTTGGAGGGGCTGACTTGGGAGAAGCGTCTAGTCGTTTGAATGGGACAATAAACCGAGGTCCCCGTGTGCTACAGGCTGTGTACGTTAAAGATCCCCAGGCAGTTGGAAATTGAAAATTAGACTAGGCTAATGCTTCTGTCCTGGCACAATTTCCCTCATTGCACACTGGATGGCTTTTCTCATTGGCCCATCAAATGCAGAAGAGAAGGACTAAAACTGCAATTCATTTCTAAAAATATAAACATTATTCATGTTAAATTGGGTTCCGAGGATCTTGTTTAGAGAGTTGTAGATATCATTGTATTTAGGTATCTCTTTATAACTGGAATAACTGAACATTGCGAGAAAATGACTCATATTGAGGGCTGAGTACCGGCATTCAGATATGATGTGACTCCATACTCAGATGATTATTATACATGGGTGCATTATACATTGGGCGTGTCCCCCCCCCCCCCCCCCCATTGAACTCAGAAGGGCGGGGGGACGAAAGAGTCTTAAAATAGATTTTTTGAAGAATCAAAATCGATCACATGGAATTCATAGCAGGAAGTCCTTGTTATCAACTCAAAACCAGGAAATATCTGTCAGGATGCACGAAATTGTCGCCATTTTCCCTTTTTTTCTCAGGGCTAGGACCTTATGTTTGGGCGGCTCTTCGCGACGTAATTGGACTCTACATAGACCCTTGCGCCGATTTATTTTGTAAAAAGTGATTGGCTAGCAGATGAAACCGACTGGCTAGCAATTTTTTTTCAGTTAGCCAATTTTGAACTGGCTGAATTGGCTAGCAAAACAAATCGGCAGTTTTCTGCGGCTAGAACGGATTTCCTTCATTAAACATATCTAAATTATTGCATGCGTGATGCACGTGTGTGTAACTACTAATATCAATCACGTGATACATATCATACATTACGTTATCTATCACGTGATCGCGAATGTAGTTTATACCGACAGTTTTGTGAGTATAAATAGACTATGTTTTTACAAACTACATAATAATTGGGTTACAATAATAATAACAAAATATTTTTACTGTTAAAATAGTGCTCAATACATTAAATGTAGAGCAATAAATATACAGAAATTTCTAATAACTGGGTTAAGTTAATTTGGGTTATGTAATGATAACATTTACAAAGTGGCAGAAATCGGCTGACTTAAATCGGCGGCGCACAACTGGCAGATAATGGCTGTAAAGAAATCGGCGCAAGGGTCTATCTACAACCCATGCTGGTTGGTCCCCCCGCCCCTCAACATTTTTGACAAATCCATGCCCCTGTAAATGTCTAAGGTTACCTGTACAAGTTATTTCATAGATTGTTAAACATGTAATATCATGTGATTATTTGTGATTTATTCTAGGCGTTTTTGTGGGACGATTCAATTTGGTTTCGATTTGCTAGTACGATTTGGTGTAATTTGGTGTAATTTGATGTGGTCTACAAATGTACCAGCGATTAGGCGGCCTTGACTGTCAACAAAAGAAGGTCACATGTATGTTTTATATGACGTATTTGATATATCAGCCAATAGTATTACGAACTGGCACATTCCGCCATCTTATAACACCTAATCGAATCGCCTAACCACCTCTTGGGACGGTTAGGTCGATTAGCCTAATCAGTTTAGGTAAACGGTCTCACAAATGCACCGATTAGCCTAATCGAACTGGCTCACAAATGCGCAAAATAGCTAATCGACCAAATCGAATCTTGCGACAAAAACGCCTTCTGTGTCAGCTGATCGCTGGGTTGACTAGGTTATATTAAAGAGGACCAGTCTTCATTTTTATTGGTTGATTTGGGTCTTGAATATATTTAAGTATCCTTCAGAAGCACTAGAAATGTACGAAAATTGCATATTTCCTTTAAATACACCTTAAATTAGACATTTCTCCTTCTATTTCTATAGATGACTTTTCTATATATTGCATAGTATCGCTAGTAGGGCATTATAACTTTCAAATGCTAATAATTATGGATGCACATGGATTTAAAGACTCAAATTTCAATGGTGAGGTGTGATAACCAGTACTAAATTGCTGAGCTAAAAAAGTCCCCGTTTCTGAGACTTTGAAAAATCGACCCACGAAAATGAAGCCTGTGCCTCTTTAAGAGGTCCTACGTATTGTCAAGTTATAATTTCAAATAGGGACAGATAAAAGAGTTAATATTCATATCTATTTGCTGACTGGCTCCGTTTTTAATCTGGAGATCGATTTCTTTATTGATATATTGAATATCTAATATCTATTGAGGTGAAATAATGTGACTAAAGACTATTTTTGGAAACTTGGGTCATTCTGTGTCAACTCAGCAGTTTCTAGAGTCTTACTGTATTGTCGTAATCTTACTTCAAATAGGGCGTGGTCGGCAGTCATAGCGAGATATTATTTTTCATGTCATGTCGTAACAAGGTAATATTCAAGCAGCCATTTCGTGGAAATCTAAACTTAACCAGTATATAATGTGACTATTGTAGAAATATTTCTCTTATTGTGCTGGGACTAACACAAGACAAGATCATCTAGTGTGTTTTATATGGGAATTTTATATTTTTTTATAAAGATAAAGTGCAGAGTTTATATAGACAAACAAAATGGCGACAGCGAGAGTGAATAAAAAAATAGAATGTACTCTTTGCTTGGACAGTTATAAAAACCCAAGAATATTAAGCTGTGGACATTTGTTCTGTTTTAGTTGTATTGAGAGATATATAGCTGATAGGAGAGATACATTTCTTTGTCCATTCTGTCAGCGGAAAATTACAATACCAGAAGGTGGGGCGAAGGAGTTTCCTACTAACTTTGATGTTCAAGCCAATCGACCTTCCTCAACAAAACTAGAAAGAGACCAACCGCCCTCAACAAAACTAGAAAGAGACCAACCGCCCTCAACAAAACTAGATAGAGACCAACCACCCTCAACAAAACTAGATAGAGACCAACCACCCTCAACAAAACTAGAAAGAGACCAACCAACCTCAACAAAACTAGAAAGAGACCAACCGCCCTCAACAAAACTAGAAAGAGACCAACCACCCTCAACAAAACTAGAAAGAGACCAACCACCCTCAACAAAACTAGAAAGAGATCAACCACCCTCAACAAAACTAGAAAGAGACCAACCACCCTCAACAAAACTAGAAAGAGACCTACCGCCCTCAACAAAACTAGAAAGAGACCAACCGTCCTCAACAAAACTAGGAGACCAACCACCCTCAACAAAACTAGAAAGAGACCGACCCCTCTCAACAAAACTAGAAAGAGACCAACCGCCCTCAACAAAACTAGAAGGAGACCAACCACACTCAGCAAAACTAGATAGAGACCAACCACCCTCAACAAAACTAGAAAGAGACCAACCACCCTCAACAAAACTAGAAAGAGACCAACCGCCCTCAACAGTACCAAAATGTCCGAACCACAATCAGAGGGAGGTGTATTATTACTGTAATAATTGTAATGAAGGATTGTGTTTAAAGTGTATATTTCAACAACACATGGATCATGAAACACAGAACATGGAATGTGACGAAACACGGAATAAAGCCATGGAAAAATTTAAACTTTCAGAAAACTTAATTCAAAGCAGAATCAAAATCTTGGAGAGATCACGCTCTGCATTATTACAATCATCTGAAAAACTGACATCTTTGTGTGAAGATTCCTGCACTGAAGTGACTGAAAGAACAGAGAAAATTGTTTCAGATTTAAGAAAAAGTTGTGAACAGATTAGAAAAGACATCAGGAAAAATTTGGAAGAAAATAAGAGTGAAATAGAGGCTAGAGTAAAACAAATTACAAGTGATATTAGTCTTTTAGAAAGTAATATGGAATCAAATATTTCACCTTCAACTAAAACAACATTAAACATTTTATTAACATTGCCTCGTTTGATAGAATTAGAAAACCTAGATGAAAGTGGGAGAGACGGTTATCCGTGTATACAGTATTTACGGTGGGTGGGGAACGATTTTAGTCTAGATTTAGATCAGTTAGGGTCGGTTAGTTCTAAACCATTTTACATACCATGTTCGTATCAGTTTGTATTTGATATTAGTGATGACAGAAGAATTGACAGTCATAATAATGAATTGAGAAACAACAGCCTGATATTGGACTGTATGCTATCGTGGCATGTTAAAGATGATGATGCTGATGGTGGTGATGCTAATGATGCTAATGATGATGATGATGATGATGCTGATGATGCTAATGATGATGTTAATGATGATGATGATGTTGATGGTGATGGTGGTGATGCTAATGATGATGATGCTAATGATGATGATGATGATGATGCTGATGCTGATGGTGGTGATGCTAATGCTGATGCTGATTCCTCTGATGATGATGATGATGAATTTATTATTTTCATTCACCGCAATCCTAAAGTAGAGTTTTGTATTATTGATTATAAACTCAGTTTATTGAATATTGATGTCAGTAAAACTATAATTAGAACATATAGTGACGAGAGATTAGAGAAAGATGACTGGTTGTTTGGTATATTTTATGATAGGATCACCTGGTCTAAACTCACTGATAAAAATAACGGTTTTTGTAATTCTAACAATCAGGTTGTGCTTCAAGTTGATATAACAGAGATCAGAGAATTAAAGTTTAAAGAATAACTAAATTACTAAAACCAGTTTTCATAATCTCTATCCAGTCTTCTAAATCTAAATCTAAAATATAGTTAAATAAAAACCTCTTGTGACGTCATCCCATTGATATGGCAGGTCTTTCTTTTCGCTAATATCCCTCTACTCAGGGCATTCGAGAGAATATCCCTCAACCCAGGGATAATCGAGAGAATATCCCCGTGGACAGGTACATTAGAGATAATATCCCTCTACCAAAGTACATTCGAGAGAATATACTTTAACCTTACACCAATACATTTGAGCAATCAACTCTACGTTTTAAAGATTTTTTTTCTTTCAAACTTAATATTGAAGTTTCAAAATCAAGCTGATAAATCGTAACTAGTCACTACCCAGTGACAAAGTATGCAATTTTATGAAACAGTATCAAGTTACAACCCAGTGATCAATGTAAGGTTTCCTGCTTCCTCTGATTTAATGAGGGTTGATAAAACAATATATACCCTCACTTTTCTTGTAATGTTTTTTACTGGTCATCTTATTTTTTAAAAATGGTTTTAAAAATTTATAATCTAGATTTTTAGAGCGTAATTAATTTTCGAGGGATTTTTATCTTTCAATACTACATTTTAGAATTTTTTAATGTAAAAAGAGATATATAATATTAAAAACTAAATATTTCTGAAAATTCTGGAACATTTTTTCACACGACATGGATTACCTCCCATGTGATGTTAAATGTATTGATTGATTTTTCAACATATTTACCAATTATTGAATTAGGAATCGGTTTTTATGTCGGATAATGCATGGTTTCTATCGGGATCAGTTGACATAATGCCCTTGGGCTCGGGAAAGCCCTCGTGCTTTCCCGAACCCGCGGGAATTATGTCAACTAATCCCTCGAAACCATGCATTATCCTACACATAACCTTTCACTCCATCTTTTATAATATGTGTATTTTATTTATATTCCATTGTAAAATATTTATAAATATTGTGTATCTAGATATATAACACTATAGTATCTGTAATGTTAAACAGGACCATGAAATTCTGGTATATTGGGCCTAATTTTGACCCATCTGGAAAATGACTAATGTGTAAACTAATCTTGATATTCTCTGTAATAATCACTGTTTATCTTTATAGAAAAACATTTGATGCAACAGCAACTTCGCTCAAGTCGCAGTGGCGAAGCGGTTAGCGTGATGGGGCCACCCGTAGAGAGGCCCGGGTAATTTTTTTTTCTCAAAATTTCAAACACTTTCTTGATCTTACAAATGTTTTTTGTCAACAACTGACATATTTGTGCATATATCACCACCCAGAATTGCCTTTATACGGATTTTATCCCACTGCGAAGCCCTACCCGACCGCATAAATTGTTTGAGGGGCCCTACCAGCTCTATATGTTAATTTTTCGCCACCATTTTGTGTTCAAATGATAGGTCTTTGAACGCTGGTTCGTTTCATATGCGAACGACCCATTTTTGATCGAGCCATGACAGTTTTCTGTGCTAAACCGTGGTTGGCTTCAGAACAAGGGCGTTTACCCCCCTCCGGAGTCGGGGTCTCGGCTTACTCTCGCCAAATATCTCTTAAGACGGGATGGCGAAGCGGTTATCGTGCTGGAGCCACACTCAGAGGGGCCCGGGATCGAGACCCCACCGAACCCTTTATTTTTTTTTCAAACTTTCAAACTTTTTCTTGATCTTATCCATCATGTTTTTTGCTCAACAACTGACACATTTGTGAGCATAACTCCAGCGCGAATTGACTTTATACAAACTTTAAAAAAACCGGAACAAATGTTTGAGGGGCCCTACAAGCTTCCTATATTAATTTTTCGCCACGATTTTGTTTTGAAAAGATGCGCCATTGAACGCTGATTCGTTTGATATGCGAACGACCCTTTTTTGATCAACCTGTGACAGTTTTGTGTGCTAAAACGTGATTGGCTTTAGAAAAAGGGCGTTTACCCCCCTCCGGAGTCAGGGTCACGGCTGACTCTCGCCAAAAATCTCTTAAGTCGCGATGGCGAGGCGGTTAGCGTGCTGGAGCCACATCCAGAGGGGCCCGGGATCGAGACCCCACCGAACCCTTTATTTTTTTTTCAAACTTTCAAACTTTTTCTTGATCTTATCCATCATACCAATGTTTTTTGCTCAACAACTGACGCATTTGTGAGCATACCTCCCCCGCGAATTGACTTTATACAAAGGGCTAAAGCCCTCCCCAACCGGAACAAATGTTTGAGGGGCCCTACAAGCTTCAAAATATTAATTTTTCGCCACGATTTTGTGTTGAAAAGATGCCTCATTGAACGCTGATTCGTTTGATATGCGAACGACCCATTTTTGATCAACCAATGACAGTTTTGTGTGCTATAACGTAATTGGCTTTAGATAAAGGGCGTTTACCACCCTCCGGTGTTAGGGTCACGGCTTACTCTCGCCAGGGGTCTGTCAAGCCGCGATGGCGAAGCGGTTAGCGTGCTCGAGCCACACTCAGAGGGGCCCGGGATCGAGACCCCACCGAACCCTTTATTTTTTTTTCAAACTTTCAAACTTTTTCTTGATCTTATCCATCATACCAATGTTTTTTGCTCAACAACTGACGCATTTGTGAGCATACCTCCCCCGCGAATTGACTTTATACAAAGGGCTAAAGCCCTCCCCAACCGGAACAAATGTTTGAGGGGCCCTACAAGCTTCAAAATATTAATTTTTCGCCACGATTTTGTGTTGAAAAGATGCCTCATTGAACGCTGATTCGTTTGATATGCGAACGACCCATTTTTGATCAACCAATGACAGTTTTGTGTGCTATAACGTAATTGGCTTTAGATAAAGGGCGTTTACCACCCTCCGGTGTTAGGGTGACGGCTTACTCTCGCCAGGCGTCTGTCAAGCCGCGATGGCGAAGCGGTTAGCGTGCTCGAGCCACACTCAGAGGGGCCCGGGATCGAGACCCCACCGAACCCTTTATTTTTTTTTCAAACTTTCAAACTTTTTCTTGATCTTATCCATCATACCAATGTTTTTTGCTCAACAACTGACGCATTTGTGAGCATACCTCCCCCGCGAATTGACTTTATACAAAGGGCTAAAGCCCTCCCCAACCGGAACAAATGTTTGAGGGGCCCTACAAGCTTCAAAATATTAATTTTTCGCCACGATTTTGTGTTGAAAAGATGCCTCATTGAACGCTGATTCGTTTGATATGCGAACGATCCATTTTTGATCAACCAATGACAGTTTTGTGTGCTATAACGTAATTGGCTTTAGATAAAGGGCGTTTACCACCCTCCGGTGTTAGGGTCACGGCTTACTCTCGCCAGGGGTCTGTCAAGCCGCGATGGCGAAGCGGTTAGCGTGCTCGAGCCACACTCAGAGGGGCCCGGGATCGAGACCCCACCGAACCCTTTATTTTTTTTTCAAACTTTCAAACTTTTTCTTGATCTTATCCATCATACCAATGTTTTTTGCTCAACAACTGACGCATTTGTGAGCATACCTCCCCCGCGAATTGACTTTATACAAAGGGCTAAAGCCCTCCCCAACCGGAACAAATGTTTGAGGGGCCCTACAAGCTTCAAAATATTAATTTTTCGCCACGATTTTGTGTTGAAAAGATGCCTCATTGAACGCTGATTCAAGCCGCGATGGCGAAGCGGTTAGCATGCTCGAGCCACACTCAGAGGGGCCCGGGATCGAGACCCCACCGAACCCTTTATTTTTTTTTCAAACTTTCAAACTTTTTCTTGATCTTATCCATCATACCAATGTTTTTTGCTCAACAACTGACGCATTTGTGAGCATACCTCCCCCGCGAATTGACTTTATACAAAGGGCTAAAGCCCTCCCCAACCGGAACAAATGTTTGAGGGGCCCTACAAGCTTCAAAATATTAATTTTTCGCCACGATTTTGTGTTGAAAAGATGCCTCATTGAACGCTGATTCGTTTGATATGCGAACGACCCATTTTTGATCAACCAATGACAGTTTTGTGTGCTATAACGTAATTGGCTTTAGATAAAGGGCGTTTACCACAATCCGGTGTTAGGGTCACGGCTTACTCTCGCCAGGGGTCTGTCAAGCCGCGATGGCGAAGCGGTTAGCGTGCTCGAGCCACACTCAGAGGGGCCCGGGATCGAGACCCCACCGAACCCTTTATTTTTTTTTCAAACTTTCAAACTTTTTCTTGATCTTATCCATCATACCAATGTTTTTTGCTCAACAACTGACGCATTTGTGAGCATACCTCCCCCGCGAATTGACTTTATACAAAGGGCTAAAGCGTATAATGACTGTTTCTATTTTCAAAGGAATAATGACTGTTCCTTTGAAAATAGAAACAGTCATTATACGCTAAGAAATAATCGTGATTTGTCCATTCCTAACGCCCGTACTGATTTATACCGTAACTCTTTTTTTCCAAATTCTATTCGTAATTGGAATTCCTTAGATGAAAACACACGATTTTCTACTAGTCGTACAGCATTTAAATTCACCCTCGAAAAACAGTTATCTTCTTCTTTAGTGTCACCTAGCTACTATTGGTCAGGTGAAAGACGTGAAAACATTTTACTAACGCGAATAAGACATGGTTGTAGTGGCTTAAAATCTGATCTTTTTAAAATTCATGTAGTTCAAGACCAAACTTGTCTATGTGGTTGTGAAATTGAAGACGCCTATCATTACTTCTTTGAGTGTAAACTGTATAAAATTGAGAGGGATCATTTGTTTAGTAACTCGTTTCCTTGCTATAACCTTGACATAAATATGGTCCTTTGGGGTGATCCAAATATGTCTGATATTCTGAATTTGAAATTAATTTTACTCATACATAAATTCATTAAAAATTCGAAACGTTTTTGAACTCGTTTGTGGTTTTCCTGGGTGATTAGACATTGTCTAATCTTTTAAACAATACCCTTTCTATACATTATTTTGTTTTCTTTACCTTTCTCTGTATTGTACTTCGTGTGTTTTTGTTGTCTTGTGCACCTTTTACTTTCATTTCTTTTTTTTTTTTTTTGTTCATTATATATTTATATATATTTTTTGTCTGCCCCATCTGTATTATTTTATGTATTTCTTTATGGATAGGATTATTACTAAGTTCTCGTAACTTGTATCCAATTCCATTTGATATTTGTCAATAAAATATGTTTAAATCAAAGCCCTCCCCAACCGGAACAAATGTTTGAGGGGCCCTACAAGCTTCAAAATATTAATTTTTCGCCACGATTTTGTGTTGAAAAGATGCCTCATTGAACGCTGATTCGTTTGATATGCGAACGACCCATTTTTGATCAACCAATGACAGTTTTGTGTGCTATAACGTAATTGGCTTTAGATAAAGGGCGTTTACCACCCTCCGGTGTTAGGGTCACGGCTTACTCTCGCCAGGGGTCTGTCAAGCCGCGATGGCGAAGCGGTTAGCGTGCTCGAGCCACACTCAGAGGGGCCCGGGATCGAGACCCCACCGAACCCTTTATTTTTTTTTCAAACTTTCAAACTTTTTCTTGATCTTATCCATCATACCAATGTTTTTTGCTCAACAACTGACGCATTTGTGAGCATACCTCCCCCGCGAATTGACTTTATACAAAGGGCTAAAGCCCTCCCCAACCGGAACAAATGTTTGAGGGGCCCTACAAGCTTCAAAATATTAATTTTTCGCCACGATTTTGTGTTGAAAAGATGCCTCATTGAACGCTGATTCGTTTGATATGCGAACGACCCATTTTTGATCAACCAATGACAGTTTTGTGTGCTATAACGTAATTGGCTTTAGATAAAGGGCGTTTACCACCCTCCGGTGTTAGGGTCACGGCTTACTCTCGCCAGGGGTCTGTCAAGCCGCGATGGCGAAGCGGTTAGCGTGCTCGAGCCACACTCAGAGGGGCCCGGGATCGAGACCCCCACCGAACCCTTTATTTTTTTTTCAAACTTTCAAACTTTTTCTTGATCTTATCCAGCATACCAATGTTTTTTGCTCAACAACTGACGCATTTGTGAGCATACCTCCCCCGCGAATTGACTTTATACAAAGGGCTAAAGCCCTCCCCAACCGGAACAAATGTTTGAGGGGCCCTACAAGCTTCAAAATATTAATTTTTCGCCACGATTTTGTGTTGAAAAGATGCCTCATTGAACGCTGATTCGTTTGATATGCGAACGACCCATTTTTGATCAACCAATGACAGTTTTGTGTGCTATAACGTAATTGGCTTTAGATAAAGGGCGTTTACCACCCTCCGGTGTTAGGGTCACGGCTTACTCTCGCCAGGGGTCTGTCAAGCCGCGATGGCGAAGCGGTTAGCGTGCTCGAGCCACACTCAGAGGGGCCCGGGATCGAGACCCCACCGAACCCTTTATTTTTTTTTCAAACTTTCAAACTTTTTCTTGATCTTATCCATCATACCAATGTTTTTTGCTCAACAACTGACGCATTTGTGAGCATACCTCCCCCGCGAATTGACTTTATACAAAGGGCTAAAGCCCTCCCCAACCGGAACAAATGTTTGAGGGGCCCTACAAGCTTCAAAATATTAATTTTTCGCCACGATTTTGTGTTGAAAAGATGCCTCATTGAACGCTGATTCGTTTGATATGCGAACGACCCATTTTTGATCAACCAATGACAGTTTTGTGTGCTATAACGTAATTGGCTTTAGATAAAGGGCGTTTACCACCCTCCGGTGTTAGGGTCACGGCTTACTCTCGCCAGGGGTCTGTCAAGCCGCGATGGCGAAGCGGTTAGCGTGCTCGAGCCACACTCAGAGGGGCCCGGGATCGAGACCCCACCGAACCCTTTATTTTTTTTCAAACTTTCAAACTTTTTCTTGATCTTATCCATCATACCAATGTTTTTTGCTCAACAACTGACGCATTTGTGAGCATACCTCCCCCGCGAATTGACTTTATACAAAGGGCTAAAGCCCTCCCCAACCGGAACAAATGTTTGAGGGGCCCTACAAGCTTCAAAATATTAATTTTTCGCCACGATTTTGTGTTGAAAAGATGCCTCATTGAACGCTGATTCGTTTGATATGCGAACGACCCATTTTTGATCAACCAATGACAGTTTTGTGTGCTATAACGTAATTGGCTTTAGATAAAGGGCGTTTACCACCCTCCGGTGTTAGGGTCACGGCTTACTCTCGCCAGGGGTCTGTCAAGCCGCGATGGCGAAGCGGTTAGCGTGCTCGAGCCACACTCAGAGGGGCCCGGGATCGAGACCCCACCGAACCCTTTATTTTTTGTTCAAACTTTCAAACTTTTTCTTGATCTTATCCATCATACCAATGTTTTTTGCTCAACAACTGACGCATTTGTGAGCATACCTCCCCCGCGAATTGACTTTATACAAAGGGCTAAAGCCCTCCCCAACCGGAACAAATGTTTGAGGGGCCCTACAAGCTTCAAAATATTAATTTTTCGCCACGATTTTGTGTTGAAAAGATGCCTCATTGAACGCTGATTCGTTTGATATGCGAACGACCCATTTTTGATCAACCAATGACAGTTTTGTGTGCTATAACGTAATTGGCTTTAGATAAAGGGCGTTTACCACCCTCCGGTGTTAGGGTCACGGCTTACTCTCGCCAGGGGTCTGTCAAGCCGCGATGGCGAAGCGGTTAGCGTGCTCGAGCCACACTCAGAGGGGCCCGGGATCGAGACCCCCACCGAACCCTTTATTTTTTTTTCAAACTTTCAAACTTTTTCTTGATCTTATCCATCATACCAATGTTTTTTGCTCAACAACTGACGCATTTGTGAGCATACCTCCCCCGCGAATTGACTTTATACAAAGGGCTAAAGCCCTCCCCAACCGGAACAAATGTTTGAGGGGCCCTACAAGCTTCAAAATATTAATTTTTCGCCACGATTTTGTGTTGAAAAGATGCCTCATTGAACGCTGATTCGTTTGATATGCGAACGACCCATTTTTGATCAACCAATGACAGTTTTGTGTGCTATAACGTAATTGGCTTTAGATAAAGGGCGTTTACCACCCTCCGGTGTTAGGGTCACGGCTTACTCTCGCCAGGGGTCTGTCAAGCCGCGATGGCGAAGCGGTTAGCGTGCTCGAGCCACACTCAGAGGGGCCCGGGATCGAGACCCCCACCGAACCCTTTATTTTTTTTTCAAACTTTCAAATTTTTTCTTGATCTTATCCATCATACCAATGTTTTTTGCTCAACAACTGACGCATTTGTGAGCATACCTCCCCCGCGAATTGACTTTATACAAAGGGCTAAAGCCCTCCCCAACCGGAACAAATGTTTGAGGGGCCCTACAAGCTTCAAAATATTAATTTTTCGCCACGATTTTGTGTTGAAAAGATGCCTCATTGAACGCTGATTCGTTTGATATGCGAACGACCCATTTTTGATCAACCAATGACAGTTTTGTGTGCTATAACGTAATTGGCTTTAGATAAAGGGCGTTTACCACCCTCCGGTGTTAGGGTCACGGCTTACTCTCGCCAGGGGTCTGTCAAGCCGCGATGGCGAAGCGGTTAGCGTGCTCGAGCCACACTCAGAGGGGCCCGGGATCGAGACCCCCACCGAACCCTTTATTTTTTTTTCAAACTTTCAAACTTTTTCTTGATCTTATCCAGCATACCAATGTTTTTTGCTCAACAACTGACGCATTTGTGAGCATACCTCCCCCGCGAATTGACTTTATACAAAGGGCTAAAGCCCTCCCCAACCGGAACAAATGTTTGAGGGGCCCTACAAGCTTCAAAATATTAATTTTTCGCCACGATTTTGTGTTGAAAAGATGCCTCATTGAACGCTGATTCGTTTGATATGCGAACGACCCATTTTTGATCAACCAATGACAGTTTTGTGTGCTATAACGTAATTGGCTTTAGATAAAGGGCGTTTACCACCCTCCGGTGTTAGGGTCACGGCTTACTCTCGCCAGGGGTCTTTTTTTTTATCTTTTATTCATAAAATCAACAAACTAAAATATTAAAAATAGACAGAGTAAAACAATAAATATATCACAGACCTAATTAATGAAATATTATAAATATACAACTATTCAAAAAATTTCACTAATATTTTATCTTCATTTATTTTGATATATGGACTCGTTGCAAATTGAAGGACAAGTTTGCTTCTCATCTTAGACAGTAAAATATCAAGATGCCCTTGCAGTAATACTTTAAATAAACCAAACAAGTTAACATTCTTACCTTGATTATAAAACAATAATCGGCGTTTTACAATCGATAATCTTACAAAAGTAAAAATTAAAACCAATAAGATATTATCTACCTCTTTTCTAATAGGATAGCCAAAAATTACCCATTTGTTGTAATCATCCATAGTAAAGCCAGTTGATTGAAAATAAACAGGAAGCAACTCAATTATAAAGTCATGTAACGACTTAACAGATGCGCAATCAATTAACAAATGATAAAGAGTTTCATCAACATGATCAGTACAAAGGTGACATAGAGGATCATCAATAATTCTAACTTTATTTAATCTGTATCTTGTCCATATTATGTTGTGTAAAATCCTAAAATCAACATCAATGCTTTCAGCACATTTAAAAGAGTTAAAAACAGTCAAACTTGTTGGCTTTAAGTCAATAACGTAACCTAAAGATTCCCAAAACGAAAGAGAAGTTGGGAACTTAAACTTTCTATCCCTAAAAACCGTGTATACAGATTTAGTGTTCAATTGGGTTATATCAACCTCAGTATCATCAATAATGAATGTAAAATCAACCTTTTCGCCAGTTTCATAAGTAGTTGTTAATATATCAGCCCATTCCAGAGGAACAGCCTCCATTAACAACTTATGCTTATGTAAAACTTTACCAAAAATAGATAGGGGAACAACATTATTAATAACATCAAATATTTCATTTGTTGATAAAAAACCAGCTTTTGTACAAACAGATAAATCAGATAATTTTACAAAACCAGCTTTGATAAAATTCTCAAAAAAAGATATTGGTTTACTTAAAACAATATTGGGATTATCAAAAATGGGTTGATTTAAGACAGTATTAAATGTGGCTACTACATTACGATTATAATTACAAAATTCATCCCATGCTGTTAACATACTGTGATAAAACGGGGGTAGCTTCTTTAAATACTGATTTGAATAAGTAATAAAAAGTAATTCATATGTTAATGAATAATTATGGTATTTCTTCAGGAAGTACGTCATCAGATTTTTCCAAACCGTGTTGTCAGAACATTGCAAATATTTGGACAGCCAAACAAGCCTAAAGGCCTTTGCTTTCGATGCTATATCACAAAGATTTAACCCTCCACATTCATTGGATCCTATTAATGAATTATACTTTATTAAAGGGGTTTTCCCATCCCAAATAAAGGATCTGACACATTTTTGAAGCTTTTGTAAAGCCCAATCTGGCATTTCAACAACCCGTAAGGTATACCATAATACAGACAAACAAAGTGTATTAACCACCAATACTTTGCCTCTTAAATGAAGCTTACGTTGCCGCCACATATTCAATAACTTTTCAATTTTAAATATTTTAGATTCCCAATTTAAGAGCTCACACTGAGAATGATTGGTGCCAAGATAAATACCCAAAAATCTAGCAGCCCCTTGTACCAATTTTACAGGCAAAACAACATCATTATCTAAAACGGCACTACCGGCAAGCATGAGCGCTGACTTTTCAACATTTATCTTGGCACCGGAAGCAGAACAATAAATATCAACAGTCTTCAAAGCTGCATGTACAGACCCTATATCAGATAATGTGAGTGTGGTGTCATCAGCATGTTGATAGATTATCGATGGCTGATGGCACCCAGGAATGTGTAAACCTAAAATATCTAAACGAGACTTTATCAACAAATTCAATGGTTCAGCAGTAAGTACATACAATAGCGCTGATATTGGGCATCCTTGGCGAACAGAACGACCAATAGAAAAAGGTAGTGATACATGACCGTTGATCTTTAAACTGCTTCGGATTCCATTATATAGAAGTCGAATATTATTGACAAATTTGACACCAAAGCCAAACTGACACAAAAGTTCAAACATATATTGATGTGATACCCTATCAAATGCTTTCTCTGCATCTAAACTTAACATATACAGAGGCAATTGTTCAAAATTGACATAATCAAAAATATCTCTTAAATTCATAATATTTGTAGCTATGTCTCTACCAGGAATGCAGCATGATTGGTCCGATGAAATTATAGATGGTAAGACAGTTTTTAATCTCAATGCTAAGGAACGTGAAAAGATTTTATAATCAACGTTCAATAAGCTAATTGGGCGCCAATTCTTAAGATGATGTTTGTCACCTCGATTTTTGTAAAAGAGGGAGATAACTCCACTTTTCATGGACCTACTCATAACACCTGCATCCTGGATAGCACACACTACCTTAAAATATATAGGACCTATAACATCCCAAAAATGACTAAAGAATTCTACAGTGATGCCATCGGGTCCAGGGGATTTGCCACGTTTCATTCCACCTAAAGCATTGTGAAGTTCTTTTAGAGTGATATCTTCATCACAAGTTTCAGAATCAACATCGTCAAGGCGTTTTTCAATAAGATTAAATAACACTCTTTGGTTATCAAGATCAACATCATCATAGCCATATAAAGTGGAATAAAAAGTGACAGATTCCTGTATGATGTCTTGGGTAGCAGAAAATTCAGTCCCATCAGCCCTTACAAGTTTTCGAATAGCATTTGACTCTTGTTTAAACTTTTCAAGATTTAAAAAGTATTTTGTACATTTATCTGATTCTAAGGCATTAATTGCCTTTGACCTCAAAATAGCTCCATCACACAATGTTTTCTCATAAACGGCTAGCTTACCTTCTAATTCAGAAATAACGGAATGATCATAATTTGTACGTATTGCTGCTCGACCATAATGATAATTAAGACTAGTCTGTAACTGCCAAAACTCATCTTTAGATCTTTGACGCTGCTTCTTTGCATACCTAATACTTGCTTGCTTAATTTGATATTTAAGATTGTCCCAAAATACAAGAATTTCATTACAATAAAGAGGGCACGCTAGAGAATCCTTTACAAGAGTCTTAACAATTTGATTATAGTGTGGATCTTTAAGGTACTTATTATTGAATATCCACAAACCAGGACCACGATCACCTCCATCAAAATTCAGTAATAGTGTAACGTAACTGTGATCGCTGACACTGGTGTGAGAAATGAAACAATAAGTAGAAAATTTAAGTAAGGATGATGAAATGAAAATAAAATCAATTCGTGATTGCTTTAACGAACCTTGAACCAATTGCTGGCGTGTAAAACATGTTTTGTCTGGATTTTTCCGCCTCCAAATATCATATAGTGAGTTTTGAGATACAAAATCGGGCAAGACGCGAGAAGAGCGCCCATAAGCATGCATATTTGAGGAACGGTCCCGGAACGAGTCCACAACATCGTTAAAATCTCCACACAGGACTACATTTTCTATATCATGCAATATTTCGGTCAACTTTTCAAAGAATCTTAATCTAACATTAGGATCATTTGGGGCATAAATACAGACAATATGGAACTTAAAATCATTAATAGTCATTTCACATATAACATAACGACCTTCAACGTCAACAGAAACCGTACTAAAAGTACTTGAAAATCTTTTAGATATAAATAAAGCACATCCTCGGTAACCTGAATTGCTATTCGAGAAAACAATTTCACCATCCCAAAGATGCTTACATGACTGAATGAAAGCATCATCCCAGTGAGTCTCTTGGACACAAATGAAGTCCAAATTTTTAGATTTTAAATTCTCAACAAAATTTTCAAAACTGGAGATAGTGTTCAATCCGTTAATGTTAATAGTTGCAATTTTAACCATTTCGCAAATCAGCACAAAGAGTATTGATACAATAATATTACTTAGCATTATTCTTACGTTGTTCATTTTTCAACACTTTCGTAACTGTTTTAGACAACTTTTTATTTGCAGAAGTACCTTTCCTAATACCTTCAGTGTGTTTCACTTTTTGCTGAGAACCCAGTTTATCCGAAAATTTATTCACCTTCCCATGACCTGTTCCTATATTTTCAGAACCATTATCTTCAGTATCATCATCTTCCATCATTTCCACATAATCACAATCATCATGCACTTTACTTTTACTATTATTACCGTTATCCGATATATCAGATAATATACCTCTACTAGCACCTTTTAAATTGTGAATTCCAACCTTTCTATCTTTTTTATCTTTACCAACAATGTTTGGTACCGGAGCACTTGTCGGAAGAGAACTATCATCAAAACCAATATGATCATCAACAGTAATTGGCACACTATCGTTAGATTCCGTTAAACCACCGCTAGTATCACTGTTAGCAATTAACGGTAAAGTATCGCTTACAACAACATTATCACGCCTTTTAACAACACCTTCGCTACTTAAACAAACATCACTACCGCTAGTATCACTGTTAGCAATTAACGGTAAAGTATCGCCTACAACAACATTATCACGCCTTTTAACAACACCTTCGCTACTTAAACAAACATCGTCGGAGGGTAGATGTTCATCGACGTCACTGACTGAGTTTTGATCACCAACAAAAATGTTAACATCTGGACGTAAACAATCACAATCCCATTCTCTGCACCTTGGACATAGAACTGCTGTACACGCCCTTTTAGCATGACCCTGCTTTTTACATCTGTAGCACTTAAATTCTGGACACCCAGAAACAACATGACCAGGCTGCAAGCAAATAAAACAGACCCTTTCTTGGTCATTGTGTCTTACCTTATAAGAACAACCATCAAAGACAGTGACGTACGGTAAACTACATACGGTAGGGGGGAATTTGATTTTAACATATCTAGTACCATCATATCTCTTCTTTCCATCAAAATCAGTAACTTTGCGAATAATCGGACCATATGGAATAACACCCCACGAATTAAGCTTAGCCTCAATAGATTCATCAGTAATGTAAACCGGCATGTGCATAAACGACACAACTTTTATTCTTAAATCAACAAATCTGCAGTGTAGACTCCCCAAACCAGTCTCTAATCCCTGAACAGCAAGAGTTTTTGCCAAATCTGTATTTATCAAAGTAACATCATACGAATCATCACATGGAACAATAGCCAAAACACAATCCAAACCAAGTTTATTCTCTATTAGATTAATAATTTCCGATGCACTGTTTTTCTTTGTATCCAAAAGAGAAACCTTCACCGTATTGCCTTTAACCAACAGGTTGTGAACACTATTATTGTTTTTCGAGTCCGACGACGCCGTGGACGCCATCTTATTGAATTGACTGTAAACAGTCGGGCCAAAAGGCCCTCAAAATAGTTATTTAGTCCAGGAAGCACAAAAATAAAGTCAGCAAGTTAACTACTAACTTACGATAAAACTTTCCATATCAAAAATGTGGCAGGATAAATACACACAAAGTCGATGTTAGTCGATTTTGAAGAGAGATGATAAAACACGTCTCACTCCTATAATCCACCAACCGGAAGTCCCAGCTTACTCTCGCCAGGGGTCTGTCAAGCCGCGATGGCGAAGCGGTTAGCGTGCTCGAGCCACACTCAGAGGGGCCCGGGATCGAGACCCCACCGAACCCTTTATTTTTTGTTCAAACTTTCAAACTTTTTCTTGATCTTATCCATCATACCAATGTTTTTTGCTCAACAACTGACGCATTTGTGAGCATACCTCCCCCGCGAATTGACTTTATACAAAGGGCTAAAGCCCTCCCCAACCGGAACAAATGTTTGAGGGGCCCTACAAGCTTCAAAATATTAATTTTTCGCCACGATTTTGTGTTGAAAAGATGCCTCATTGAACGCTGATTCGTTTGATATGCGAACGACCCATTTTTGATCAACCAATGACAGTTTTGTGTGCTATAACGTAATTGGCTTTAGATAAAGGGCGTTTACCACCCTCCGGTGTTAGGGTCACGGCTTACTCTCGCCAGGGGTCTGTCAAGCCGCGATGGCGAAGCGGTTAGCGTGCTCGAGCCACACTCAGAGGGGCCCGGGATCGAGACCCCCACCGAACCCTTTATTTTTTTTTCAAACTTTCAAACTTTTTCTTGATCTTATCCAGCATACCAATGTTTTTTGCTCAACAACTGACGCATTTGTGAGCATACCTCCCCCGCGAATTGACTTTATACAAAGGGCTAAAGCCCTCCCCAACCGGAACAAATGTTTGAGGGGCCCTACAAGCTTCAAAATATTAATTTTTCGCCACGATTTTGTGTTGAAAAGATGCCTCATTGAACGCTGATTCGTTTGATATGCGAACGACCCATTTTTGATCAACCAATGACAGTTTTGTGTGCTATAACGTAATTGGCTTTAGATAAAGGGCGTTTACCACCCTCCGGTGTTAGGGTCACGGCTTACTCTCGCCAGGGGTCTGTCAAGCCGCGATGGCGAAGCGGT
The DNA here is from genome assembly GCA_029955415.1 of Lottia scabra. Classification (NCBI taxonomy): domain Eukaryota; kingdom Metazoa; phylum Mollusca; class Gastropoda; family Lottiidae; genus Lottia; species Lottia scabra. The sequence goes on along the minus strand of JARJEI010000051.1, from coordinate 170,405 downwards.
TAGCGTGCTCGAGCCACACTCAGAGGGGCCCGGGATCGAGACCCCACCGAACCCTTTATTTTTTTTTCAAACTTTCAAACTTTTTCTTGATCTTATCCATCATACCAATGTTTTTTGCTCAACAACTGACGCATTTGTGAGCATACCTCCCCCGCGAATTGACTTTATACAAAGGGCTAAAGCCCTCCCCAACCGGAACAAATGTTAGAGGGGCCCTACAAGCTTCAAAATATTAATTTTTCGCCACGATTTTGTGTTGAAAAGATGCCTCATTGAACGCTGATTCGTTTGATATGCGAACGACCCATTTTTGATCAACCAATGACAGTTTTGTGTGCTATAACGTAATTGGCTTTAGATAAAGGGCGTTTACCACCCTCCGGTGTTAGGGTCACGGCTTACTCTCGCCAGGGGTCTGTCAAGCCGCGATGGCGAAGCGGTTAGCGTGCTCGAGCCACACTCAGAGGGGCCCGGGATCGAGACCCCACCGAACCCTTTATTTTTTTTCAAACTTTCAAACTTTTTCTTGATCTTATCCATCATACCAATGTTTTTTGCTCAACAACTGACGCATTTGTGAGCATACCTCCCCCGCGAATTGACTTTATACAAAGGGCTAAAGCCCTCCCCAACCGGAACAAATGTTTGAGGGGCCCTACAAGCTTCAAAATATTAATTTTTCGCCACGATTTTGTGTTGAAAAGATGCCTCATTGAACGCTGATTCGTTTGATATGCGAACGACCCATTTTTGATCAACCAATGACAGTTTTGTGTGCTATAACGTAATTGGCTTTAGATAAAGGGCGTTTACCACCCTCCGGTGTTAGGGTCACGGCTTACTCTCGCCAGGGGTCTGTCAAGCCGCGATGGCGAAGCGGTTAGCGTGCTCGAGCCACACTCAGAGGGGCCCGGGATCGAGACCCCACCGAACCCTTTATTTTTTGTTCAAACTTTCAAACTTTTTCTTGATCTTATCCATCATACCAATGTTTTTTGCTCAACAACTGACGCATTTGTGAGCATACCTCCCCCGCGAATTGACTTTATACAAAGGGCTAAAGCCCTCCCCAACCGGAACAAATGTTTGAGGGGCCCTACAAGCTTCAAAATATTAATTTTTCGCCACGATTTTGTGTTGAAAAGATGCCTCATTGAACGCTGATTCGTTTGATATGCGAACGACCCATTTTTGATCAACCAATGACAGTTTTGTGTGCTATAACGTAATTGGCTTTAGATAAAGGGCGTTTACCACCCTCCGGTGTTAGGGTCACGGCTTACTCTCGCCAGGGGTCTGTCAAGCCGCGATGGCGAAGCGGTTAGCGTGCTCGAGCCACACTCAGAGGGGCCCGGGATCGAGACCCCCACCGAACCCTTTATTTTTTTTTCAAACTTTCAAACTTTTTCTTGATCTTATCCATCATACCAATGTTTTTTGCTCAACAACTGACGCATTTGTGAGCATACCTCCCCCGCGAATTGACTTTATACAAAGGGCTAAAGCCCTCCCCAACCGGAACAAATGTTTGAGGGGCCCTACAAGCTTCAAAATATTAATTTTTCGCCACGATTTTGTGTTGAAAAGATGCCTCATTGAACGCTGATTCGTTTGATATGCGAACGACCCATTTTTGATCAACCAATGACAGTTTTGTGTGCTATAACGTAATTGGCTTTAGATAAAGGGCGTTTACCACCCTCCGGTGTTAGGGTCACGGCTTACTCTCGCCAGGGGTCTGTCAAGCCGCGATGGCGAAGCGGTTAGCGTGCTCGAGCCACACTCAGAGGGGCCCGGGATCGAGACCCCCACCGAACCCTTTATTTTTTTTTCAAACTTTCAAATTTTTTCTTGATCTTATCCATCATACCAATGTTTTTTGCTCAACAACTGACGCATTTGTGAGCATACCTCCCCCGCGAATTGACTTTATACAAAGGGCTAAAGCCCTCCCCAACCGGAACAAATGTTTGAGGGGCCCTACAAGCTTCAAAATATTAATTTTTCGCCACGATTTTGTGTTGAAAAGATGCCTCATTGAACGCTGATTCGTTTGATATGCGAACGACCCATTTTTGATCAACCAATGACAGTTTTGTGTGCTATAACGTAATTGGCTTTAGATAAAGGGCGTTTACCACCCTCCGGTGTTAGGGTCACGGCTTACTCTCGCCAGGGGTCTGTCAAGCCGCGATGGCGAAGCGGTTAGCGTGCTCGAGCCACACTCAGAGGGGCCCGGGATCGAGACCCCCACCGAACCCTTTATTTTTTTTTCAAACTTTCAAACTTTTTCTTGATCTTATCCAGCATACCAATGTTTTTTGCTCAACAACTGACGCATTTGTGAGCATACCTCCCCCGCGAATTGACTTTATACAAAGGGCCAAAGCCCTCCCCAACCGGAACAAATGTTTGAGGGGCCCTACAAGCTTCAAAATATTAATTTTTCGCCACGATTTTGTGTTGAAAAGATGCCTCATTGAACGCTGATTCGTTTGATATGCGAACGACCCATTTTTGATCAACCAATGACAGTTTTGTGTGCTATAACGTAATTGGCTTTAGATAAAGGGCGTTTACCACCCTCCGGTGTTAGGGTCACGGCTTACTCTCGCCAGGGGTCTTTTTTTTTATCTTTTATTCATAAAATCAACAAACTAAAATATTAAAAATAGACAGAGTAAAACAATAAATATATCACAGACCTAATTAATGAAATATTATAAATATACAACTATTCAAAAAATTTCACTAATATTTTATCTTCATTTATTTTGATATATGGACTCGTTGCAAATTGAAGGACAAGTTTGCTTCTCATCTTAGACAGTAAAATATCAAGATGCCCTTGCAGTAATACTTTAAATAAACCAAACAAGTTAACATTCTTACCTTGATTATAAAACAATAATCGGCGTTTTACAATCGATAATCTTACAAAAGTAAAAATTAAAACCAATAAGATATTATCTACCTCTTTTCTAATAGGATAGCCAAAAATTACCCATTTGTTGTAATCATCCATAGTAAAGCCAGTTGATTGAAAATAAACAGGAAGCAACTCAATTATAAAGTCATGTAACGACTTAACAGATGCGCAATCAATTAACAAATGATAAAGAGTTTCATCAACATGATCAGTACAAAGGTGACATAGAGGATCATCAATAATTCTAACTTTATTTAATCTGTATCTTGTCCATATTATGTTGTGTAAAATCCTAAAATCAACATCAATGCTTTCAGCACATTTAAAAGAGTTAAAAACAGTCAAACTTGTTGGCTTTAAGTCAATAACGTAACCTAAAGATTCCCAAAACGAAAGAGAAGTTGGGAACTTAAACTTTCTATCCCTAAAAACCGTGTATACAGATTTAGTGTTCAATTGGGTTATATCAACCTCAGTATCATCAATAATGAATGTAAAATCAACCTTTTCGCCAGTTTCATAAGTAGTTGTTAATATATCAGCCCATTCCAGAGGAACAGCCTCCATTAACAACTTATGCTTATGTAAAACTTTACCAAAAATAGATAGGGGAACAACATTATTAATAACATCAAATATTTCATTTGTTGATAAAAAACCAGCTTTTGTACAAACAGATAAATCAGATAATTTTACAAAACCAGCTTTGATAAAATTCTCAAAAAAAGATATTGGTTTACTTAAAACAATATTGGGATTATCAAAAATGGGTTGATTTAAGACAGTATTAAATGTGGCTACTACATTACGATTATAATTACAAAATTCATCCCATGCTGTTAACATACTGTGATAAAACGGGGGTAGCTTCTTTAAATACTGATTTGAATAAGTAATAAAAAGTAATTCATATGTTAATGAATAATTATGGTATTTCTTCAGGAAGTACGTCATCAGATTTTTCCAAACCGTGTTGTCAGAACATTGCAAATATTTGGACAGCCAAACAAGCCTAAAGGCCTTTGCTTTCGATGCTATATCACAAAGATTTAACCCTCCACATTCATTGGATCCTATTAATGAATTATACTTTATTAAAGGGGTTTTCCCATCCCAAATAAAGGATCTGACACATTTTTGAAGCTTTTGTAAAGCCCAATCTGGCATTTCAACAACCCGTAAGGTATACCATAATACAGACAAACAAAGTGTATTAACCACCAATACTTTGCCTCTTAAATGAAGCTTACGTTGCCGCCACATATTCAATAACTTTTCAATTTTAAATATTTTAGATTCCCAATTTAAGAGCTCACACTGAGAATGATTGGTGCCAAGATAAATACCCAAAAATCTAGCAGCCCCTTGTACCAATTTTACAGGCAAAACAACATCATTATCTAAAACGGCACTACCGGCAAGCATGAGCGCTGACTTTTCAACATTTATCTTGGCACCGGAAGCAGAACAATAAATATCAACAGTCTTCAAAGCTGCATGTACAGACCCTATATCAGATAATGTGAGTGTGGTGTCATCAGCATGTTGATAGATTATCGATGGCTGATGGCACCCAGGAATGTGTAAACCTAAAATATCTAAACGAGACTTTATCAACAAATTCAATGGTTCAGCAGTAATTACATACAATAGCGCTGATATTGGGCATCCTTGGCGAACAGAACGACCAATAGAAAAAGGTAGTGATACATGACCGTTGATCTTTAAACTGCTTCGGATTCCATTATATAGAAGTCGAATATTATTGACAAATTTGACACCAAAGCCAAACTGACACAAAAGTTCAAACATATATTGATGTGATACCCTATCAAATGCTTTCTCTGCATCTAAACTTAACATATACAGAGGCAATTGTTCAAAATTGACATAATCAAAAATATCTCTTAAATTCATAATATTTGTAGCTATGTCTCTACCAGGAATGCAGCATGATTGGTCCGATGAAATTATAGATGGTAAGACAGTTTTTAATCTCAATGCTAAGGAACGTGAAAAGATTTTATAATCAACGTTCAATAAGCTAATTGGGCGCCAATTCTTAAGATGATGTTTGTCACCTCGATTTTTGTAAAAGAGGGAGATAACTCCACTTTTCATGGACCTACTCATAACACCTGCATCCTGGATAGCACACACTACCTTAAAATATATAGGACCTATAACATCCCAAAAATGACTAAAGAATTCTACAGTGATGCCATCGGGTCCAGGGGATTTGCCACGTTTCATTCCACCTAAAGCATTGTGAAGTTCTTTTAGAGTGATATCTTCATCACAAGTTTCAGAATCAACATCGTCAAGGCGTTTTTCAATAAGATTAAATAAAACTCTTTGGTTATCAAGATCAACATCATCATAGCCATATAAAGTGGAATAAAAAGTGACAGATTCCTGTATGATGTCTTGGGTAGCAGAAAATTCAGTCCCATCAGCCCTTACAAGTTTTCGAATAGCATTTGACTCTTGTTTAAACTTTTCAAGATTTAAAAAGTATTTTGTACATTTATCTGATTCTAAGGCATTAATTGCCTTTGACCTCAAAATAGCTCCATCACACAATGTTTTCTCATAAACGGCTAGCTTACCTTCTAATTCAGAAATAACGGAATGATCATAATTTGTACGTATTGCTGCTCGACCATAATGATAATTAAGACTAGTCTGTAACTGCCAAAACTCATCTTTAGATCTTTGACGCTGCTTCTTTGCATACCTAATACTTGCTTGCTTAATTTGATATTTAAGATTGTCCCAAAATACAAGAATTTCATTACAATAAAGAGGGCACGCTAGAGAATCCTTTACAAGAGTCTTAACAATTTGATTATAGTGTGGATCTTTAAGGTACTTATTATTGAATATCCACAAACCAGGACCACGATCACCTCCATCAAAATTCAGTAATAGTGTAACGTAACTGTGATCGCTGACACTGGTGTGAGAAATGAAACAATAAGTAGAAAATTTAAGTAAGGATGATGAAATGAAAATAAAATCAATTCGTGATTGCTTTAACGAACCTTGAACCAATTGCTGGCGTGTAAAACATGTTTTGTCTGGATTTTTCCGCCTCCAAATATCATATAGTGAGTTTTGAGATACAAAATCGGGCAAGACGCGAGAAGAGCGCCCATAAGCATGCATATTTGAGGAACGGTCCCGGAACGAGTCCACAACATCGTTAAAATCTCCACACAGGACTACATTTTCTATATCATGCAATATTTCGGTCAACTTTTCAAAGAATCTTAATCTAACATTAGGATCATTTGGGGCATAAATACAGACAATATGGAACTTAAAATCATTAATAGTCATTTCACATATAACATAACGACCTTCAACGTCAACAGAAACCGTACTAAAAGTACTTGAAAATCTTTTAGATATAAATAAAGCACATCCTCGGTAACCTGAATTGCTATTCGAGAAAACAATTTCACCATCCCAAAGATGCTTACATGACTGAATGAAAGCATCATCCCAGTGAGTCTCTTGGACACAAATGAAGTCCAAATTTTTAGATTTTAAATTCTCAACAAAATTTTCAAAACTGGAGATAGTGTTCAATCCGTTAATGTTAATAGTTGCAATTTTAACCATTTCGCAAATCAGCACAAAGAGTATTGATACAATAATATTACTTAGCATTATTCTTACGTTGTTCATTTTTCAACACTTTCGTAACTGTTTTAGACAACTTTTTATTTGCAGAAGTACCTTTCCTAATACCTTCAGTGTGTTTCACTTTTTGCTGAGAACCCAGTTTATCCGAAAATTTATTCACCTTCCCATGACCTGTTCCTATATTTTCAGAACCATTATCTTCAGTATCATCATCTTCCATCATTTCCACATAATCACAATCATCATGCACTTTACTTTTACTATTATTACCGTTATCCGATATATCAGATAATATACCTCTACTAGCACCTTTTAAATTGTGAATTCCAACCTTTCTATCTTTTTTATCTTTACCAACAATGTTTGGTACCGGAGCACTTGTCGGAAGAGAACTATCATCAAAACCAATATGATCATCAACAGTAATTGGCACACTATCGTTAGATTCCGTTAAACCACCGCTAGTATCACTGTTAGCAATTAACGGTAAAGTATCGCTTACAACAACATTATCACGCCTTTTAACAACACCTTCGCTACTTAAACAAACATCACTACCGCTAGTATCACTGTTAGCAATTAACGGTAAAGTATCGCCTACAACAACATTATCACGCCTTTTAACAACACCTTCGCTACTTAAACAAACATCGTCGGAGGGTAGATGTTCATCGACGTCACTGACTGAGTTTTGATCACCAACAAAAATGTTAACATCTGGACGTAAACAATCACAATCCCATTCTCTGCACCTTGGACATAGAACTGCTGTACACGCCCTTTTAGCATGACCCTGCTTTTTACATCTGTAGCACTTAAATTCTGGACACCCAGAAACAACATGACCAGGCTGCAAGCAAATAAAACAGACCCTTTCTTGGTCATTGTGTCTTACCTTATAAGAACAACCATCAAAGACAGTGACGTACGGTAAACTACATACGGTAGGGGGGAATTTGATTTTAACATATCTAGTACCATCATATCTCTTCTTTCCATCAAAATCAGTAACTTTGCGAATAATCGGACCATATGGAATAACACCCCACGAATTAAGCTTAGCCTCAATAGATTCATCAGTAATGTAAACCGGCATGTGCATAAACGACACAACTTTTATTCTTAAATCAACAAATCTGCAGTGTAGACTCCCCAAACCAGTCTCTAATCCCTGAACAGCAAGAGTTTTTGCCAAATCTGTATTTATCAAAGTAACATCATACGAATCATCACATGGAACAATAGCCAAAACACAATCCAAACCAAGTTTATTCTCTATTAGATTAATAATTTCCGATGCACTGTTTTTCTTTGTATCCAAAAGAGAAACCTTCACCGTATTGCCTTTAACCAACAGGTTGTGAACACTATTATTGTTTTTCGAGTCCGACGACGCCGTGGACGCCATCTTATTGAATTGACTGTAAACAGTCGGGCCAAAAGGCCCTCAAAATAGTTATTTAGTCCAGGAAGCACAAAAATAAAGTCAGCAAGTTAACTACTAACTTACGATAAAACTTTCCATATCAAAAATGTGGCAGGATAAATACACACAAAGTCGATGTTAGTCGATTTTGAAGAGAGATGATAAAACACGTCTCACTCCTATAATCCACCAACCGGAAGTCCCAGCTTACTCTCGCCAGGGGTCTGTCAAGCCGCGATGGCGAAGCGGTTAGCGTGCTCGAGCCACACTCAGAGGGGCCCGGGATCGAGACCCCACCGAACCCTTTATTTTTTGTTCAAACTTTCAAACTTTTTCTTGATCTTATCCATCATACCAATGTTTTTTGCTCAACAACTGACGCATTTGTGAGCATACCTCCCCCGCGAATTGACTTTATACAAAGGGCTAAAGCCCTCCCCAACCGGAACAAATGTTTGAGGGGCCCTACAAGCTTCAAAATATTAATTTTTCGCCACGATTTTGTGTTGAAAAGATGCCTCATTGAACGCTGATTCGTTTGATATGCGAACGACCCATTTTTGATCAACCAATGACAGTTTTGTGTGCTATAACGTAATTGGCTTTAGATAAAGGGCGTTTACCACCCTCCGGTGTTAGGGTCACGGCTTACTCTCGCCAGGGGTCTGTCAAGCCGCGATGGCGAAGCGGTTAGCGTGCTCGAGCCACACTCAGAGGGGCCCGGGATCGAGACCCCACCGAACCCTTTATTTTTTTTTCAAACTTTCAAACTTTTTCTTGATCTTATCCATCATACCAATGTTTTTTGCTCAACAACTGACGCATTTGTGAGCATACCTCCCCCGCGAATTGACTTTATACAAAGGGCTAAAGCCCTCCCCAACCGGAACAAATGTTTGAGGGGCCCTACAAGCTTCAAAATATTAATTTTTCGCCACGATTTTGTGTTGAAAAGATGCCTCATTGAACGCTGATTCGTTTGATATGCGAACGACCCATTTTTGATCAACCAATGACAGTTTTGTGTGCTATAACGTAATTGGCTTTAGATAAAGGGCGTTTACCACCCTCCGGTGTTAGGGTCACGGCTTACTCTCGCCAGGGGTCTGTCAAGCCGCGATGGCGAAGCGGTTAGCGTGCTCGAGCCACACTCAGAGGGGCCCGGGATCGAGACCCCACCGAACCCTTTATTTTTTTTTCAAACTTTCAAACTTTTTCTTGATCTTATCCATCATACCAATGTTTTTTGCTCAACAACTGACGCATTTGTGAGCATACCTCCCCCGCGAATTGACTTTATACAAAGGGCTAAAGCCCTCCCCAACCGGAACAAATGTTTGAGGGGCCCTACAAGCTTCAAAATATTAATTTTTCGCCACGATTTTGTGTTGAAAAGATGCCTCATTGAACGCTGATTCGTTTGATATGCGAACGACCCATTTTCGATCAACCAATGACAGTTTTGTGTGCTATAACGTAATTGGCTTTAGATAAAGGGCGTTTACCACCCTCCGGTGTTAGGGTCACGGCTTACTCTCGCCAGGGGTCTGTCAAGCCGCGATGGCGAAGCGGTTAGCGTGCTCGAGCCACACTCAGAGGGGCCCGGGATCGAGACCCCACCGAACCCTTTATTTTTTTTTCAAACTTTCAAACTTTTTCTTGATCTTATCCATCATACCAATGTTTTTTGCTCAACAACTGACGCATTTGTGAGCATACCTCCCCCGCGAATTGACTTTATACAAAGGGCTAAAGCCCTCCCCAACCGGAACAAATGTTTGAGGGGCCCTACAAGCTTCAAAATATTAATTTTTCGCCACGATTTTGTGTTGAAAAGATGCCTCATTGAACGCTGATTCGTTTGATATGCGAACGACCCATTTTTGATCAACCAATGACAGTTTTGTGTGCTATAACGTAATTGGCTTTAGATAAAGGGCGTTTACCACCCTCCGGTGTTAGGGTCACGGCTTACTCTCGCCAGGGGTCTGTCAAGCCGCGATGGCGAAGCGGTTAGCGTGCTCGAGCCACACTCAGAGGGGCCCGGGATCGAGACCCCCACCGAACCCTTTATTTTTTTTTCAAACTTTCAAACTTTTTCTTGATCTTATCCAGCATACCAATGTTTTTTGCTCAACAACTGACGCATTTGTGAGCATACCTCCCCCGCGAATTGACTTTATACAAAGGGCTAAAGCCCTCCCCAACCGGAACAAATGTTTGAGGGGCCCTACAAGCTTCAAAATATTAATTTTTCGCCACGATTTTGTGTTGAAAAGATGCCTCATTGAACGCTGATTCGTTTGATATGCGAACGACCCATTTTTGATCAACCAATGACAGTTTTGTGTGCTATAACGTAATTGGCTTTAGATAAAGGGCGTTTACCACCCTCCGGTGTTAGGGTCACGGCTTACTCTCGCCAGGGGTCTGTCAAGCCGCGATGGCGAAGCGGTTAGCGTGCTCGAGCCACACTCAGAGGGGCCCGGGATCGAGACCCCACCGAACCCTTTATTTTTTTTTCAAACTTTCAAACTTTTTCTTGATCTTATCCATCATACCAATGTTTTTTGCTCAACAACTGACGCATTTGTGAGCATACCTCCCCCGCGAATTGACTTTATACAAAGGGCTAAAGCCCTCCCCAACCGGAACAAATGTTTGAGGGGCCCTACAAGCTTCAAAATATTAATTTTTCGCCACGATTTTGTGTTGAAAAGATGCCTCATTGAACGCTGATTCGTTTGATATGCGAACGACCCATTTTTGATCAACCAATGACAGTTTTGTGTGCTATAACGTAATTGGCTTTAGATAAAGGGCGTTTACCACCCTCCGGTGTTAGGGTCACGGCTTACTCTCGCCAGGGGTCTGTCAAGCCGCGATGGCGAAGCGGTTAGCGTGCTCGAGCCACACTCAGAGGGGCCCGGGATCGAGACCCCCACCGAACCCTTTATTTTTTTTTCAAACTTTCAAACTTTTTCTTGATCTTATCCAGCATACCAATGTTTTTTGCTCAACAACTGACGCATTTGTGAGCATACCTCCCCCGCGAATTGACTTTATACAAAGGGCTAAAGCCCTCCCCAACCGGAACAAATGTTTGAGGGGCCCTACAAGCTTCAAAATATTAATTTTTCGCCACGATTTTGTGTTGAAAAGATGCCTCATTGAACGCTGATTCGTTTGATATGCGAACGACCCATTTTTGATCAACCAATGACAGTTTTGTGTGCTATAACGTAATTGGCTTTAGATAAAGGGCGTTTACCACCCTCCGGTGTTAGGGTCACGGCTTACTCTCGCCAGGGGTCTGTCAAGCCGCGATGGCGAAGCGGTTAGCGTGCTCGAGCCACACTCAGAGGGGCCCGGGATCGAGACCCCACCGAACCCTTTATTTTTTTTTCAAACTTTCAAACTTTTTCTTGATCTTATCCATCATACCAATGTTTTTTGCTCAACAACTGACGCATTTGTGAGCATACCTCCCCCGCGAATTGACTTTATACAAAGGGCTAAAGCCCTCCCCAACCGGAACAAATGTTTGAGGGGCCCTACAAGCTTCAAAATATTAATTTTTCGCCACGATTTTGTGTTGAAAAGATGCCTCATTGAACGCTGATTCGTTTGATATGCGAACGACCCATTTTTGATCAACCAATGACAGTTTTGTGTGCTATAACGTAATTGGCTTTAGATAAAGGGCGTTTACCACCCTCCTGTGTTAGGGTCACGGCTTACTCTCGCCAGGGGTCTGTCAAGCCGCGATGGCGAAGCGGTTAGTGTGCTCGAGCCACACTCAGAGGGGCCCGGGATCGAGACCCCACCGAACCCTTTATTTTTTTTTCAAACTTTCAAACTTTTTCTTGATCTTATCCATCATACCAATGTTTTTTGCTCAACAACTGACGCATTTGTGAGCATACCTCCCCCGCGAATTGACTTTATACAAAGGGCTAAAGCCCTCCCCAACCGGAACAAATGTTTGAGGGGCCCTACAAGCTTCAAAATATTAATTTTTCGCCACGATTTTGTGTTGAAAAGATGCCTCATTGAACGCTGATTCGTTTGATATGCGAACGACCCATTTTTGATCAACCAATGACAGTTTTGTGTGCTATAACGTAATTGGCTTTAGATAAAGGGCGTTTACCACCCTCCGGTGTTAGGGTCACGGCTTACTCTCGCCAGGGGTCTGTCAAGCCGCGATGGCGAAGCGGTTAGCGTGCTCGAGCCACACTCAGAGGGGCCCGGGATCGAGACCCCACCGAACCCTTTATTTTTTTTTCAAACTTTCAAACTTTTTCTTGATCTTATCCATCATACCAATGTTTTTTGCTCAACAACTGACGCATTTGTGAGCATACCTCCCCCGCGAATTGACTTTATACAAAGGGCTAAAGCCCTCCCCAACCGGAACAAATGTTTGAGGGGCCCTACAAGCTTCAAAATATTAATTTTTCGCCACGATTTTGTGTTGAAAAGATGCCTCATTGAACGCTGATTCGTTTGATATGCGAACGACCCATTTTTGATCAACCAATGACAGTTTTGTGTGCTATAACGTAATTGGCTTTAGATAAAGGGCGTTTACCACCCTCCGGTGTTAGGGTCACGGCTTACTCTCGCCAGGGGTCTGTCAAGCCGCGATGGCGAAGCGGTTAGCGTGCTCGAGCCACACTCAGAGGGGCCCGGGATCGAGACCCCACCGAACCCTTTATTTTTTGTTCAAACTTTCAAACTTTTTCTTGATCTTATCCATCATACCAATGTTTTTTGCTCAACAACTGACGCATTTGTGAGCATACCTCCCCCGCGAATTGACTTTATACAAAGGGCTAAAGCCCTCCCCAACCGGAACAAATGTTTGAGGGGCCCTACAAGCTTCAAAATATTAATTTTTCGCCACGATTTTGTGTTGAAAAGATGCCTCATTGAACGCTGATTCGTTTGATATGCGAACGACCCATTTTTGATCAACCAATGACAGTTTTGTGTGCTATAACGTAATTGGCTTTAGATAAAGGGCGTTTACCACCCTCCGGTGTTAGGGTCACGGCTTACTCTCGCCAGGGGTCTGTCAAGCCGCGATGGCGAAGCGGTTAGCGTGCTCGAGCCACACTCAGAGGGGCCCGGGATCGAGACCCCACCGAACCCTTTATTTTTTGTTCAAACTTTCAAACTTTTTCTTGATCTTATCCAGCATACCAATGTTTTTTGCTCAACAACTGACGCATTTGTGAGCATACCTCCCCCGCGAATTGACTTTATACAAAGGGCTAAAGCCCTCCCCAACCGGAACAAATGTTTGAGGGGCCCTACAAGCTTCAAAATATTAATTTTTCGCCACGATTTTGTGTTGAAAAGATGCCTCATTGAACGCTGATTCGTTTGATATGCGAACGACCCATTTTTGATCAACCAATGACAGTTTTGTGTGCTATAACGTAATTGGCTTTAGATAAAGGGCGTTTACCACCCTCCGGTGTTAGGGTCACGACTTACTCTCGCCAGGGGTCTGTCAAGCCGCGATGGCGAAGCGGTTAGCGTGCTCGAGCCACACTCAGAGGGGCCCGGGATCGAGACCCCACCGAACCCTTTATTTTTTGTTCAAACTTTCAAACTTTTTCTTGATCTTATCCATCATACCAATGTTTTTTGCTCAACAACTGACGCATTTGTGAGCATACCTCCCCCGCGAATTGACTTTATACAAAGGGCTAAAGCCCTCCCCAACCGGAACAAATGTTTGAGGGGCCCTACAAGCTTCAAAATATTAATTTTTCGCCACGATTTTGTGTTGAAAAGATGCCTCATTGAACGCTGATTCGTTTGATATGCGAACGACCCATTTTTGATCAACCAATGACAGTTTTGTGTGCTATAACGTAATTGGCTTTAGATAAAGGGCGTTTACCACCCTCCGGTGTTAGGGTCACGGCTTACTCTCGCCAGGGGTCTGTCAAGCCGCGATGGCGAAGCGGTTAGCGTGCTCGAGCCACACTCAGAGGGGCCCGGGATCGAGACCCCACCGAACCCTTTATTTTTTTTTCAAACTTTCAAACTTTTTCTTGATCTTATCCATCATACCAATGTTTTTTGCTCAACAACTGACGCATTTGTGAGCATACCTCCCCCGCGAATTGACTTTATACAAAGGGCTAAAGCCCTCCCCAACCGGAACAAATGTTTGAGGGGCCCTACAAGCTTCAAAATATTAATTTTTCGCCACGATTTTGTGTTGAAAAGATGCCTCATTGAACGCTGATTCGTTTGATATGCGAACGACCCATTTTTGATCAACCAATGACAGTTTTGTGTGCTATAACGTAATTGGCTTTAGATAAAGGGCGTTTACCACCCTCCGGTGTTAGGGTCACGGCTTACTCTCGCCAGGGGTCTGTCAAGCCGCGATGGCGAAGCGGTTAGCGTGCTCGAGCCACACTCAGAGGGGCCCGGGATCGAGACCTCACCGAACCCTTTATTTTTTGTTCAAACTTTCAAACTTTTTCTTGATCTTATCCATCATACCAATGTTTTTTGCTCAACAACTGACGCATTTGTGAGCATACCTCCCCCGCGAATTGACTTTATACAAAGGGCTAAAGCCCTCCCCAACCGGAACAAATGTTTGAGGGGCCCTACAAGCTTCAAAATATTAATTTTTCGCCACGATTTTGTGTTGAAAAGATGCCTCATTGAACGCTGATTCGTTTGATATGCGAACGACCCATTTTTGATCAACCAATGACAGTTTTGTGTGCTATAACGTAATTGGCTTTAGATAAAGGGCGTTTACCACCCTCCGGTGTTAGGGTCACGGCTTACTCTCGCCAGGGGTCTGTCAAGCCGCGATGGCGAAGCGGTTAGCGTGCTCGAGCCACACTCAGAGGGGCCCGGGATCGAGACCCCACCGAACCCTTTATTTTTTTTTCAAACTTTCAAACTTTTTCTTGATCTTATCCATCATACCAATGTTTTTTGCTCAACAACTGACGCATTTGTGAGCATACCTCCCCCGCGAATTGACTTTATACAAAGGGCTAAAGCCCTCCCCAACCGGAACAAATGTTTGAGGGGCCCTACAAGCTTCAAAATATTAATTTTTCGCCACGATTTTGTGTTGAAAAGATGCCTCATTGAACGCTGATTCGTTTGATATGCGAACGACCCATTTTTGATCAACCAATGACAGTTTTGTGTGCTATAACGTAATTGGCTTTAGATAAAGGGCGTTTACCACCCTCCGGTGTTAGGGTCACGGCTTACTCTCGCCAGGGGTCTGTCAAGCCGCGATGGCGAAGCGGTTAGCGTGCTCGAGCCACACTCAGAGGGGCCCGGGATCGAGACCCCCACCGAACCCTTTATTTTTTTTTCAAACTTTCAAACTTTTTCTTGATCTTATCCAGCATACCAATGTTTTTTGCTCAACAACTGACGCATTTGTGAGCATACCTCCCCCGCGAATTGACTTTATACAAAGGGCTAAAGCCCTCCCCAACCGGAACAAATGTTTGAGGGGCCCTACAAGCTTCAAAATATTAATTTTTCGCCACGATTTTGTGTTGAAAAGATGCCTCATTGAACGCTGATTCGTTTGATATGCGAACGACCCATTTTTGATCAACCAATGACAGTTTTGTGTGCTATAACGTAATTGGCTTTAGATAAAGGGCGTTTACCACCCTCCGGTGTTAGGGTCACGGCTTACTCTCGCCAGGGGTCTGTCAAGCCGCGATGGCGAAGCGGTTAGCGTGCTCGAGCCACACTCAGAGGGGCCCGGGATCGAGACCCCACCGAACCCTTTATTTTTTTTTCAAACTTTCAAACTTTTTCTTGATCTTATCCATCATACCAATGTTTTTTGCTCAACAACTGACGCATTTGTGAGCATACCTCCCCCGCGAATTGACTTTATACAAAGGGCTAAAGCCCTCCCCAACCGGAACAAATGTTTGAGGGGCCCTACAAGCTTCAAAATATTAATTTTTCGCCACGATTTTGTGTTGAAAAGATGCCTCATTGAACGCTGATTCGTTTGATATGCGAACGACCCATTTTTGATCAACCAATGACAGTTTTGTGTGCTATAACGTAATTGGCTTTAGATAAAGGGCGTTTACCACCCTCCTGTGTTAGGGTCACGGCTTACTCTCGCCAGGGGTCTGTCAAGCCGCGATGGCGAAGCGGTTAGTGTGCTCGAGCCACACTCAGAGGGGCCCGGGATCGAGACCCCACCGAACCCTTTATTTTTTTTTCAAACTTTCAAACTTTTTCTTGATCTTATCCATCATACCAATGTTTTTTGCTCAACAACTGACGCATTTGTGAGCATACCTCCCCCGCGAATTGACTTTATACAAAGGGCTAAAGCCCTCCCCAACCGGAACAAATGTTTGAGGGGCCCTACAAGCTTCAAAATATTAATTTTTCGCCACGATTTTGTGTTGAAAAGATGCCTCATTGAACGCTGATTCGTTTGATATGCGAACGACCCATTTTTGATCAACCAATGACAGTTTTGTGTGCTATAACGTAATTGGCTTTAGATAAAGGGCGTTTACCACCCTCCGGTGTTAGGGTCACGGCTTACTCTCGCCAGGGGTCTGTCAAGCCGCGATGGCGAAGCGGTTAGCGTGCTCGAGCCACACTCAGAGGGGCCCGGGATCGAGACCCCACCGAACCCTTTATTTTTTTTTCAAACTTTCAAACTTTTTCTTGATCTTATCCATCATACCAATGTTTTTTGCTCAACAACTGACGCATTTGTGAGCATACCTCCCCCGCGAATTGACTTTATACAAAGGGCTAAAGCCCTCCCCAACCGGAACAAATGTTTGAGGGGCCCTACAAGCTTCAAAATATTAATTTTTCGCCACGATTTTGTGTTGAAAAGATGCCTCATTGAACGCTGATTCGTTTGATATGCGAACGACCCATTTTTGATCAACCAATGACAGTTTTGTGTGCTATAACGTAATTGGCTTTAGATAAAGGGCGTTTACCACCCTCCGGTGTTAGGGTCACGGCTTACTCTCGCCAGGGGTCTGTCAAGCCGCGATGGCGAAGCGGTTAGCGTGCTCGAGCCACACTCAGAGGGGCCCGGGATCGAGACCCCACCGAACCCTTTATTTTTTGTTCAAACTTTCAAACTTTTTCTTGATCTTATCCATCATACCAATGTTTTTTGCTCAACAACTGACGCATTTGTGAGCATACCTCCCCCGCGAATTGACTTTATACAAAGGGCTAAAGCCCTCCCCAACCGGAACAAATGTTTGAGGGGCCCTACAAGCTTCAAAATATTAATTTTTCGCCACGATTTTGTGTTGAAAAGATGCCTCATTGAACGCTGATTCGTTTGATATGCGAACGACCCATTTTTGATCAACCAATGACAGTTTTGTGTGCTATAACGTAATTGGCTTTAGATAAAGGGCGTTTACCACCCTCCGGTGTTAGGGTCACGGCTTACTCTCGCCAGGGGTCTGTCAAGCCGCGATGGCGAAGCGGTTAGCGTGCTCGAGCCACACTCAGAGGGGCCCGGGATCGAGACCTCACCGAACCCTTTATTTTTTGTTCAAACTTTCAAACTTTTTCTTGATCTTATCCATCATACCAATGTTTTTTGCTCAACAACTGACGCATTTGTGAGCATACCTCCCCCGCGAATTGACTTTATACAAAGGGCTAAAGCCCTCCCCAACCGGAACAAATGTTTGAGGGGCCCTACAAGCTTCAAAATATTAATTTTTCGCCACGATTTTGTGTTGAAAAGATGCCTCATTGAACGCTGATTCGTTTGATATGCGAACGACCCATTTTTGATCAACCAATGACAGTTTTGTGTGCTATAACGTAATTGGCTTTAGATAAAGGGCGTTTACCACCCTCCGGTGTTAGGGTCACGGCTTACTCTCGCCAGGGGTCTGTCAAGCCGCGATGGCGAAGCGGTTAGCGTGCTCGAGCCACACTCAGAGGGGCCCGGGATCGAGACCCCACCGAACCCTTTATTTTTTTTTCAAACTTTCAAACTTTTTCTTGATCTTATCCATCATACCAATGTTTTTTGCTCAACAACTGACGCATTTGTGAGCATACCTCCCCCGCGAATTGACTTCATACAAAGGGCTAAAGCCCTACCCAACCGGAACAAATGTTTGAGGGGCCCTACAAGCTTCAAAATATTAATTTTTCGCCACGATTTTGTGTTGAAAAGATGCCTCATTGAACGCTGATTCGTTTGATATGCGAACGACCCATTTTTGATCAACCAATGACAGTTTTGTGTGCTATAACGTAATTGGCTTTAGATAAAGGGCGTTTACCACCCTCCTGTGTTAGGGTCACGGCTTACTCTCGCCAGGGGTCTGTCAAGCCGCGATGGCGAAGCGGTTAGTGTGCTCGAGCCACACTCAGAGGGGCCCGGGATCGAGACCCCACCGAACCCTTTATTTTTTTTTCAAACTTTCAAACTTTTTCTTGATCTTATCCATCATACCAATGTTTTTTGCTCAACAACTGACGCATTTGTGAGCATACCTCCCCCGCGAATTGACTTTATACAAAGGGCTAAAGCCCTCCCCAACCGGAACAAATGTTTGAGGGGCCCTACAAGCTTCAAAATATTAATTTTTCGCCACGATTTTGTGTTGAAAAGATGCCTCATTGAACGCTGATTCGTTTGATATGCGAACGACCCATTTTTGATCAACCAATGACAGTTTTGTGTGCTATAACGTAATTGGCTTTAGATAAAGGGCGTTTACCACCCTCCGGTGTTAGGGTCACGGCTTACTCTCGCCAGGGGTCTGTCAAGCCGCGATGGCGAAGCGGTTAGCGTGCTCGAGCCACACTCAGAGGGGCCCGGGATCGAGACCCCACCGAACCCTTTATTTTTTTTTCAAACTTTCAAACTTTTTCTTGATCTTATCCATCATACCAATGTTTTTTGCTCAACAACTGACGCATTTGTGAGCATACCTCCCCCGCGAATTGACTTTATACAAAGGGCTAAAGCCCTCCCCAACCGGAACAAATGTTTGAGGGGCCCTACAAGCTTCAAAATATTAATGTTTCGCCACGATTTTGTGTTGAAAAGATGCCTCATTGAACGCTGATTCGTTTGATATGCGAACGACCCATTTTTGATCAACCAATGACAGTTTTGTGTGCTATAACGTAATTGGCTTTAGATAAAGGGCGTTTACCACCCTCCGGTGTTAGGGTCACGGCTTACTCTCGCCAGGGGTCTGTCAAGCCGCGATGGCGAAGCGGTTAGCGTGCTCGAGCCACACTCAGAGGGGCCCGGGATCGAGACCCCACCGAACCCTTTATTTTTTGTTCAAACTTTCAAACTTTTTCTTGATCTTATCCATCATACCAATGTTTTTTGCTCAACAACTGACGCATTTGTGAGCATACCTCCCCCGCGAATTGACTTTATACAAAGGGCTAAAGCCCTCCCCAACCGGAACAAATGTTTGAGGGGCCCTACAAGCTTCAAAATATTAATTTTTCGCCACGATTTTGTGTTGAAAAGATGCCTCATTGAACGCTGATTCGTTTGATATGCGAACGACCCATTTTTGATCAACCAATGACAGTTTTGTGTGCTATAACGTAATTGGCTTTAGATAAAGGGCGTTTACCACCCTCCGGTGTTAGGGTCACGGCTTACTCTCGCCAGGAGTCTGTCAAGCCGCGATGGCGAAGCGGTTAGCGTGCTGGAGCCACACTCAGAGGGCCCGGGATCGAGACCCCACCGAACCCTTTATTTTTTTTCAAACTTTCAAACTTTTTCTTGATCTTATCCATCATACCAATGTTTTTTGCTCAACAACTGACACATTTGTGAGCATACCTCCACCGCGAATTGACTTTATACAAAGGGCTTAAGCCCTCCCCAACCGGAACAAATGTTTGAGGGGCCCTACAAGCTTCCTATATTAATTTTTCGCCACGATTTTGTGTTGAAAAGATGCGTCATTGAACGCTGATTCGTTTGATATGCGAACGACCCATTTTTGATCAACCTATGACAGTTTTGTGTGCTATAACGTAATTGGCTTTAGATAAAGGGCGTTTACCACCCTCCGGTGTTAGGGTCACGGCTTACTCTCGCCCGGAGTCTGTCAAGCCGCGATGGCGAAGCGGTTAGCGTGCTGGAGCCACACTCAGAGGGCCCGGGATCGAGACCCCACCGAACCCTTTATTTTTTTTTCAAACTTTCAAACTTTTTCTTGATCTTATCCATCATACCAATGTTTTTTGCTCAACAACTGACGCATTTGTGAGCATACCTCCCCCGCGAATTGACTTTATACAAAGGGCTAAAGCCCTACCCAACCGGAACAAATGTTTGAGGGGCCCTACAAGCTTCAAAATATTAATTTTTCGCCACGATTTTGTGTTGAAAAGATGCCTCATTGAACGCTGATTCGTTTGATATGCGAACGACCCATTTTTGATCAACCAATGACAGTTTTGTGTGCTATAACGTAATTGGCTTTAGATAAAGGGCGTTTACCACCCTCCGGTGTTAGGGTCACGGCTTACTCTCGCCAGGGGTCTGTCAAGCCGCGATGGCGAAGCGGTTAGCGTGCTCGAGCCACACTCAGAGGGGCCCGGGATCGAGACCCCACCGAACCCTTTATTTTTTTTTCAAACTTTCAAACTTTTTCTTGATCTTATCCATCATACCAATGTTTTTTGCTCAACAACTGACGCATTTGTGAGCATACCTCCCCCGCGAATTGACTTTATACAAAGGGCTAAAGCCCTCCCCAACCGGAACAAATGTTTGAGGGGCCCTACAAGCTTCAAAATATT
This sequence comes from Lottia scabra, assembly GCA_029955415.1. Lineage (NCBI taxonomy): Eukaryota > Metazoa > Mollusca > Gastropoda > Lottiidae > Lottia > Lottia scabra. The sequence continues at coordinate 149,568 of JARJEI010000051.1, read as the reverse complement.
AATTTTTCGCCACGATTTTGTGTTGAAAAGATGCCTCATTGAACGCTGATTCGTTTCATATGCGAACGACCCATTTTTGATCAACCAATGACAGTTTTGTGTGCTATAACGTAATTGGCTTTAGATAAAGGGCGTTTACCACCCTCCGGTGTTAGGGTCACGGCTTACTCTCGCCAGGGGTCTGTCAAGCCGCGATGGCGAAGCGGTTAGCGTGCTCGAGCCACACTCAGAGGGGCCCGGGATCGAGACCCCACCGAACCCTTTATTTTTTTTTCAAACTTTCAAACTTTTTCTTGATCTTATCCATCATACCAATGTTTTTTGCTCAACAACTGACGCATTTGTGAGCATACCTCCCCCGCGAATTGACTTTATACAAAGGGCTAAAGCCCTCCCCAACCGGAACAAATGTTTGAGGGGCCCTACAAGCTTCAAAATATTAATGTTTCGCCACGATTTTGTGTTGAAAAGATGCCTCATTGAACGCTGATTCGTTTGATATGCGAACGACCCATTTTTGATCAACCAATGACAGTTTTGTGTGCTATAACGTAATTGGCTTTAGATAAAGGGCGTTTACCACCCTCCGGTGTTAGGGTCACGGCTTACTCTCGCCAGGGGTCTGTCAAGCCGCGATGGCGAAGCGGTTAGCGTGCTCGAGCCACACTCAGAGGGGCCCGGGATCGAGACCCCACCGAACCCTTTATTTTTTTTTCAAACTTTCAAACTTTTTCTTGATCTTATCCATCATACCAATGTTTTTTGCTCAACAACTGACGCATTTGTGAGCATACCTCCCCCGCGAATTGACTTTATACAAAGGGCTAAAGCCCTCCCCAACCGGAACAAATGTTTGAGGGGCCCTACAAGCTTCAAAATATTAATGTTTCGCCACGATTTTGTGTTGAAAAGATGCCTCATTGAACGCTGATTCGTTTGATATGCGAACGACCCATTTTTGATCAACCAATGACAGTTTTGTGTGCTATAACGTAATTGGCTTTAGATAAAGGGCGTTTACCACCCTCCGGTGTTAGGGTCACGGCTTACTCTCGCCAGGGGTCTGTCAAGCCGCGATGGCGAAGCGGTTAGCGTGCTCGAGCCACACTCAGAGGGGCCCGGGATCGAGACCCCACCGAACCCTTTATTTTTTGTTCAAACTTTCAAACTTTTTCTTGATCTTATCCATCATACCAATGTTTTTTGCTCAACAACTGACGCATTTGTGAGCATACCTCCCCCGCGAATTGACTTTATACAAAGGGCTAAAGCCCTCCCCAACCGGAACAAATGTTTGAGGGGCCCTACAAGCTTCAAAATATTAGTTTTTCGCCACGATTTTGTGTTGAAAAGATGCCTCATTGAACGCTGATTCGTTTGATATGCGAACGACCCATTTTTGATCAACCAATGACAGTTTTGTGTGCTATAACGTAATTGGCTTTAGATAAAGGGCGTTTACCACCCTCCGGTGTTAGGGTCACGGCTTACTCTCGCCAGGAGTCTGTCAAGCCGCGATGGCGAAGCGGTTAGCGTGCTGGAGCCACACTCAGAGGGCCCGGGATCGAGACCCCACCGAACCCTTTATTTTTTTTCAAACTTTCAAACTTTTTCTTGATCTTATCCATCATACCAATGTTTTTTGCTCAACAACTGACACATTTGTGAGCATACCTCCACCGCGAATTGACTTTATACAAAGGGCTTAAGCCCTCCCCAACCGGAACAAATGTTTGAGGGGCCCTACAAGCTTCCTATATTAATTTTTCGCCACGATTTTGTGTTGAAAAGATGCGTCATTGAACGCTGATTCGTTTGATATGCGAACGACCCATTTTTGATCAACCTATGACAGTTTTGTGTGCTATAACGTAATTGGCTTTAGATAAAGGGCGTTTACCACCCTCCGGTGTTAGGGTCACGGCTTACTCTCGCCCGGAGTCTGTCAAGCCGCGATGGCGAAGCGGTTAGCGTGCTGGAGCCACACTCAGAGGGCCCGGGATCGAGACCCCACCGAACCCTTTATTTTTTTTTCAAACTTTCAAACTTTTTCTTGATCTTATCCATCATACCAATGTTTTTTGCTCAACAACTGACGCATTTGTGAGCATACCTCCCCCGCGAATTGACTTTATACAAAGGGCTAAAGCCCTACCCAACCGGAACAAATGTTTGAGGGGCCCTACAAGCTTCAAAATATTAATTTTTCGCCACGATTTTGTGTTGAAAAGATGCCTCATTGAACGCTGATTCGTTTGATATGCGAACGACCCATTTTTGATCAACCAATGACAGTTTTGTGTGCTATAACGTAATTGGCTTTAGATAAAGGGCGTTTACCACCCTCCGGTGTTAGGGTCACGGCTTACTCTCGCCAGGGGTCTGTCAAGCCGCGATGGCGAAGCGGTTAGCGTGCTCGAGCCACACTCAGAGGGGCCCGGGATCGAGACCCCACCGAACCCTTTATTTTTTTTTCAAACTTTCAAACTTTTTCTTGATCTTATCCATCATACCAATGTTTTTTGCTCAACAACTGACGCATTTGTGAGCATACCTCCCCCGCGAATTGACTTTATACAAAGGGCTAAAGCCCTCCCCAACCGGAACAAATGTTTGAGGGGCCCTACAAGCTTCAAAATATTAATTTTTCGCCACGATTTTGTGTTGAAAAGATGCCTCATTGAACGCTGATTCGTTTGATATGCGAACGACCCATTTTTGATCAACCAATGACAGTTTTGTGTGCTATAACGTAATTGGCTTTAGATAAAGGGCGTTTACCACCCTCCGGTGTTAGGGTCACGGCTTACTCTCGCCAGGGGTCTGTCAAGCCGCGATGGCGAAGCGGTTAGCGTGCTCGAGCCACACTCAGAGGGGCCCGGGATCGAGACCCCACCGAACCCTTTATTTTTTTTTCAAACTTTCAAACTTTTTCTTGATCTTATCCATCATACCAATGTTTTTTGCTCAACAACTGACGCATTTGTGAGCATACCTCCCCCGCGAATTGACTTTATACAAAGGGCTAAAGCCCTCCCCAACCGGAACAAATGTTTGAGGGGCCCTACAAGCTTCAAAATATTAATGTTTCGCCACGATTTTGTGTTGAAAAGATGCCTCATTGAACGCTGATTCGTTTGATATGCGAACGACCCATTTTTGATCAACCAATGACAGTTTTGTGTGCTATAACGTAATTGGCTTTAGATAAAGGGCGTTTACCACCCTCCGGTGTTAGGGTCACGGCTTACTCTCGCCAGGGGTCTGTCAAGCCGCGATGGCGAAGCGGTTAGCGTGCTCGAGCCACACTCAGAGGGGCCCGGGATCGAGACCCCACCGAACCCTTTATTTTTTTTTCAAACTTTCAAACTTTTTCTTGATCTTATCCATCATACCAATGTTTTTTGCTCAACAACTGACACATTTGTGAGCATACCTCCACCGCGAATTGACTTTATACAAAGGGCTTAAGCCCTCCCCAACCGGAACAAATGTTTGAGGGGCCCTACAAGCTTCCTATATTAATTTTTCGCCACGATTTTGTGTTGAAAAGATGCGTCATTGAACGCTGATTCGTTTGATATGCGAACGACCCATTTTTGATCAACCTATGAAAGTTTTGTGTGCTATAACGTAATTGGCTTTAGATAAAGGGCGTTTACCACCCTCCGGTGTTAGGGTCACGGCTTACTCTCGCCAGGAGTCTGTCAAGCCGCGATGGCGAAGCGGTTAGCGTGCTGGAGCCACACTCAGAGGGCCCGGGATCGAGACCCCACCGAACCCTTTATTTTTTTTTCAAACTTTCAAACTTTCTCTTGATCTTATCCATCATACCAATGTTTTTTGCTCAACAACTGACACATTTGTGAGCATACCTCCACCGCGAATTGACTTTATACAAAGGGCTTAAGCCCTCCCCAACCGGAACAAATGTTTGAGGGGCCCTACAAGCTTCCTATATTAATTTTTCGCCACGATTTTGTGTTGAAAAGATGCGTCATTGAACGCTGATTCGTTTGATATGCGAACGACCCATTTTTGATCAACCTATGACAGTTTTGTGTGCTATAACGTAATTGGCTTTAGATAAAGGGCGTTTACCACCCTCCGGTGTTAGGGTCACGGCTTACTCTCGCCAGGAGTCTGTCAAGCCGCGATGGCGAAGCGGTTAGCGTGCTGGAGCCACACTCAGAGGGCCCGGGATCGAGACCCCACCGAACCCTTTATTTTTTTTTTCAAACTTTCAAACTTTTTCTTGATCTTATCCATCATACCAATGTTTTTTGCTCAACAACTGACACATTTGTGAGCATACCTCCACCGCGAATTGACTTTATACAAAGGGCTTAAGCCCTCCCCAACCGGAACAAATGTTTGAGGGGCCCTACAAGCTTCCTATATTAATTTTTCGCCACGATTTTGTGTTGAAAAGATGCGTCATTGAACGCTGATTCGTTTGATATGCGAACGACCCATTTTTGATCAACCTATGACAGTTTTGTGTGCTATAACGTAATTGGCTTTAGATAAAGGGCGTTTACCACCCTCCGGTGTTAGGGTCACGGCTTACTCTCGCCAGGAGTCTGTCAAGCCGCGATGGCGAAGCGGTTAGCGTGCTGGAGCCACACTCAGAGGGCCCGGGATCGAGACCCCACCGAACCCTTTATTTTTTTTTCAAACTTTCAAACTTTTTCTTGATCTTATCCATCATACCAATGTTTTTTGCTCAACAACTGACACATTTGTGAGCATACCTCCACCGCGAATTGACTTTATACAAAGGGCTTAAGCCCTCCCCAACCGGAACAAATGTTTGAGGGGCCCTACAAGCTTCCTATATTAATTTTTCGCCACGATTTTGTGTTGAAAAGATGCGTCATTGAACGCTGATTCGTTTGATATGCGAACGACCCATTTTTGATCAACCTATGACAGTTTTGTGTGCTATAACGTAATTGGCTTTAGATAAAGGGCGTTTACCACCCTCCGGTGTTAGGGTCACGGCTTACTCTCGCCAGGAGTCTGTCAAGCCGCGATGGCGAAGCGGTTAGCGTGCTGGAGCCACACTCAGAGGGCCCGGGATCGAGACCCCACCGAACCCTTTATTTTTTTTTTCAAACTTTCAAACTTTTTCTTGATCTTATCCATCATACCAATGTTTTTTGCTCAACAACTGACACATTTGTGAGCATACCTCCACCGCGAATTGACTTTATACAAAGGGCTTAAGCCCTCCCCAACCGGAACAAATGTTTGAGGGGCCCTACAAGCTTCCTATATTAATTTTTCGCCACGATTTTGTGTTGAAAAGATGCGTCATTGAACGCTGATTCGTTTGATATGCGAACGACCCATTTTTGATCAACCTATGACAGTTTTGTGTGCTATAACGTAATTGGCTTTAGATAAAGGGCGTTTACCACCCTCCGGTGTTAGGGTCACGGCTTACTCTCGCCAGGAGTCTGTCAAGCCGCGATGGCGAAGCGGTTAGCGTGCTGGAGCCACACTCAGAGGGCCCGGGATCGAGACCCCACCGAACCCTTTATTTTTTTTTCAAACTTTCAAACTTTTTCTTGATCTTATCCATCATACCAATGTTTTTTGCTCAACAACTGACACATTTGTGAGCATACCTCCACCGCGAATTGACTTTATACAAAGGGCTTAAGCCCTCCCCAACCGGAACAAATGTTTGAGGGGCCCTACAAGCTTCCTATATTAATTTTTCGCCACGATTTTGTGTTGAAAAGATGCGTCATTGAACGCTGATTCGTTTGATATGCGCACGACCCATTTTTGATCAACCTATGACAGTTTTGTGTGCTATAACGTAATTGGCTTTAGATAAAGGGCGTTTACCACCCTCCGGTGTTAGGGTCACGGCTTACTCTCGCCAGGAGTCTGTCAAGCCGCGATGGCGAAGCGGTTAGCGTGCTGGAGCCACACTCAGAGGGCCCGGGATCGAGACCCCACCGAACCCTTTATTTTTTTTTCAAACTTTCAAACTTTTTCTTGATCTTATCCATCATACCAATGTTTTTTGCTCAACAACTGACACATTTGTGAGCATACCTCCACCGCGAATTGACTTTATACAAAGGGCTTAAGCCCTCCCCAACCGGAACAAATGTTTGAGGGGCCCTACAAGCTTCCTATATTAATTTTTCGCCACGATTTTGTGTTGAAAAGATGCGTCATTGAACGCTGATTCGTTTGATATGCGAACGACCCATTTTTGATCAACCTATGACAGTTTTGTGTGCTATAACGTAATTGGCTTTAGATAAAGGGCGTTTACCACCCTCCGGTGTTAGGGTCACGGCTTACTCTCGCCAGGAGTCTGTCAAGCCGCGATGGCGAAGCGGTTAGCGTGCTGGAGCCACACTCAGAGGGCCCGGGATCGAGACCCCACCGAACCCTTTATTTTTTTTTTCAAACTTTCAAACTTTTTCTTGATCTTATCCATCATACCAATGTTTTTTGCTCAACAACTGACACATTTGTGAGCATACCTCCACCGCGAATTGACTTTATACAAAGGGCTTAAGCCCTCCCCAACCGGAACAAATGTTTGAGGGGCCCTACAAGCTTCCTATATTAATTTTTCGCCACGATTTTGTGTTGAAAAGATGCGTCATTGAACGCTGATTCGTTTGATATGCGAACGACCCATTTTTGATCAACCTATGACAGTTTTGTGTGCTATAACGTAATTGGCTTTAGATAAAGGGCGTTTACCACCCTCCGGTGTTAGGGTCACGGCTTACTCTCGCCAGGAGTCTGTCAAGCCGCGATGGCGAAGCGGTTAGCGTGCTGGAGCCACACTCAGAGGGCCCGGGATCGAGACCCCACCGAACCCTTTATTTTTTTTTTCAAACTTTCAAACTTTTTCTTGATCTTATCCATCATACCAATGTTTTTTGCTCAACAACTGACACATTTGTGAGCATACCTCCACCGCGAATTGACTTTATACAAAGGGCTTAAGCCCTCCCCAACCGGAACAAATGTTTGAGGGGCCCTACAAGCTTCCTATATTAATTTTTCGCCACGATTTTGTGTTGAAAAGATGCGTCATTGAACGCTGATTCGTTTGATATGCGAACGACCCATTTTTGATCAACCTATGACAGTTTTGTGTGCTATAACGTAATTGGCTTTAGATAAAGGGCGTTTACCACCCTCCGGTGTTAGGGTCACGGCTTACTCTCGCCAGGAGTCTGTCAAGCCGCGATGGCGAAGCGGTTAGCGTGCTGGAGCCACACTCAGAGGGCCCGGGATCGAGACCCCACCGAACCCTTTATTTTTTTTTCAAACTTTCAAACTTTTTCTTGATCTTATCCATCATACCAATGTTTTTTGCTCAACAACTGACACATTTGTGAGCATACCTCCACCGCGAATTGACTTTATACAAAGGGCTTAAGCCCTCCCCAACCGGAACAAATGTTTGAGGGGCCCTACAAGCTTCCTATATTAATTTTTCGCCACGATTTTGTGTTGAAAAGATGCGTCATTGAACGCTGATTCGTTTGATATGCGAACGACCCATTTTTGATCAACCTATGACAGTTTTGTGTGCTATAACGTAATTGGCTTTAGATAAAGGGCGTTTACCACCCTCCGGTGTTAGGGTCACGGCTTACTCTCGCCAGGAGTCTGTCAAGCCGCGATGGCGAAGCGGTTAGCGTGCTGGAGCCACACTCAGAGGGCCCGGGATCGAGACCCCACCGAACCCTTTATTTTTTTTTCAAACTTTCAAACTTTTTCTTGATCTTATCCATCATACCAATGTTTTTTGCTCAACAACTGACACATTTGTGAGCATACCTCCACCGCGAATTGACTTTATACAAAGGGCTTAAGCCCTCCCCAACCGGAACAAATGTTTGAGGGGCCCTACAAGCTTCCTATATTAATTTTTCGCCACGATTTTGTGTTGAAAAGATGCGTCATTGAACGCTGATTCGTTTGATATGCGAACGACCCATTTTTGATCAACCTATGACAGTTTTGTGTGCTATAACGTAATTGGCTTTAGATAAAGGGCGTTTACCACCCTCCGGTGTTAGGGTCACGGCTTACTCTCGCCAGGAGTCTGTCAAGCCGCGATGGCGAAGCGGTTAGCGTGCTGGAGCCACACTCAGAGGGCCCGGGATCGAGACCCCACCGAACCCTTTATTTTTTTTTCAAACTTTCAAACTTTTTCTTGATCTTATCCATCATACCAATGTTTTTTGCTCAACAACTGACACATTTGTGAGCATACCTCCACCGCGAATTGACTTTATACAAAGGGCTTAAGCCCTCCCCAACCGGAACAAATGTTTGAGGGGCCCTACAAGCTTCCTATATTAATTTTTCGCCACGATTTTGTGTTGAAAAGATGCGTCATTGAACGCTGATTCGTTTGATATGCGAACGACCCATTTTTGATCAACCTATGACAGTTTTGTGTGCTATAACGTAATTGGCTTTAGATAAAGGGCGTTTACCACCCTCCGGTGTTAGGGTCACGGCTTACTCTCGCCAGGAGTCTGTCAAGCCGCGATGGCGAAGCGGTTAGCGTGCTGGAGCCACACTCAGAGGGCCCGGGATCGAGACCCCACCGAACCCTTTATTTTTTTTTCAAACTTTCAAACTTTTTCTTGATCTTATCCATCATACCAATGTTTTTTGCTCAACAACTGACACATTTGTGAGCATACCTCCACCGCGAATTGACTTTATACAAAGGGCTTAAGCCCTCCCCAACCGGAACAAATGTTTGAGGGGCCCTACAAGCTTCCTATATTAATTTTTCGCCACGATTTTGTGTTGAAAAGATGCGTCATTGAACGCTGATTCGTTTGATATGCGAACGACCCATTTTTGATCAACCTATGACAGTTTTGTGTGCTATAACGTAATTGGCTTTAGATAAAGGGCGTTTACCACCCTCCGGTGTTAGGGTCACGGCTTACTCTCGCCAGGAGTCTGTCAAGCCGCGATGGCGAAGCGGTTAGCGTGCTGGAGCCACACTCAGAGGGCCCGGGATCGAGACCCCACCGAACCCTTTATTTTTTTTTCAAACTTTCAAACTTTTTCTTGATCTTATCCATCATACCAATGTTTTTTGCTCAACAACTGACACATTTGTGAGCATACCTCCACCGCGAATTGACTTTATACAAAGGGCTTAAGCCCTCCCCAACCGGAACAAATGTTTGAGGGGCCCTACAAGCTTCCTATATTAATTTTTCGCCACGATTTTGTGTTGAAAAGATGCGTCATTGAACGCTGATTCGTTTGATATGCGAACGACCCATTTTTGATCAACCTATGACAGTTTTGTGTGCTATAACGTAATTGGCTTTAGATAAAGGGCGTTTACCACCCTCCGGTGTTAGGGTCACGGCTTACTCTCGCCAGGAGTCTGTCAAGCCGCGATGGCGAAGCGGTTAGCGTGCTGGAGCCACACTCAGAGGGCCCGGGATCGAGACCCCACCGAACCCTTTATTTTTTTTTCAAACTTTCAAACTTTTTCTTGATCTTATCCATCATACCAATGTTTTTTGCTCAACAACTGACACATTTGTGAGCATACCTCCACCGCGAATTGACTTTATACAAAGGGCTTAAGCCCTCCCCAACCGGAACAAATGTTTGAGGGGCCCTACAAGCTTCCTATATTAATTTTTCGCCACGATTTTGTGTTGAAAAGATGCGTCATTGAACGCTGATTCGTTTGATATGCGCACGACCCATTTTTGATCAACCTATGACAGTTTTGTGTGCTATAACGTAATTGGCTTTAGATAAAGGGCGTTTACCACCCTCCGGTGTTAGGGTCACGGCTTACTCTCGCCAGGAGTCTGTCAAGCCGCGATGGCGAAGCGGTTAGCGTGCTGGAGCCACACTCAGAGGGCCCGGGATCGAGACCCCACCGAACCCTTTATTTTTTTTTCAAACTTTCAAACTTTTTCTTGATCTTATCCATCATACCAATGTTTTTTGCTCAACAACTGACACATTTGTGAGCATACCTCCACCGCGAATTGACTTTATACAAAGGGCTTAAGCCCTCCCCAACCGGAACAAATGTTTGAGGGGCCCTACAAGCTTCCTATATTAATTTTTCGCCACGATTTTGTGTTGAAAAGATGCGTCATTGAACGCTGATTCGTTTGATATGCGAACGACCCATTTTTGATCAACCTATGACAGTTTTGTGTGCTATAACGTAATTGGCTTTAGATAAAGGGCGTTTACCACCCTCCGGTGTTAGGGTCACGGCTTACTCTCGCCAGGAGTCTGTCAAGCCGCGATGGCGAAGCGGTTAGCGTGCTGGAGCCACACTCAGAGGGCCCGGGATCGAGACCCCACCGAACCCTTTATTTTTTTTTTCAAACTTTCAAACTTTTTCTTGATCTTATCCATCATACCAATGTTTTTTGCTCAACAACTGACACATTTGTGAGCATACCTCCACCGCGAATTGACTTTATACAAAGGGCTTAAGCCCTCCCCAACCGGAACAAATGTTTGAGGGGCCCTACAAGCTTCCTATATTAATTTTTCGCCACGATTTTGTGTTGAAAAGATGCGTCATTGAACGCTGATTCGTTTGATATGCGAACGACCCATTTTTGATCAACCTATGACAGTTTTGTGTGCTATAACGTAATTGGCTTTAGATAAAGGGCGTTTACCACCCTCCGGTGTTAGGGTCACGGCTTACTCTCGCCAGGAGTCTGTCAAGCCGCGATGGCGAAGCGGTTAGCGTGCTGGAGCCACACTCAGAGGGCCCGGGATCGAGACCCCACCGAACCCTTTATTTTTTTTTTCAAACTTTCAAACTTTTTCTTGATCTTATCCATCATACCAATGTTTTTTGCTCAACAACTGACACATTTGTGAGCATACCTCCACCGCGAATTGACTTTATACAAAGGGCTTAAGCCCTCCCCAACCGGAACAAATGTTTGAGGGGCCCTACAAGCTTCCTATATTAATTTTTCGCCACGATTTTGTGTTGAAAAGATGCGTCATTGAACGCTGATTCGTTTGATATGCGAACGACCCATTTTTGATCAACCTATGACAGTTTTGTGTGCTATAACGTAATTGGCTTTAGATAAAGGGCGTTTACCACCCTCCGGTGTTAGGGTCACGGCTTACTCTCGCCAGGAGTCTGTCAAGCCGCGATGGCGAAGCGGTTAGCGTGCTGGAGCCACACTCAGAGGGCCCGGGATCGAGACCCCACCGAACCCTTTATTTTTTTTTCAAACTTTCAAACTTTTTCTTGATCTTATCCATCATACCAATGTTTTTTGCTCAACAACTGACACATTTGTGAGCATACCTCCACCGCGAATTGACTTTATACAAAGGGCTTAAGCCCTCCCCAACCGGAACAAATGTTTGAGGGGCCCTACAAGCTTCCTATATTAATTTTTCGCCACGATTTTGTGTTGAAAAGATGCGTCATTGAACGCTGATTCGTTTGATATGCGAACGACCCATTTTTGATCAACCTATGACAGTTTTGTGTGCTATAACGTAATTGGCTTTAGATAAAGGGCGTTTACCACCCTCCGGTGTTAGGGTCACGGCTTACTCTCGCCAGGAGTCTGTCAAGCCGCGATGGCGAAGCGGTTAGCGTGCTGGAGCCACACTCAGAGGGCCCGGGATCGAGACCCCACCGAACCCTTTATTTTTTTTTCAAACTTTCAAACTTTTTCTTGATCTTATCCATCATACCAATGTTTTTTGCTCAACAACTGACACATTTGTGAGCATACCTCCACCGCGAATTGACTTTATACAAAGGGCTTAAGCCCTCCCCAACCGGAACAAATGTTTGAGGGGCCCTACAAGCTTCCTATATTAATTTTTCGCCACGATTTTGTGTTGAAAAGATGCGTCATTGAACGCTGATTCGTTTGATATGCGAACGACCCATTTTTGATCAACCTATGACAGTTTTGTGTGCTATAACGTAATTGGCTTTAGATAAAGGGCGTTTACCACCCTCCGGTGTTAGGGTCACGGCTTACTCTCGCCAGGAGTCTGTCAAGCCGCGATGGCGAAGCGGTTAGCGTGCTGGAGCCACACTCAGAGGGCCCGGGATCGAGACCCCACCGAACCCTTTATTTTTTTTTCAAACTTTGAAACTTTTTCTTGATCTTATCCATCATACCAATGTTTTTTGCTCAACAACTGACACATTTGTGAGCATACCTCCACCGCGAATTGACTTTATACAAAGGGCTTAAGCCCTCCCCAACCGGAACAAATGTTTGAGGGGCCCTACAAGCTTCCTATATTAATTTTTCGCCACGATTTTGTGTTGAAAAGATGCGTCATTGAACGCTGATTCGTTTGATATGCGAACGACCCATTTTTGATCAACCTATGACAGTTTTGTGTGCTATAACGTAATTGGCTTTAGATAAAGGGCGTTTACCACCCTCCGGTGTTAGGGTCACGGCTTACTCTCGCCAGGAGTCTGTCAAGCCGCGATGGCGAAGCGGTTAGCGTGCTGGAGCCACACTCAGAGGGCCCGGGATCGAGACCCCACCGAACCCTTTATTTTTTTTTCAAACTTTCAAACTTTTTCTTGATCTTATCCATCATACCAATGTTTTTTGCTCAACAACTGACACATTTGTGAGCATACCTCCACCGCGAATTGACTTTATACAAAGGGCTTAAGCCCTCCCCAACCGGAACAAATGTTTGAGGGGCCCTACAAGCTTCCTATATTAATTTTTCGCCACGATTTTGTGTTGAAAAGATGCGTCATTGAACGCTGATTCGTTTGATATGCGAACGACCCATTTTTGATCAACCTATGACAGTTTTGTGTGCTATAACGTAATTGGCTTTAGATAAAGGGCGTTTACCACCCTCCGGTGTTAGGGTCACGGCTTACTCTCGCCAGGAGTCTGTCAAGCCGCGATGGCGAAGCGGTTAGCGTGCTGGAGCCACACTCAGAGGGCCCGGGATCGAGACCCCACCGAACCCTTTATTTTTTTTTCAAACTTTCAAACTTTTTCTTGATCTTATCCATCATACCAATGTTTTTTGCTCAACAACTGACACATTTGTGAGCATACCTCCACCGCGAATTGACTTTATACAAAGGGCTTAAGCCCTCCCCAACCGGAACAAATGTTTGAGGGGCCCTACAGGCTTCCTATATTAATTTTTCGCCACGATTTTGTGTTGAAAAGATGCGTCATTGAACGCTGATTCGTTTGATATGCGAACGACCCATTTTTGATCAACCTATGACAGTTTTGTGTGCTATAACGTAATTGGCTTTAGATAAAGGGCGTTTACCACCCTCCGGTGTTAGGGTCACGGCTTACTCTCGCCAGGAGTCTGTCAAGCCGCGATGGCGAAGCGGTTAGCGTGCTGGAGCCACACTCAGAGGGCCCGGGATCGAGACCCCACCGAACCCTTTATTTTTTTTTCAAACTTTCAAACTTTTTCTTGATCTTATCCATCATACCAATGTTTTTTGCTCAACAACTGACACATTTGTGAGCATACCTCCACCGCGAATTGACTTTATACAAAGGGCTTAAGCCCTCCCCAACCGGAACAAATGTTTGAGGGGCCCTACAAGCTTCCTATATTAATTTTTCGCCACGATTTTGTGTTGAAAAGATGCGTCATTGAACGCTGATTCGTTTGATATGCGAACGACCCATTTTTGATCAACCTATGACAGTTTTGTGTGCTATAACGTAATTGGCTTTAGATAAAGGGCGTTTACCACCCTCCGGTGTTAGGGTCACGGCTTACTCTCACCAGGAGTCTGTCAAGCCGCGATGGCGAAGCGGTTAGCGTGCTGGAGCCACACTCAGAGGGCCCGGGATCGAGACCCCACCGAACCCTTTATTTTTTTTTCAAACTTTCAAACTTTTTCTTGATCTTATCCATCATACCAATGTTTTTTGCTCAACAACTGACACATTTGTGAGCATACCTCCACCGCGAATTGACTTTATACAAAGGGCTTAAGCCCTCCCCAACCGGAACAAATGTTTGAGGGGCCCTACAAGCTTCCTATATTAATTTTTCGCCACGATTTTGTGTTGAAAAGATGCGTCATTGAACGCTGATTCGTTTGATATGCGAACGACCCATTTTTGATCAACCTATGACAGTTTTGTGTGCTATAACGTAATTGGCTTTAGATAAAGGGCGTTTACCACCCTCCGGTGTTAGGGTCACGGCTTACTCTCGCCAGGAGTCTGTCAAGCCGCGATGGCGAAGCGGTTAGCGTGCTGGAGCCACACTCAGAGGGCCCGGGATCGAGACCCCACCGAACCCTTTATTTTTTTTTCAAACTTTCAAACTTTTTCTTGATCTTATCCATCATACCAATGTTTTTTGCTCAACAACTGACACATTTGTGAGCATACCTCCACCGCGAATTGACTTTATACAAAGGGCTTAAGCCCTCCCCAACCGGAACAAATGTTTGAGGGGCCCTACAAGCTTCCTATATTAATTTTTCGCCACGATTTTGTGTTGAAAAGATGCGTCATTGAACGCTGATTCGTTTGATATGCGAACGACCCATTTTTGATCAACCTATGACAGTTTTGTGTGCTATAACGTAATTGGCTTTAGATAAAGGGCGTTTACCACCCTCCGGTGTTAGGGTCACGGCTTACTCTCGCCAGGAGTCTGTCAAGCCGCGATGGCGAAGCGGTTAGCGTGCTGGAGCCACACTCAGAGGGCCCGGGATCGAGACCCCACCGAACCCTTTATTTTTTTTTCAAACTTTCAAACTTTTTCTTGATCTTATCCATCATACCAATGTTTTTTGCTCAACAACTGACACATTTGTGAGCATACCTCCACCGCGAATTGACTTTATACAAAGGGCTTAAGCCCTCCCCAACCGGAACAAATGTTTGAGGGGCCCTACAAGCTTCCTATATTAATTTTTCGCCACGATTTTGTGTTGAAAAGATGCGTCATTGAACGCTGATTCGTTTGATATGCGAACGACCCATTTTTGATCAACCTATGACAGTTTTGTGTGCTATAACGTAATTGGCTTTAGATAAAGGGCGTTTACCACCCTCCGGTGTTAGGGTCACGGCTTACTCTCGCCAGGAGTCTGTCAAGCCGCGATGGCGAAGCGGTTAGCGTGCTGGAGCCACACTCAGAGGGCCCGGGATCGAGACCCCACCGAACCCTTTATTTTTTTTTCAAACTTTCAAACTTTTTCTTGATCTTATCCATCATACCAATGTTTTTTGCTCAACAACTGACACATTTGTGAGCATACCTCCACCGCGAATTGACTTTATACAAAGGGCTTAAGCCCTCCCCAACCGGAACAAATGTTTGAGGGGCCCTACAAGCTTCCTATATTAATTTTTCGCCACGATTTTGTGTTGAAAAGATGCGTCATTGAACGCTGATTCGTTTGATATGCGAACGACCCATTTTTGATCAACCTATGACAGTTTTGTGTGCTATAACGTAATTGGCTTTAGATAAAGGGCGTTTACCACCCTCCGGTGTTAGGGTCACGGCTTACTCTCGCCAGGAGTCTGTCAAGCCGCGATGGCGAAGCGGTTAGCGTGCTGGAGCCACACTCAGAGGGCCCGGGATCGAGACCCCACCGAACCCTTTATTTTTTTTTCAAACTTTCAAACTTTTTCTTGATCTTATCCATCATACCAATGTTTTTTGCTCAACAACTGACACATTTGTGAGCATACCTCCACCGCGAATTGACTTTATACAAAGGGCTTAAGCCCTCCCCAACCGGAACAAATGTTTGAGGGGCCCTACAAGCTTCCTATATTAATTTTTCGCCACGATTTTGTGTTGAAAAGATGCGTCATTGAACGCTGATTCGTTTGATATGCGAACGACCCATTTTTGATCAACCTATGACAGTTTTGTGTGCTATAACGTAATTGGCTTTAGATAAAGGGCGTTTACCACCCTCCGGTGTTAGGGTCACGGCTTACTCTCGCCAGGAGTCTGTCAAGCCGCGATGGCGAAGCGGTTAGCGTGCTGGAGCCACACTCAGAGGGCCCGGGATCGAGACCCCACCGAACCCTTTATTTTTTTTTCAAACTTTCAAACTTTTTCTTGATCTTATCCATCATACCAATGTTTTTTGCTCAACAACTGACACATTTGTGAGCATACCTCCACCGCGAATTGACTTTATACAAAGGGCTTAAGCCCTCCCCAACCGGAACAAATGTTTGAGGGGCCCTACAAGCTTCCTATATTAATTTTTCGCCACGATTTTGTGTTGAAAAGATGCGTCATTGAACGCTGATTCGTTTGATATGCGAACGACCCATTTTTGATCAACCTATGACAGTTTTGTGTGCTATAACGTAATTGGCTTTAGATAAAGGGCGTTTACCACCCTCCGGTGTTAGGGTCACGGCTTACTCTCGCCAGGAGTCTGTCAAGCCGCGATGGCGAAGCGGTTAGCGTGCTGGAGCCACACTCAGAGGGCCCGGGATCGAGACCCCACCGAACCCTTTATTTTTTTTTCAAACTTTCAAACTTTTTCTTGATCTTATCAATCATACCAATGTTTTTTGCTCAACAACTGACACATTTGTGAGCATACCTCCACCGCGAATTGACTTTATACAAAGGGCTTAAGCCCTCCCCAACCGGAACAAATCGTCCCATGAGAAAGAAAAGGTCGTAAGTGGCACAATTTCAAAAAATGTGATTACTTGATTTTATGTAACTACTTTATAATACCTATCTTATACTAAACAATGGTAGCAACTGACTTGATTTCCAAAGCACTGTGGGTAATTAAACGAATGTCGTAAGTATGGAAACCAAGGTAAAAAATACTGTAAAAAGGTCGCAACTACCAATCAATGAGGAAGATAAGGTGGTAAGTAACAAATGAGCATGTGCAGTGGCCACTTACTGTAAGCTGTAGCCTTAGTCTAGACCAAAACAATGGAAAGGAATAAGGTTTTTATGAATTCTGCACAGGCTTTAAACGCTATGCTTGGTTGGGGGGTGTGCGGACTGCAATTTTGTCTTGGCGCCGATCCAATTAGGGTGGGGGTCTGGCCATCCCCCATACAATTTGGAAAAAGCAGAGATTGGGGGGCGCATTCCAATGTAATTTGCATGGTCTCGCCTTCAGTTTTCATATCAAGGTCCATTTTTGTATCACCTCGCATGGCCAGGGGTGAGTTATTTTGTTTGTGTTTTATTCAAACTGAAAATGTTACATGCCCCCTCAAGAAGTATAGTTTTTTTGGGGAGTGGGGCTTTCAAGGCTTAGGCCTATCTTTTGCTATGCACTTTTAGTGGATGCCATTACTTCAGGTTACATGATATCATTTATTATTAATTTTTTCTCAGCGATTGATAACCAATTAAAACGTAGGGTAAGGTGGGACAAAATGCCCATCTGAGGTAAAAAACATACACCCCACGTGATGCGAAAACTATTCGGCAGCTGCATGGAGCTTATAATAACGTCGAACCAACGTCGTAATTAAGCTTCATTTTTCATAACATTTTCACTTTTTGAGTGCGATTCATTCAAATTAAAAATGCACTGCGGAAATAACTCCCTATGCCCGATTGAACTAAAAGGTAAAAATGGCTGTGAATATGGGACACAACTTTTGCTTAATTTTCAGACCACAACAATTTTTCAGTTCAGTTTACTACGCAAGTGAGCCACTTTGGACAAATATTTTGTTGTGCGGTTGTAGTCCCAATTTAGTCAATATCTTATATTTAGTATTATAAACTAATGCTCAAAAGAAAGTACCCACTTTTTCATATTACAGTTAAATTTCCAAAAGCAAATATTAAGAGTTAAAACCACTGTGATGCATCTGAAAACGGTCAACACAATACTTGATGTGAAGAACAATCAAATAAGTGAAAGAATCGCACTAGGGGTGTTGCCATTCACGTATCTGGCATCGCCAAATTCTCCAGGCCCATGTCAGTCGTTGACGTCCGTGTCGAGCGCACTCCGCAGTAGGGTCAACATGCTCGTATATCACACAGTGTCAGCTGATATTGTATCCCAATGTTGCCGATGCCATTGCAGGAATAAAATTATTCCACGGATGAATGTTCCTGACATTGCAGTCCCGAACTGTTGTGACACGTAATCGGTCACTCCTAGGCCTGTCTGATGCACTGCCTTTGAACCTCAAACGCTCTATCAATCTTGTTACAGTTTTGCTTTTGCAGCCGAGGATTCCTGCAATCAAGAGTCTGTTTGCCCCTTGTTGCACCATCTCCACAGCTCTTTCACTTTCAATCCGGCTCAAAAGTGGCATATTTTTTTAGTTTTTCCTGAGCTCCTGTTACTTAAGTGTCCATTTAGGTGTTTTATACCACCATCATTCACAAGCATTTCGTGCAACATCAAAATTTGTCGCCTTTTGGTTTTTTTTACGACGTTTGCGTGATTCGATCACTTTTTTCATATTTTTTTCACATAAAGTTTTGTATTGATCGTGTGTAAGATGAATCACAGTGGTTTTATAACTTTATTTTTACTTTTGTTCATTTTACTGCCAAAAATTCAGGTGGGTACTTTTTTTTAGCATTAGTTTATAGATGAAGTGAGGTAACATCTTTTATTTCAATTTTCACGTACTCTTCCCTTTTCATGAAGTTGTAACACCATTTTTCCCGTAAGGGGTGCGTTTTGCCCCACCCTAATGAGTACTGCAACTGCTGATATTTGGGTTGAATTTGTATGTATTGGGTTGGGAAGGGGTAAATTATGAAATAACCTGTGTTGAGCTTTCCAGACATCATCATTTAAAGAATGTATGTTTGATATTAAAAGGTCTTAAGTGGTCACAACTTGTTGCATTTTGACCAGGTATAGAGAAAAAAAAGGTCGTAAGTGCATTTCCGGCCAGGTAAAACACAGAATCATAAAACTGAGTATTTTATGCTAATCTGGAAGTGAATCAAAAGGAATTTATGAAATATTACAACACTATCATAAATTGCCCATCAAAGATTCAAATTTGAAGTACTTAAACTCGTTTTTCTCGAAATGTGCAAAATGTCACTTGCGACTTTTTCTTCCTCATGGGACGAAATGTTTGAGGGGCCCTACAAGCTTCCTATATTAATTTTTCGCCACGATTTTGTGTTGAAAAGATGCGTCATTGAACGCTGATTCGTTTGATATGCGAACGACCCATTTTTGATCAACCTATGACAGTTTTGTGTGCTATAACGTAATTGGCTTTAGATAAAGGGCGTTTACCACCCTCCGGTGTTAGGGTCACGGCTTACTCTCGCCAGGAGTCTGTCAAGCCGCGATGGCGAAGCGGTTAGCGTGCTGGAGCCACACTCAGAGGGCCCGGGATCGAGACCCCACCGAACCCTTTATTTTTTTTTCAAACTTTCAAACTTTTTCTTGATCTTATCCATCATACCAATGTTTTTTGCTCAACAACTGACACATTTGTGAGCATACCTCCACCGCGAATTGACTTTATACAAAGGGCTTAAGCCCTCCCCAACCGGAACAAATGTTTGAGGGGCCCTACAAGCTTCCTATATTAATTTTTCGCCACGATTTTGTGTTGAAAAGATGCGTCATTGAACGCTGATTCGTTTGATATGCGAACGACCCATTTTTGATCAACCTATGACAGTTTTGTGTGCTATAACGTAATTGGCTTTAGATAAAGGGCGTTTACCACCCTCCGGTGTTAGGGTCACGGCTTACTCTCGCCAGGAGTCTGTCAAGCCGCGATGGCGAAGCGGTTAGCGTGCTGGAGCCACACTCAGAGGGCCCGGGATCGAGACCCCACCGAACCCTTTATTTTTTTTTCAAACTTTCAAACTTTTTCTTGATCTTATCCATCATACCAATGTTTTTTGCTCAACAACTGACACATTTGTGAGCATACCTCCACCGCGAATTGACTTTATACAAAGGGCTTAAGCCCTCCCCAACCGGAACAAATGTTTGAGGGGCCCTACAAGCTTCCTATATTAATTTTTCGCCACGATTTTGTGTTGAAAAGATGCGTCATTGAACGCTGATTCGTTTGATATGCGAACGACCCATTTTTGATCAACCTATGACAGTTTTGTGTGCTATAACGTAATTGGCTTTAGATAAAGGGCGTTTACCACCCTCCGGTGTTAGGGTCACGGCTTACTCTCGCCAGGAGTCTGTCAAGCCGCGATGGCGAAGCGGTTAGCGTGCTGGAGCCACACTCAGAGGGCCCGGGATCGAGACCCCACCGAACCCTTTATTTTTTTTTCAAACTTTCAAACTTTTTCTTGATCTTATCCATCATACCAATGTTTTTTGCTCAACAACTGACACATTTGTGAGCATACCTCCACCGCGAATTGACTTTATACAAAGGGCTTAAGCCCTCCCCAACCGGAACAAATGTTTGAGGGGCCCTACAAGCTTCCTATATTAATTTTTCGCCACGATTTTGTGTTGAAAAGATGCGTCATTGAACGCTGATTCGTTTGATATGCGAACGACCCATTTTTGATCAACCTATGACAGTTTTGTGTGCTATAACGTAATTGGCTTTAGATAAAGGGCGTTTACCACCCTCCGGTGTTAGGGTCACGGCTTACTCTCGCCAGGAGTCTGTCAAGCCGCGATGGCGAAGCGGTTAGCGTGCTGGAGCCACACTCAGAGGGCCCGGGATCGAGACCCCACCGAACCCTTTATTTTTTTTTCAAACTTTCAAACTTTTTCTTGATCTTATCCATCATACCAATGTTTTTTGCTCAACAACTGACACATTTGTGAGCATACCTCCACCGCGAATTGACTTTATACAAAGGGCTTAAGCCCTCCCCAACCGGAACAAATGTTTGAGGGGCCCTACAAGCTTCCTATATTAATTTTTCGCCACGATTTTGTGTTGAAAAGATGCGTCATTGAACGCTGATTCGTTTGATATGCGAACGACCCATTTTTGATCAACCTATGACAGTTTTGTGTGCTATAACGTAATTGGCTTTAGATAAAGGGCGTTTACCACCCTCCGGTGTTAGGGTCACGGCTTACTCTCGCCAGGAGTCTGTCAAGCCGCGATGGCGAAGCGGTTAGCGTGCTGGAGCCACACTCAGAGGGCCCGGGATCGAGACCCCACCGAACCCTTTATTTTTTTTTCAAACTTTCAAACTTTTTCTTGATCTTATCCATCATACCAATGTTTTTTGCTCAACAACTGACACATTTGTGAGCATACCTCCACCGCGAATTGACTTTATACAAAGGGCTTAAGCCCTCCCCAACCGGAACAAATGTTTGAGGGGCCCTACAAGCTTCCTATATTAATTTTTCGCCACGATTTTGTGTTGAAAAGATGCGTCATTGAACGCTGATTCGTTTGATATGCGAACGACCCATTTTTGATCAACCTATGACAGTTTTGTGTGCTATAACGTAATTGGCTTTAGATAAAGGGCGTTTACCACCCTCCGGTGTTAGGGTCACGGCTTACTCTCGCCAGGAGTCTGTCAAGCCGCGATGGCGAAGCGGTTAGCGTGCTGGAGCCACACTCAGAGGGCCCGGGATCGAGACCCCACCGAACCCTTTATTTTTTTTTCAAACTTTCAAACTTTTTCTTGATCTTATCCATCATACCAATGTTTTTTGCTCAACAACTGACACATTTGTGAGCATACCTCCACCGCGAATTGACTTTATACAAAGGGCTTAAGCCCTCCCCAACCGGAACAAATGTTTGAGGGGCCCTACAAGCTTCCTATATTAATTTTTCGCCACGATTTTGTGTTGAAAAGATGCGTCATTGAACGCTGATTCGTTTGATATGCGAACGACCCATTTTTGATCAACCTATGACAGTTTTGTGTGCTATAACGTAATTGGCTTTAGATAAAGGGCGTTTACCACCCTCCGGTGTTAGGGTCACGGCTTACTCTCGCCAGGAGTCTGTCAAGCCGCGATGGCGAAGCGGTTAGCGTGCTGGAGCCACACTCAGAGGGCCCGGGATCGAGACCCCACCGAACCCTTTATTTTTTTTTCAAACTTTCAAACTTTTTCTTGATCTTATCCATCATACCAATGTTTTTTGCTCAACAACTGACACATTTGTGAGCATACCTCCACCGCGAATTGACTTTATACAAAGGGCTTAAGCCCTCCCCAACCGGAACAAATGTTTGAGGGGCCCTACAAGCTTCCTATATTAATTTTTCGCCACGATTTTGTGTTGAAAAGATGCGTCATTGAACGCTGATTCGTTTGATATGCGAACGACCCATTTTTGATCAACCTATGACAGTTTTGTGTGCTATAACGTAATTGGCTTTAGATAAAGGGCGTTTACCACCCTCCGGTGTTAGGGTCACGGCTTACTCTCGCCAGGAGTCTGTCAAGCCGCGATGGCGAAGCGGTTAGCGTGCTGGAGCCACACTCAGAGGGCCCGGGATCGAGACCCCACCGAACCCTTTATTTTTTTTTCAAACTTTCAAACTTTTTCTTGATCTTATCCATCATACCAATGTTTTTTGCTCAACAACTGACACATTTGTGAGCATACCTCCACCGCGAATTGACTTTATACAAAGGGCTTAAGCCCTCCCCAACCGGAACAAATGTTTGAGGGGCCCTACAAGCTTCCTATATTAATTTTTCGCCACGATTTTGTGTTGAAAAGATGCGTCATTGAACGCTGATTCGTTTGATATGCGAACGACCCATTTTTGATCAACCTATGACAGTTTTGTGTGCTATAACGTAATTGGCTTTAGATAAAGGGCGTTTACCACCCTCCGGTGTTAGGGTCACGGCTTACTCTCGCCAGGAGTCTGTCAAGCCGCGATGGCGAAGCGGTTAGCGTGCTGGAGCCACACTCAGAGGGCCCGGGATCGAGACCCCACCGAACCCTTTATTTTTTTTTCAAACTTTCAAACTTTTTCTTGATCTTATCCATCATACCAATGTTTTTTGCTCAACAACTGACACATTTGTGAGCATACCTCCACCGCGAATTGACTTTATACAAAGGGCTTAAGCCCTCCCCAACCGGAACAAATGTTTGAGGGGCCCTACAAGCTTCCTATATTAATTTTTCGCCACGATTTTGTGTTGAAAAGATGCGTCATTGAACGCTGATTCGTTTGATATGCGAACGACCCATTTTTGATCAACCTATGACAGTTTTGTGTGCTATAACGTAATTGGCTTTAGATAAAGGGCGTTTACCACCCTCCGGTGTTAGGGTCACGGCTTACTCTCGCCAGGAGTCTGTCAAGCCGCGATGGCGAAGCGGTTAGCGTGCTGGAGCCACACTCAGAGGGCCCGGGATCGAGACCCCACCGAACCCTTTATTTTTTTTTCAAACTTTCAAACTTTTTCTTGATCTTATCCATCATACCAATGTTTTTTGCTCAACAACTGACACATTTGTGAGCATACCTCCACCGCGAATTGACTTTATACAAAGGGCTTAAGCCCTCCCCAACCGGAACAAATGTTTGAGGGGCCCTACAAGCTTCCTATATTAATTTTTCGCCACGATTTTGTGTTGAAAAGATGCGTCATTGAACGCTGATTCGTTTGATATGCGAACGACCCATTTTTGATCAACCTATGACAGTTTTGTGTGCTATAACGTAATTGGCTTTAGATAAAGGGCGTTTACCACCCTCCGGTGTTAGGGTCACGGCTTACTCTCGCCAGGAGTCTGTCAAGCCGCGATGGCGAAGCGGTTAGCGTGCTGGAGCCACACTCAGAGGGCCCGGGATCGAGACCCCACCGAACCCTTTATTTTTTTTTCAAACTTTCAAACTTTTTCTTGATCTTATCCATCATACCAATGTTTTTTGCTCAACAACTGACACATTTGTGAGCATACCTCCACCGCGAATTGACTTTATACAAAGGGCTTAAGCCCTCCCCAACCGGAACAAATGTTTGAGGGGCCCTACAAGCTTCCTATATTAATTTTTCGCCACGATTTTGTGTTGAAAAGATGCGTCATTGAACGCTGATTCGTTTGATATGCGAACGACCCATTTTTGATCAACCTATGACAGTTTTGTGTGCTATAACGTAATTGGCTTTAGATAAAGGGCGTTTACCACCCTCCGGTGTTAGGGTCACGGCTTACTCTCGCCAGGAGTCTGTCAAGCCGCGATGGCGAAGCGGTTAGCGTGCTGGAGCCACACTCAGAGGGCCCGGGATCGAGACCCCACCGAACCCTTTATTTTTTTTTCAAACTTTCAAACTTTTTCTTGATCTTATCCATCATACCAATGTTTTTTGCTCAACAACTGACACATTTGTGAGCATACCTCCACCGCGAATTGACTTTATACAAAGGGCTTAAGCCCTCCCCAACCGGAACAAATGTTTGAGGGGCCCTACAAGCTTCCTATATTAATTTTTCGCCACGATTTTGTGTTGAAAAGATGCGTCATTGAACGCTGATTCGTTTGATATGCGAACGACCCATTTTTGATCAACCTATGACAGTTTTGTGTGCTATAACGTAATTGGCTTTAGATAAAGGGCGTTTACCACCCTCCGGTGTTAGGGTCACGGCTTACTCTCGCCAGGAGTCTGTCAAGCCGCGATGGCGAAGCGGTTAGCGTGCTGGAGCCACACTCAGAGGGCCCGGGATCGAGACCCCACCGAACCCTTTATTTTTTTTTCAAACTTTCAAACTTTTTCTTGATCTTATCCATCATACCAATGTTTTTTGCTCAACAACTGACACATTTGTGAGCATACCTCCACCGCGAATTGACTTTATACAAAGGGCTTAAGCCCTCCCCAACCGGAACAAATGTTTGAGGGGCCCTACAAGCTTCCTATATTAATTTTTCGCCACGATTTTGTGTTGAAAAGATGCGTCATTGAACGCTGATTCGTTTGATATGCGAACGACCCATTTTTGATCAACCTATGACAGTTTTGTGTGCTATAACGTAATTGGCTTTAGATAAAGGGCGTTTACCACCCTCCGGTGTTAGGGTCACGGCTTACTCTCGCCAGGAGTCTGTCAAGCCGCGATGGCGAAGCGGTTAGCGTGCTGGAGCCACACTCAGAGGGCCCGGGATCGAGACCCCACCGAACCCTTTATTTTTTTTTCAAACTTTCAAACTTTTTCTTGATCTTATCCATCATACCAATGTTTTTTGCTCAACAACTGACACATTTGTGAGCATACCTCCACCGCGAATTGACTTTATACAAAGGGCTTAAGCCCTCCCCAACCGGAACAAATGTTTGAGGGGCCCTACAAGCTTCCTATATTAATTTTTCGCCACGATTTTGTGTTGAAAAGATGCGTCATTGAACGCTGATTCGTTTGATATGCGAACGACCCATTTTTGATCAACCTATGACAGTTTTGTGTGCTATAACGTAATTGGCTTTAGATAAAGGGCGTTTACCACCCTCCGGTGTTAGGGTCACGGCTTACTCTCGCCAGGAGTCTGTCAAGCCGCGATGGCGAAGCGGTTAGCGTGCTGGAGCCACACTCAGAGGGCCCGGGATCGAGACCCCACCGAACCCTTTATTTTTTTTTCAAACTTTCAAACTTTTTCTTGATCTTATCCATCATACCAATGTTTTTTGCTCAACAACTGACACATTTGTGAGCATACCTCCACCGCGAATTGACTTTATACAAAGGGCTTAAGCCCTCCCCAACCGGAACAAATGTTTGAGGGGCCCTACAAGCTTCCTATATTAATTTTTCGCCACGATTTTGTGTTGAAAAGATGCGTCATTGAACGCTGATTCGTTTGATATGCGAACGACCCATTTTTGATCAACCTATGACAGTTTTGTGTGCTATAACGTAATTGGCTTTAGATAAAGGGCGTTTACCACCCTCCGGTGTTAGGGTCACGGCTTACTCTCGCCAGGAGTCTGTCAAGCCGCGATGGCGAAGCGGTTAGCGTGCTGGAGCCACACTCAGAGGGCCCGGGATCGAGACCCCACCGAACCCTTTATTTTTTTTTCAAACTTTCAAACTTTTTCTTGATCTTATCCATCATACCAATGTTTTTTGCTCAACAACTGACACATTTGTGAGCATACCTCCACCGCGAATTGACTTTATACAAAGGGCTTAAGCCCTCCCCAACCGGAACAAATGTTTGAGGGGCCCTACAAGCTTCCTATATTAATTTTTCGCCACGATTTTGTGTTGAAAAGATGCGTCATTGAACGCTGATTCGTTTGATATGCGAACGACCCATTTTTGATCAACCTATGACAGTTTTGTGTGCTATAACGTAATTGGCTTTAGATAAAGGGCGTTTACCACCCTCCGGTGTTAGGGTCACGGCTTACTCTCGCCAGGAGTCTGTCAAGCCGCGATGGCGAAGCGGTTAGCGTGCTGGAGCCACACTCAGAGGGCCCGGGATCGAGACCCCACCGAACCCTTTATTTTTTTTTCAAACTTTCAAACTTTTTCTTGATCTTATCCATCATACCAATGTTTTTTGCTCAACAACTGACACATTTGTGAGCATACCTCCACCGCGAATTGACTTTATACAAAGGGCTTAAGCCCTCCCCAACCGGAACAAATGTTTGAGGGGCCCTACAAGCTTCCTATATTAATTTTTCGCCACGATTTTGTGTTGAAAAGATGCGTCATTGAACGCTGATTCGTTTGATATGCGAACGACCCATTTTTGATCAACCTATGACAGTTTTGTGTGCTATAACGTAATTGGCTTTAGATAAAGGGCGTTTACCACCCTCCGGTGTTAGGGTCACGGCTTACTCTCGCCAGGAGTCTGTCAAGCCGCGATGGCGAAGCGGTTAGCGTGCTGGAGCCACACTCAGAGGGCCCGGGATCGAGACCCCACCGAACCCTTTATTTTTTTTTCAAACTTTCAAACTTTTTCTTGATCTTATCCATCATACCAATGTTTTTTGCTCAACAACTGACACATTTGTGAGCATACCTCCACCGCGAATTGACTTTATACAAAGGGCTTAAGCCCTCCCCAACCGGAACAAATGTTTGAGGGGCCCTACAAGCTTCCTATATTAATTTTTCGCCACGATTTTGTGTTGAAAAGATGCGTCATTGAACGCTGATTCGTTTGATATGCGAACGACCCATTTTTGATCAACCTATGACAGTTTTGTGTGCTATAACGTAATTGGCTTTAGATAAAGGGCGTTTACCACCCTCCGGTGTTAGGGTCACGGCTTACTCTCGCCAGGAGTCTGTCAAGCCGCGATGGCGAAGCGGTTAGCGTGCTGGAGCCACACTCAGAGGGCCCGGGATCGAGACCCCACCGAACCCTTTATTTTTTTTTCAAACTTTCAAACTTTTTCTTGATCTTATCCATCATACCAATGTTTTTTGCTCAACAACTGACACATTTGTGAGCATACCTCCACCGCGAATTGACTTTATACAAAGGGCTTAAGCCCTCCCCAACCGGAACAAATGTTTGAGGGGCCCTACAAGCTTCCTATATTAATTTTTCGCCACGATTTTGTGTTGAAAAGATGCGTCATTGAACGCTGATTCGTTTGATATGCGAACGACCCATTTTTGATCAACCTATGACAGTTTTGTGTGCTATAACGTAATTGGCTTTAGATAAAGGGCGTTTACCACCCTCCGGTGTTAGGGTCACGGCTTACTCTCGCCAGGAGTCTGTCAAGCCGCGATGGCGAAGCGGTTAGCGTGCTGGAGCCACACTCAGAGGGCCCGGGATCGAGACCCCACCGAACCCTTTATTTTTTTTTCAAACTTTCAAACTTTTTCTTGATCTTATCCATCATACCAATGTTTTTTGCTCAACAACTGACACATTTGTGAGCATACCTCCACCGCGAATTGACTTTATACAAAGGGCTTAAGCCCTCCCCAACCGGAACAAATGTTTGAGGGGCCCTACAAGCTTCCTATATTAATTTTTCGCCACGATTTTGTGTTGAAAAGATGCGTCATTGAACGCTGATTCGTTTGATATGCGAACGACCCATTTTTGATCAACCTATGACAGTTTTGTGTGCTATAACGTAATTGGCTTTAGATAAAGGGCGTTTACCACCCTCCGGTGTTAGGGTCACGGCTTACTCTCGCCAGGAGTCTGTCAAGCCGCGATGGCGAAGCGGTTAGCGTGCTGGAGCCACACTCAGAGGGCCCGGGATCGAGACCCCACCGAACCCTTTATTTTTTTTTCAAACTTTCAAACTTTTTCTTGATCTTATCCATCATACCAATGTTTTTTGCTCAACAACTGACACATTTGTGAGCATACCTCCACCGCGAATTGACTTTATACAAAGGGCTTAAGCCCTCCCCAACCGGAACAAATGTTTGAGGGGCCCTACAAGCTTCCTATATTAATTTTTCGCCACGATTTTGTGTTGAAAAGATGCGTCATTGAACGCTGATTCGTTTGATATGCGAACGACCCATTTTTGATCAACCTATGACAGTTTTGTGTGCTATAACGTAATTGGCTTTAGATAAAGGGCGTTTACCACCCTCCGGTGTTAGGGTCACGGCTTACTCTCGCCAGGAGTCTGTCAAGCCGCGATGGCGAAGCGGTTAGCGTGCTGGAGCCACACTCAGAGGGCCCGGGATCGAGACCCCACCGAACCCTTTATTTTTTTTTCAAACTTTCAAACTTTTTCTTGATCTTATCCATCATACCAATGTTTTTTGCTCAACAACTGACACATTTGTGAGCATACCTCCACCGCGAATTGACTTTATACAAAGGGCTTAAGCCCTCCCCAACCGGAACAAATGTTTGAGGGGCCCTACAAGCTTCCTATATTAATTTTTCGCCACGATTTTGTGTTGAAAAGATGCGTCATTGAACGCTGATTCGTTTGATATGCGAACGACCCATTTTTGATCAACCTATGACAGTTTTGTGTGCTATAACGTAATTGGCTTTAGATAAAGGGCGTTTACCACCCTCCGGTGTTAGGGTCACGGCTTACTCTCGCCAGGAGTCTGTCAAGCCGCGATGGCGAAGCGGTTAGCGTGCTGGAGCCACACTCAGAGGGCCCGGGATCGAGACCCCACCGAACCCTTTATTTTTTTTTCAAACTTTCAAACTTTTTCTTGATCTTATCCATCATACCAATGTTTTTTGCTCAACAACTGACACATTTGTGAGCATACCTCCACCGCGAATTGACTTTATACAAAGGGCTTAAGCCCTCCCCAACCGGAACAAATGTTTGAGGGGCCCTACAAGCTTCCTATATTAATTTTTCGCCACGATTTTGTGTTGAAAAGATGCGTCATTGAACGCTGATTCGTTTGATATGCGAACGACCCATTTTTGATCAACCTATGACAGTTTTGTGTGCTATAACGTAATTGGCTTTAGATAAAGGGCGTTTACCACCCTCCGGTGTTAGGGTCACGGCTTACTCTCGCCAGGAGTCTGTCAAGCCGCGATGGCGAAGCGGTTAGCGTGCTGGAGCCACACTCAGAGGGCCCGGGATCGAGACCCCACCGAACCCTTTATTTTTTTTTCAAACTTTCAAACTTTTTCTTGATCTTATCCATCATACCAATGTTTTTTGCTCAACAACTGACACATTTGTGAGCATACCTCCACCGCGAATTGACTTTATACAAAGGGCTTAAGCCCTCCCCAACCGGAACAAATGTTTGAGGGGCCCTACAAGCTTCCTATATTAATTGTTCGCCACGATTTTGTGTTGAAAAGATGCGTCATTGAACGCTGATTCGTTTGATATGCGAACGACCCATTTTTGATCAACCTATGACAGTTTTGTGTGCTATAACGTAATTGGCTTTAGATAAAGGGCGTTTACCACCCTCCGGTGTTAGGGTCACGGCTTACTCTCGCCAGGAGTCTGTCAAGCCGCGATGGCGAAGCGGTTAGCAGTAGTTACTGAACTTATAGATTTAAAGCATGTTTCCCCCATTCCATTTTTCATTTCATGGGGGAAACATGCTTTAAATCTATAAGTTCATGGGGGAAAAAATGCAACCAAATTGAGCGTACCCAAAACAAAACCTCTACATTTCATAAAACACCCTACATTTTTTCATAGAATTCTTACAACAAACACCTTCAATAAATTTCCTACATTCCATCAAAAAAAAACATATTAAAAATAGGATGAGTTTAATTTTAAAACACGACCAACAGAGATTTGAAGATTATTCAGGCGACGGTATCTTTTCATCTATATTTTCTCTAGGTTCAAAAATAATTCCAAAAGTAGCTAGCTTTGTTTCAAACAACAAATCCCTAATTTCCTCCGGAGCTCAAGCAGTTGGGTCCGTGGCAAAAGCAGGAATTAGAATAAACGACGCCGTGAAAAAATCCGACGAACTGAAAGAATTACAGCAAATAAGAGAACTACGAAACAAGAGAATAGAACAGCAGGTAAAAGAGGGAAAAGGGTTTAAAGTTATAGGATAAAAATGATAGTCGCTCACGCTCCAAAAACCTATTTTGGTTCCGATATTCAAAAATCATTAGGATATCTTCCTGGATTTCCATGGGCCAAATACTCTGGCGAGAAACATCTTCCAGGTCATAATTACACCGGTCCAGGTACTAGATTAGATCTGCGATTAGACGAAAACGATAAACCAAAACCAGGTGAAGAACCAGTCAATAGAGTTGACGCTGCTGCGCTTAAACACGACATACTTTACAGAAACAAAGACATAAACTTCAGACACGAAGCAGACAAACAAATGATAATCGAACTCGAAAATATTCCAAATCCAACATTCAAAGAGAAAATGCAAAGAGCGATAATCATAAAACTGTTAAAAGCAAAGATGAAATTGGGTATGGGATTGGCAGATGAAATTCATAAAGAATTTAGAAAAAACAAACATTATTTAAAAGTTAAAGTATTTGATAAAGATGAAATATGGTCAGCAGATTTAATTAATATGCCAGTTGAAAGGGGATATAAATATTGTTTAACAGTTATTGATTTATATACACGTTATGCTTGGGTTATTCCTCTCAAAAACAAAACTGGAATATCAGTCAAACACGCATTTGAAACCATAATGAAACAATCTGACAGACGGCCCCAAAAGTTATGGGTAGATAAAGGGAGCGAATTTTATAACAAAAATATGAAATCTGTGGGGTTTGAAATTTACAGTACTCACAACGAAGGTAAGGCTGTAGTTATTGAAAGATTCAACAGGACTCTAAAAAATAAACTATTCAAAAAGTTTACGGAATTAAAATCTCAAAAATGGCTAAAAATATTACCAGAGGTCGTAGACGAATACAATAACAAAATACATTCATCTATAGGAGTGTCACCAGCACAAGCCTCAAAAAATCCAAATATTATAAGATCAATTAACGCGCAACATAACTACGAAAATGAAATAAAGAATCTAAATGTCAAACCCAAATTTAAAGTTGGAGATCGAGTTCGTATTTATAAATATAAAAGTAAATTCGAAAAAGGATATGTTGGTTATTGGACAAACGAAATATTTATCGTAGATAAAGTTAATAGTACATCTCCTCCAACATATGAATTAATCGATCAAGAAAAAGAACAAATTATAGGTAGGTTTTATCAAAATGAACTTCAAAAAACCGACTTTTAAAAATGAATCAATTTCTCGATAAATATGGAACCGATACAACCACAAACTTCCAACTTATGAGATGGGCGAATGAGTTAAACATATCACCGTTTTATTATTGTATGAGAGATGAAATAAATAATCTCAAAAGTAAGAAAGGTAAATTCTACGCTATAACAAATATACACACTTCCGATCAAAAAGGTGTTCATCATTCTGCTTTGTACAAAGACTCTAACTTTTATTTTTTCGACTCTTTTGGATTAGATCCCACTGAAGAGATAATGAATATAACTAATCAACCAATTAAATCTTCTACATTTCAAATACAAAATCCGGGTCAAAAGTTTTGTGGACAACTTTCACTTTGGGTTTTATATCAGTTGAGTTTAGGAAAACAGTTCGAAGAAATTGTAATAAATTTAACTCAATAAAAATGGCAAATAAATTTGGTTTAGGCGCTTTACCTTTAGATACTAAAAAACCAAACACTACATTTCCAATCAATAAAATCAAACCATATTTTGTGGATCAAATCGGAGACATTCTTCAGGGTGATATTGATATGAACAATTTTGGTATAACTAATTTAAAATCTCCGGAAAACGATAATGATGCTGTTCATAAGAAATATTTAATGGATCAAATAAATTTAATTGAAGTAGATAAAGACCATTTAAAAGATCGAATAGCTGATGTGAAAAGATTCTTCAAACGACAAATAAATAATAAAAATTTTATAAATGAATCTAAATTGAAAGAATTAGATTATATTGATGATGGTAAATTACAAAAACAAGTAACA
The DNA here is from genome assembly GCA_029955415.1 of Lottia scabra. Classification (NCBI taxonomy): domain Eukaryota; kingdom Metazoa; phylum Mollusca; class Gastropoda; family Lottiidae; genus Lottia; species Lottia scabra. The sequence goes on along the minus strand of JARJEI010000051.1, from coordinate 117,195 downwards.
AGTTTAAAAAGTTTTATTCAACAACAATTAGTCAATACAGTAGATAAAACTCAATTACAAAATTTAAGGTCATTAATATCTAATTTAGATGATAAACTAACAAAGCAAAAAGTAGATCTTAAACAACTAATATCCAATATTAATCCAGGCATAAGTGAAGACAAATTAACCGCATTAGAAAGTAAACTTAGTGATGATAGCGAAATACAAAAACAAATAGAATCTATTCAACAACAATTAGTCAATACAATAGATAAAACTCAATTACAAAATTTAAGGTCATTAATATCTAATTTAGATGATAAACTAACAAAGCAAAAAGTAGATCTTAAACAACTAATATCCAATATTAATCCAGGCATAAGTGAAGATAAATTACAACAAGAATTAACTGCTCTGGAAACTAAATTTAAAACTGAATTACAAAACGAACTAAAATCTATTGATGATAGTGAAATTAAAACTTATATTCAACAACAGATAGAAAATATTGATGATAGTGAAATTAAAACTTATATTCAACAACAGATAGAAACTATTGATGATAGTGAAATTAAAACTTATATTCAACAACAAATACAAAATATTGATGATAGTGAAATTAAAACTTATATTCAACAACAAATACAAAATATTGATTATAGTGAGATTCAACAACGGATAACTACTATTAATAATGAAGTTTTAAAACAGGAAACAAATATAACCACATTACAAAATAATCTCAATGAACTAGAATATATTAAACCCTATTATATCTTTCTTCCATTTTCTAAAGACTATACAGATTATTCGGTGGAAGAAATCACTGGAGAACTCATTTATAATTATAAATATGGGTTTAAAGTAAATATTAAAAAAGATATAGATACTCATGGAAGATTATCTGATAGTATGACTTATTTTGAGGGGAATACTATAATTGACATATTTTTTCCTATGAAGGTAAAAGTCGATTTACCAATTTATTATCAATTAACTAATTATAACTCTATTGTATCTGTTCACTTTATCAAAAATGGTAACATCGTAGATACTAAAGAATTTAATCCTGGGGGGGGAAATTTTAATATTTCGTCAAATCAGTTGTATATAGATAACCTTAGAATCTCAATCGAGCCGGTTGAGAAAAGAGAACCTTATGAGGTGGATGATAAAAGAAACCCTTATGAGGTGGGTGATTATGAGGCGGATTATAAAAGAGCATCTTATATATTTGAGTTATTTGATATGATATTGGAAACGGAAACTTCACCATCAGTAAGCATAGTTAGAAATCAAGAACCACAAAAAGAAGAAAGCAAACAGATTTATGAGTTTTTACGAACAACAGACTTTGAATATGTGAAACTATATTTTGTTCATAATGATCTTTACTTCTCTGTTGATGTTAATAAAAATCAACAATTTAAACATTTTCCAATAGCATTAACAGAAAATATAGGTGGATCATATTTTTTCATAGAAATCTCTATTGAAAAAAAAACAAATTTTTTTGTTTATCGGGATAAGAAGAACAAGGAGTCAAAACAAGAAGCATTCTTAGTACAGATACATGTCACTATTGCACAAAACCCTAAGGATAAACGTAGAGCATTATCGGAAGTTCACTTAATTTAACGTTTAAAAATGGAACAAGAAAGTAGACAAAAATACCTGATAGACAAACAAAACGAACTAAAAGTAAAACTAGAACAATATAATAAATGTAAGAAAAGATGGAGTAGAATTGATTCTGCTTTCAAAGCACTAAGTGTAGTTTTAACAGTAGGAACAACAATTGCAACGGCAGTAACTGGCGGATTGATGGTGCCAATACTTATTCCAACTGTATTAGCCGCAATTACTGCTATTCAAACCTCATCTTGTGGATTGATTGCTATGGGTTTTACATCCAAACAGAAATCTTATTTTAAAAAGAAAACCGAAATTTTAAATGCATATCTTAATAAGTTGTATATTTTCTTCGAAAGATCAAGAGAAGATAAGATCATTAGCGTTGAAGAGTTGGAAGAATTTAATGAAATTTTGGATAAATTTAATATACAAATATCAGCAATAAAAGATAATAAAAAGAACTCCAAAAATTAGGTAATTAAAAAAAAACATATAAAAAATATGAATAACATTGAAATTATAGACGATGAAACATTCATAGAAAACGTACTATTTACCGATCTTATCAGGGCTATTACTCATAAATTTTCAACATTTAAGGGTCAAATTGAAATAGATGGTAGGATAATCGAGAATGGAAATCACAAACAATTCATGAAACTTCTTGGTTTCAATTCCAAAACTTTTAAGACCATTTTGTCTAATATGGATGCAAAATCTGACTGCTCGGATTGGTATTTTACAGGGAAAATAATTTTACGTAGAGACAATTTTAATGAAATAAGAAGATCAAACGCTGGTAGAGGAACTGAACTACTTAAAAAGATAAATGAATATAAAGGTAGAAATTGTTATATACCAACAGATGGTAACTGTTTTATCAAATGCGTAAATCATGTTTTGAAAAAAGATTTAACAAATAAATTTCAAACATTCATTAATACATTTCCAAAAGCGAATAGAAAAGGAGTAATGACAGCTGCTAGAATTAATAAATTCAATGAGAAATGTAATACTTCATTTCAAATTTACACTCCCGAAAATAGAAATGTACGCCCCACCCTCACAGATGTAAACAAGGACAAGGCATTAGATTGGGTTTTATATTTACATAACTCACATTTCTGTCTTATAAGAAGAAATCAAAAAAAATTAGGGATTAAAGAAATAGAAGATAATTATGAACAGGTATGGAAAACATGTAGAGATGATAATGCTGTAAAAGAAGTATCACCTTTGAAACTAAACGTATTTTCAAATATGAGTGATGATACTTTATTCGCTTGGGACTGTGAAACGTATTCAGATAGTGAAACGCGTAAAGCAATTCCTTATTCATGTACGTTAATTAATTTAGAAAAGCTAAGAAAAAAGTTAGAGATGATACCTCCCACTGATAATATTCCAGAAGCATTTTATAACAAACTAATGAAAATAGTAGAAATATTTGTAGGCACAGATTGTATAGATCAAATGTTGAAATATTTAGGTAAATATGATAAAAAAAGATTAACATTGATTTCTCATAACGGTAGTGGTTTTGATAACTGGATCGTAATTAAAAACGTAAAGAAACTAACACAATGTCCACTAATAACACCCAGAGGAATTCTTTCTTTACCATTATCTAATCCATACACTGATGAAGATTTACAGAAAAGATGGAAACGACAGAAAGATATAAAAAGTAAATCCAATTATTTACAGCATATTAATTTCACATGTTCCTATCAACACGAAGCATCTAGTTTAGCAACATGGGGAAAGTCGTCTAATCTACCAATGAATTTGAGAAAGATCGTTGATGTAGACATTGCAAAATATACCAAAGATAACTGGGAAATTTTAAGACACGAATGGGAACCATATGCAAAGCGAGACACCCTATGTCTTGGAGCATGCTTGATAAAATATAACAAAGTTATGAAAGACGTTGTATTCCAGAGCGTTTCTAATAATCTAACGGCTCCATCTCTATCTTTAAAGGGGTGGTATTATTTGTATCATTACGATAAAGAAATGGTTGAAGAACCATATTACGAAAGTACAAGACTCGTACCAAAACATACTGAAAAACAAAATATAGAAAAGGTTTACTCACACACTAACCCTTTTATAAGACATTTTATAAGACGCTCTATTAAAGGAGGAAGGGTTTCTGCAAATCGAAAAATATTTACAACTGATAAAATCAATGAAATTTGTGATGTATTAAAGGAATATACACAAACAAATGACGACAACATAATTGATTTATTTAAAGAATATAGTAAAAGTGATAAAGATAAAACAGAGGTTAATTCAAAACTTAAAAATATAACATGTTCTAGACTGATGGCATTTGATGCTAACGGTTTGTATGCTTCTGCTATGTCAGATTTAGATAGTGAATATCCCAAAGCAGAAAGTGGTAGACCGTTTTTACCAGAAGAAGAAGAAGAATTTGTAAGACTCTTCAATGAACAAAACTTTAGACCCAAAACTGCTATTTTAACAGTTTGGTTTGAGTATCCCAAAAACATGTTCTTCCAACCGATACCAGCTAAAGATAAAATTAGTTTTACGAACAAAGAAGGAAAAAAGGAAACTGGCACTAAAATAAGATTCAGAAATGGTTTCTGTTCAGATGTTTTAACATCGGTCGATATTCAAGAAATAGTAAAAGCTGGTGGACGAATTATTAGAATATTAGATGGCATAGTATACGAAGAAAACTTTAGAACTCCTCCCTATAGAGACTACATTTTAATTTTGAGAGATCTAAGAAATCAATTCAAAAGGGATGGCAATATCGTTGGTAGTAATTGCATGAAATTATTAGGTAATGCCCTGTATGGGAAATCTATTCAGAAGGATATATCTTCATCAAAACATCTTTGGAATGACGTAACTTTAAAGGCTAACTTTGATTCACATGTTAAACACTATGAAAAAATAAATGAGACTCAATACATTGTTGATATAGAAGAAGAAGAAAAAGAAATTGACGATGTAAATAGTAAATCTACACGACTTACACCCAGTCATTTGGGATCATTCGTATTATCGCACAGTAAGAAAATAATGAACAATTTTATTCACGTAATAGATGGGTTTTATCAACCGGAAATATACTATACCGATACTGATAGTTTATACATTTCATCTAGCAATTGGAATAAATTAAATGAAGCTGGATTAGTATCCGAAAATGAATACTGTAAAGGAAAGAATGATTACGGTGATGGTGGAATTATATTCGGTTTATATTTAGCGCCGAAAGTCAAATACAATATCATACTAACTTCAGATGGTGTTTTAAAAGAAAAGAAAACATTTAAAGGTTATTCTAATGATAAGATAACTGTAGACGATTATATTCGGTTGGCTAGTGGATATGATATATCAAATGAATTTAAGAGAAATTGGGAAAAAAGTTTCACAAATGGAGTAGTTATTCCAAGGGATGATGATAAACAAAAGAAAGTTTTCAGAAGTTATTTAAATCTTGTAAAGAGAAAGGCTCCAAATAGTGAAGGAATCATGTATCCTTATTGTAATAAAGATGAATTGAGTTTGGATGAAAACTATGAATTTGATGATTTCGATTATCTAACTATTCAAGAAGAGAATGAAGAGTTACTTAATTCTTTTTAAATGAAGTTGAATAACAATTTCTTCGTTTCCAAAGTCTATAAACCTATTTTTACCATCTTTGATTTCCAGATTTATATCTTTGATCATAAAGGAATTAAGTGGTAAATATGTTGTTTGAAATGGTTTTTCTATAATTCTATATCCAATAGGAACAGTGAATGTTGGAAGACTGTAAATAATCTGACGTTTGTATTTATTGAAAAATCCACCGTTTATTAAATTGCAATGTATATTGATCACATCGACATCATTCTCGATATTAGCTTTATGTGGTGCTATAGTAGATTGGGTGTATACTCGTTTATCAAATCCTAGTAACGTATTCAATGAATTTTCTACGTTGAAATCAACTTGACTATTATTTCTTAATATTAATTTCATTTTGTTCAAATTTAAATTACCTTCGAATTCAATATTGTTTTTACCATTGACACTTCCTGCGTATTCAGATAGGTATTCGTTAATGGCTATGTATTCGTAACTTCCTGGTAGTAAACTTATGGTTTTGAATGTTGCTCCATTATCTGTTGATATTTTTATTTTGTTATTATCTTCGTTGATATTTCTAATGGAATTGTAAACAGAGAAATACTTTAATCCCAATTCATATTCTTGATTTCGATCGAGTTCATACTCATAATCTAGAGATAATTTAATGTCTGATTTATTTGAGGTGATGACGAATAGTTGACTCATTTTTAATAACACTTTTATAATCATTTTTATCTATGATACCTTTTTGTAGGAGTCTTTTTAATATACAATTTAATTCATTATATTGTCTGTGTGATTGGTGTCCTTCCTTCATTGCCGCTAATATTATTTGCAATCTATTAAGCAATTCTTCGTTGTTGTCTGGTAGAAAAATTACACCATCTCCTGTATGTCCCAAAAAGTCATCGATTTCTTCTATAATATCATCACTGTAGTTATCATCACTAGCATCGGTGTTATCATCTAATTCTTTTTCCAGTCTTCTTAATCTTAAAGTTTTTGGTCCTCCTGTCCTTGTCGATGTAAGAATTTCCACGTATGAATTTAAATCTTTGAAATTATAATCTTTATCATACCCATTCAAAAGATTAATTATACCGGGTGTTAAATCATATACAGCGTCTATTCTGTCAATCTTAAATGTTGGGTTGAATTGATTGAAACGTATCCTAAAACCGTTAAGAATCAATCCATCCTGATCAATTGTTGGCTTTATTGTTTTGGCTAGGGTTGGATTTGGATTTGAAAAATAACGTTTTATATCATCTAATGTCCTGATTACGATTCCATCATCTTCAATGGGATATTCTATTTGTAGAGGAGATTGTTGAATTTGTTGTTTAGGAGCTTCTAATTTATTCTTGATATCCTCTTGACTTTTTAATATTGGTTTAAATAAAGTTTGTAGATTTTCTGTTAATCCGAGTTGTTGTAATCTGTTATTTTCAACTTGGGTCTTTATTTTATTCTTAGCTTTGATATATTCTCTATTTCTTTTTAAAATATTATTCCATTCCATTTTTAAAAAAATAAATTAACATATGTTGATCATTACTCTTTCACCCGCAGGTTTTCTTGTATTAACGAATACATATCCATGTTCCTCTGGATTTCTCCATTGAGCTTTACAAACCTTTTTAAATGAATCTCTGTCCATTCCGTGATTTATCGACTGTATGATTTGAGATAAATCTTTATCGTTTAATTCAAATAATAAAAAACAATTAGCATTTTTTCTAATAAACATAGAATCCATCCCGTAAAAAGATTGGGATTGGTATAAGCAGTGACAGTTGTGATGTCTTCCCTTCGTGAAGAATTCTTGTTGAACAGATTGATTTTTTTGCGCTACACAGTCGTCAAACAATAATAAGTTCTTTCGTTTACTATCAATATTAGACAAGTCCAAATCATTTACATTTTTTGTCAGAAACACTTTTATGTCAGTTGGATTGAAAGATGGATTCTTTTCTTTTATGAAGTTATCTAAGATATCTTTTATTTCTATCTCATCGTTGTCCTCGTAATATTGAAATAATTCTTGAACATATTTCTTTGGTAAATATTCTAAAGCTTTGAGAAATTGATAATACGATTGTTCTGGTGTTGTTGTGTAGATATATAGAGAATCGAAATCTAAAAGGTTGGGTGTTGTCAACATGTTAAAAGTGAGATGAGTTTTCCCAGAACCTGAACTACCGCATATACACATGAGCATTGGATTATTAGGAAATATTTCTGAATGATTAAATTTCCTTCCCATTTTTATGTACCAAAAATTACACCTTCTCCTTTATACTTTGAAAGATATATTCCTTCTCCACTGTGTATATTTTTAAAAAATATTCCATTACCCTTATGTTTGACTTTGATTTCCCCTGTGTCAATACTATCCACTAATTTAGTTAATCCTTGTTTGACAGTTTTCTTAGTTTCTTCACTAAATCGATTTCCAAATTCTTTAACTGTACCTAATATGTCTGCTACTCCCGAACCTTTTGCTAACTTTTCCATTTCCAAATTATGTCTACGTTTTTCACTTTTTTCAGCTTCGGCTGCTTTCTTGGCATTGACGGCTTGAACTATTCCTGCTGTTCCGCCGGCCGTGGCACCGGCTGCGGCCAAACCTGCAAAGATCAAGGGTAGGAAAGGTAAAAATCCACCTTCCTTTATGTTCTTGTCAATTCTTTCCAAATCTATATCATCTCGTACTTTACAGTGTTTATATTTATCAATAAGTTTTTTAGTTATGCTGATTCTTTTACCATTGTAAGTAATTGTAGTTGGCTTTTCTGTTTCGATAGCATCTATTATTCTTTTTACTAAAGTTTCGGGTTTCATTTTTAAGGGATTAATTTATTCTATTCGAATCATCCGTCTGTCGGATATTTTTATTATATGTTTTGCTTCTTCCAATAATAAACAATAACCGGTTACATCTCCTTGTGTTTTTTCGATATGAATATTTATGTTTACTCCAGTTTTGAAAAGATCTTCTTGATGAGCTGATAGATCAAAACAGAAGATTGGGTGATTAATTGCAAAATCTACATATCCAAACTGAGGTGGATTTCCAAATAATTCACACATATTTTTATAATTTCTATACAATTCATTATAATCCTTTGTGGATGGATTAATAGTTAAAGGTTGGTTAGGATAATTATCGTTGTTTAATCTTACTTGAACTTTACGGATTATAGGATCTTGGGTTTGGTTCATTGCCACTCTAAAGATATTGTTGTTATTTGTCTGAGAATCTGGTAAGTTCTTGAAACCAACTATTAAATATCTTGCTGGTTTAATGCTGTTAGTGATTGGCCATGTTGTGGATTCTCCAGTTAAAGTCATGCTCCCTACAGTGTTGCGACGAAGAAAAGCTATTTCAATGTCTTTAGTTAACGAGTTGAATATTCTCGTTTCTACTTCAATTGATGGTGTTATTACGGGTATGAAAAGTTGGAGATTTGTTATTTCTAATTTTGCATTTGAATTAGCTTCTCCAAAGAATATTTTATCGTCATTAATTTCTCTTTGTAAATGAATTTTAAATGGTAAACCTATAGAAACTTTTCTATGTTCTAAAAGACCGAATAAAGGATATAATTTCCAATTTACGTAATTACCCCATCTATTATCCTCAACAACATTATTGTACTGATTTACTCGTTTGTCAAACCCCTGGTTTACTGCTCTACCGATTCTCTCGATGCTATTTCTGGCAATGACTCTCATTCTAGCGATATCAGCATCGTTAGCTACAGTTTTTACTGGTTCTTTTAAAACGGTCCCATCACCAACATCGGGTATCCAACCCGAGACTGAATCGTAGTTTTTGGGGTAAAGGACTGTTTTCAACATTGTGTCAAATTCTCCAGGGTGTTTGATGGTTTCTATGGGGTTTGATCCCGCTTCCAAAACCATTTCGCTAAATAAAGAAGGAAAGAAATTATTTTCTAATGTTGTATTAGTCTGTGGGACTCTATTTTCATTTGCTGTTCCGTCCTTGATTTTGAAATCGCATCTGAAATAGGCATCAGACAGTAGCAACCAATTTGACAGTGAATTGATCTCGAAAGTGACCCTCCCACCATCATTCAATTGTGATTTAGATCCAACACTCGGAGAAATAATTATGAAATCTTCTTTTTTTTTATTAAATGAATAAAGAATTGGATCGTATAATCTAAAAATTGGATCAAGAATTTTATTTGCCATTTTTAGAGGAATTATTTTGTTAAAATACAATACATTTACTATATGCATATATAATGTTTAATAGAACAAAATAACAACATATAAATAAGTTCAACAATGTTTAGTAACAACTTTTACTGTATTAATCAACCCCTTGACTACGGATAAACACTGGTAACCAAGAGGTGATCATACAGAATCGCTAAATGGTTTCAAGTATTATTATATAAATAAGTTCAACAATGTGTAAAGGGAGGTACAACTTTTACTGTATCACTCACAATGTTAATACCGGTTATCGTGACATTACACACAGCTATTTTTAGTTAATGTCCCTAGCAACTCACAAATAACACGCGGTATATGTCTACTTAAGACCGGTCATGATGACATTACACACTATAAATCTACTGAAGACAAACTATCGATTGCGTGAAGCTTGAGTTATTTTTAGAGCGGTCCTACAGGGCCGGTCATGATGACATTACACGCTATAACACTATACTATATAAATACACCATAACAAAGATATCCGCGTTATAATGTTTAATAACAACAATAAATAAATTCAATAATTTGTAGTAACAGCTTTTACTGTATTAATCAACTCCATAGTTTAAAGTATTATTATATAAATAACAATGTGTAAAGGCAGGTAACAACTTATACTGTATCAATCAACTCCTTGACTACGGATAAACACTGGTATCCAGGGACCGCTTTGAAAAGATCACTCTATAGTACAAGTATTATTTCTATAAGAGCCGTAACACGTGATGAATATCGATTATCAACATGTTGCATTAAACAAAGAAAGTCCATTTAGACAGAGTCATAAACGAGTGAAGCATTGAATCAATACATTCTGTATAATCTAGAAACTCTATTACGTGAATATTGTACAGTCATTATGACTCACGTTCCTTTCCAAAACCTCTGTTGTTCAGTACTGGCTTTTAATTCCTTGTCAATATCAGGCATCCAACTAAGAAATTGAGTAACTGAAACTGTGACTGTTTTAAACTTTGGGTATTGGGTACATAGTTTTGCAAGACGTCTTAGTTTTCTAGAATGGCTTAGCGAAATACTTAAGTTGGTTTTAACGAAATTAGTAAATAATCCAAAATTTAATATAAAAAGTTTCTGGAGCCACTGTCCATACGTTACATACACTTGAATAGTTTGCGCTGAGTTTTGTTTAATAAAACTATCGCAATCCTTCACTATGTCTTTAACCGTGTTCTCTTCCTTTATACTATTGTCAAAATGTTTTAATTCCTGCGAATGGGGCAACTCACACACACTATTTTTTAGTTTTTTTAACACTTCCTTATCTTTGGTAAAACTTTTGTCGAAAGTTAGAGGTTTTGGTCTTCTAATAAGTGATTTTTTCATTTCAAAATGATAATCTGCAACTTCTGATACTTCTATACCTTCAAGTAGTATCTTTTCTCTTAATTCCATATAATGATCTAAATGCATCTGGTGGTAATTTATGTGAGCTTCAATATCAGTTGTATACATCTGAGCTGAAAATAAAAAAACATAGTGTTTTAACGAGGAAAACTATTTAACACGCTCGTACGCCACCCAGCTATAAAATGACAGATAATTACATATTAAAATGTACTTACCTGTGTCTGAAGATTGAGATCCCACTGACATGCTTTCTTCTGCCATGTTTCCCCTGTAGATGTGTCTGTCTCAAACAAAGAACGCAAACTGAATACTATTTCCTAGAAACAGCTTGTTCCCATAGTAATCAATGTATTGACGTCATATATTCATGCAATATTGACCTAAGGGCGAACTAATGTCTCACATACAGTTCAATAACCTCAATATTGATTTATAATAAAAACCTGATGTCTCACATACAGTTCAATAAACTCAATATTGATTTATAATAAAAACCTGATGTCTCAAATACAGTTCAATAACCTCAATATTATCACGTAATGTATTTGATTAGATTCTTAAAATAGTTTATTGATCAGTTCACCATGAATACAGTTAGCTCATAGTTTATTGATCAGTTCACCATGAATACAGTTAGCTCATAGTAATCAAATAATGACGTTTATACGATGATAATGCAACATGATTAAAGGGAACTAAATCTGTCAATCTTAATAAAACCAGACCACAATGGATTTCAAAGATAAATAAATCATTTTCAAATAGTGGGATAATATGTAATTTGAGGTATTTTATGCTAGGTAGGGACTTGATGGAATGTAGGAAATTTATTGAAGGTGTTTGTTGTAAGAATTCTATGAAAAAATGTAGGGTGTTTTATGAAATGTAGAGGTTTTGTTTTGGGTACGCTCAATTTGGTTGCATTTTTTCCACCATGAACTTATAGATTTAAAGCATGTTTCCCCCATGAAATGAAAAATGGAATGGGGGAAACATGCTTTAAATCTATAAGTTCAGTAACTACTGTTAGCGTGCTGGAGCCACACTCAGAGGGCCCGGGATCGAGACCCCACCGAACCCTTTATTTTTTTTTCAAACTTTCAAACTTTTTCTTGATCTTATCCATCATACCAATGTTTTTTGCTCAACAACTGACACATTTGTGAGCATACCTCCACCGCGAATTGACTTTATACAAAGGGCTTAAGCCCTCCCCAACCGGAACAAATGTTTGAGGGGCCCTACAAGCTTCCTATATTAATTTTTCGCCACGATTTTGTGTTGAAAAGATGCGTCATTGAACGCTGATTCGTTTGATATGCGAACGACCCATTTTTGATCAACCTATGACAGTTTTGTGTGCTATAACGTAATTGGCTTTAGATAAAGGGCGTTTACCACCCTCCGGTGTTAGGGTCACGGCTTACTCTCGCCAGGAGTCTGTCAAGCCGCGATGGCGAAGCGGTTAGCGTGCTGGAGCCACACTCAGAGGGCCCGGGATCGAGACCCCACCGAACCCTTTATTTTTTTTTCAAACTTTCAAACTTTTTCTTGATCTTATCCATCATACCAATGTTTTTTGCTCAACAACTGACACATTTGTGAGCATACCTCCACCGCGAATTGACTTTATACAAAGGGCTTAAGCCCTCCCCAACCGGAACAAATGTTTGAGGGGCCCTACAAGCTTCCTATATTAATTTTTCGCCACGATTTTGTGTTGAAAAGATGCGTCATTGAACGCTGATTCGTTTGATATGCGAACGACCCATTTTTGATCAACCTATGACAGTTTTGTGTGCTATAACGTAATTGGCTTTAGATAAAGGGCGTTTACCACCCTCCGGTGTTAGGGTCACGGCTTACTCTCGCCAGGAGTCTGTCAAGCCGCGATGGCGAAGCGGTTAGCGTGCTGGAGCCACACTCAGAGGGCCCGGGATCGAGACCCCACCGAACCCTTTATTTTTTTTTCAAACTTTCAAACTTTTTCTTGATCTTATCCATCATACCAATGTTTTTTGCTCAACAACTGACACATTTGTGAGCATACCTCCACCGCGAATTGACTTTATACAAAGGGCTTAAGCCCTCCCCAACCGGAACAAATGTTTGAGGGGCCCTACAAGCTTCCTATATTAATTTTTCGCCACGATTTTGTGTTGAAAAGATGCGTCATTGAACGCTGATTCGTTTGATATGCGAACGACCCATTTTTGATCAACCTATGACAGTTTTGTGTGCTATAACGTAATTGGCTTTAGATAAAGGGCGTTTACCACCCTCCGGTGTTAGGGTCACGGCTTACTCTCGCCAGGAGTCTGTCAAGCCGCGATGGCGAAGCGGTTAGCGTGCTGGAGCCACACTCAGAGGGCCCGGGATCGAGACCCCACCGAACCCTTTATTTTTTTTTCAAACTTTCAAACTTTTTCTTGATCTTATCCATCATACCAATGTTTTTTGCTCAACAACTGACACATTTGTGAGCATACCTCCACCGCGAATTGACTTTATACAAAGGGCTTAAGCCCTCCCCAACCGGAACAAATGTTTGAGGGGCCCTACAAGCTTCCTATATTAATTTTTCGCCACGATTTTGTGTTGAAAAGATGCGCCATTGAACGCTGATTCGTTTGATATGCGAACGACCCATTTTTGATCAACCTATGACAGTTTTGTGTGCTATAACGTAATTGGCTTTAGATAAAGGGCGTTTACCACCCTCCGGTGTTAGGGTCACGGCTTACTCTCGCCAGGAGTCTGTCAAGCCGCGATGGCGAAGCGGTTAGCGTGCTGGAGCCACACTCAGAGGGCCCGGGATCGAGACCCCACCGAACCCTTTATTTTTTTTTCAAACTTTCAAACTTTTTCTTGATCTTATCCATCATACCAATGTTTTTTGCTCAACAACTGACACATTTGTGAGCATACCTCCACCGCGAATTGACTTTATACAAAGGGCTTAAGCCCTCCCCAACCGGAACAAATGTTTGAGGGGCCCTACAAGCTTCCTATATTAATTTTTCGCCACGATTTTGTGTTGAAAAGATGCGTCATTGAACGCTGATTCGTTTGATATGCGAACGACCCATTTTTGATCAACCTATGACAGTTTTGTGTGCTATAACGTAATTGGCTTTAGATAAAGGGCGTTTACCACCCTCCGGTGTTAGGGTCACGGCTTACTCTCGCCAGGAGTCTGTCAAGCCGCGATGGCGAAGCGGTTAGCGTGCTGGAGCCACACTCAGAGGGCCCGGGATCGAGACCCCACCGAACCCTTTATTTTTTTTTCAAACTTTCAAACTTTTTCTTGATCTTATCCATCATACCAATGTTTTTTGCTCAACAACTGACACATTTGTGAGCATACCTCCACCGCGAATTGACTTTATACAAAGGGCTTAAGCCCTCCCCAACCGGAACAAATGTTTGAGGGGCCCTACAAGCTTCCTATATTAATTTTTCGCCACGATTTTGTGTTGAAAAGATGCGTCATTGAACGCTGATTCGTTTGATATGCGAACGACCCATTTTTGATCAACCTATGACAGTTTTGTGTGCTATAACGTAATTGGCTTTAGATAAAGGGCGTTTACCACCCTCCGGTGTTAGGGTCACGGCTTACTCTCGCCAGGAGTCTGTCAAGCCGCGATGGCGAAGCGGTTAGCGTGCTGGAGCCACACTCAGAGGGCCCGGGATCGAGACCCCACCGAACCCTTTATTTTTTTTTCAAACTTTCAAACTTTTTCTTGATCTTATCCATCATACCAATGTTTTTTGCTCAACAACTGACACATTTGTGAGCATACCTCCACCGCGAATTGACTTTATACAAAGGGCTTAAGCCCTCCCCAACCGGAACAAATGTTTGAGGGGCCCTACAAGCTTCCTATATTAATTTTTCGCCACGATTTTGTGTTGAAAAGATGCGTCATTGAACGCTGATTCGTTTGATATGCGAACGACCCATTTTTGATCAACCTATGACAGTTTTGTGTGCTATAACGTAATTGGCTTTAGATAAAGGGCGTTTACCACCCTCCGGTGTTAGGGTCACGGCTTACTCTCGCCAGGAGTCTGTCAAGCCGCGATGGCGAAGCGGTTAGCGTGCTGGAGCCACACTCAGAGGGCCCGGGATCGAGACCCCACCGAACCCTTTATTTTTTTTTCAAACTTTCAAACTTTTTCTTGATCTTATCCATCATACCAATGTTTTTTGCTCAACAACTGACACATTTGTGAGCATACCTCCACCGCGAATTGACTTTATACAAAGGGCTTAAGCCCTCCCCAACCGGAACAAATGTTTGAGGGGCCCTACAAGCTTCCTATATTAATTTTTCGCCACGATTTTGTGTTGAAAAGATGCGCCATTGAACGCTGATTCGTTTGATATGCGAACGACCCATTTTTGATCAACCTATGACAGTTTTGTGTGCTATAACGTAATTGGCTTTAGATAAAGGGCGTTTACCACCCTCCGGTGTTAGGGTCACGGCTTACTCTCGCCAGGAGTCTGTCAAGCCGCGATGGCGAAGCGGTTAGCGTGCTGGAGCCACACTCAGAGGGCCCGGGATCGAGACCCCACCGAACCCTTTATTTTTTTTTCAAACTTTCAAACTTTTTCTTGATCTTATCCATCATACCAATGTTTTTTGCTCAACAACTGACACATTTGTGAGCATACCTCCACCGCGAATTGACTTTATACAAAGGGCTTAAGCCCTCCCCAACCGGAACAAATGTTTGAGGGGCCCTACAAGCTTCCTATATTAATTTTTCGCCACGATTTTGTGTTGAAAAGATGCGCCATTGAACGCTGATTCGTTTGATATGCGAACGACCCATTTTTGATCAACCTATGACAGTTTTGTGTGCTATAACGTAATTGGCTTTAGATAAAGGGCGTTTACCACCCTCCGGTGTTAGGGTCACGGCTTACTCTCGCCAGGAGTCTGTCAAGCCGCGATGGCGAAGCGGTTAGCGTGCTGGAGCCACACTCAGAGGGCCCGGGATCGAGACCCCACCGAACCCTTTATTTTTTTTTCAAACTTTCAAACTTTTTCTTGATCTTATCCATCATACCAATGTTTTTTGCTCAACAACTGACACATTTGTGAGCATACCTCCACCGCGAATTGACTTTATACAAAGGGCTTAAGCCCTCCCCAACCGGAACAAATGTTTGAGGGGCCCTACAAGCTTCCTATATTAATTTTTCGCCACGATTTTGTGTTGAAAAGATGCGTCATTGAACGCTGATTCGTTTGATATGCGAACGACCCATTTTTGATCAACCTATGACAGTTTTGTGTGCTATAACGTAATTGGCTTTAGATAAAGGGCGTTTACCACCCTCCGGTGTTAGGGTCACGGCTTACTCTCGCCAGGAGTCTGTCAAGCCGCGATGGCGAAGCGGTTAGCGTGCTGGAGCCACACTCAGAGGGCCCGGGATCGAGACCCCACCGAACCCTTTATTTTTTTTTCAAACTTTCAAACTTTTTCTTGATCTTATCCATCATACCAATGTTTTTTGCTCAACAACTGACACATTTGTGAGCATACCTCCACCGCGAATTGACTTTATACAAAGGGCTTAAGCCCTCCCCAACCGGAACAAATGTTTGAGGGGCCCTACAAGCTTCCTATATTAATTTTTCGCCACGATTTTGTGTTGAAAAGATGCGTCATTGAACGCTGATTCGTTTGATATGCGAACGACCCATTTTTGATCAACCTATGACAGTTTTGTGTGCTATAACGTAATTGGCTTTAGATAAAGGGCGTTTACCACCCTCCGGTGTTAGGGTCACGGCTTACTCTCGCCAGGAGTCTGTCAAGCCGCGATGGCGAAGCGGTTAGCGTGCTGGAGCCACACTCAGAGGGCCCGGGATCGAGACCCCACCGAACCCTTTATTTTTTTTTCAAACTTTCAAACTTTTTCTTGATCTTATCCATCATACCAATGTTTTTTGCTCAACAACTGACACATTTGTGAGCATACCTCCACCGCGAATTGACTTTATACAAAGGGCTTAAGCCCTCCCCAACCGGAACAAATGTTTGAGGGGCCCTACAAGCTTCCTATATTAATTTTTCGCCACGATTTTGTGTTGAAAAGATGCGTCATTGAACGCTGATTCGTTTGATATGCGAACGACCCATTTTTGATCAACCTATGACAGTTTTGTGTGCTATAACGTAATTGGCTTTAGATAAAGGGCGTTTACCACCCTCCGGTGTTAGGGTCACGGCTTACTCTCGCCAGGAGTCTGTCAAGCCGCGATGGCGAAGCGGTTAGCGTGCTGGAGCCACACTCAGAGGGCCCGGGATCGAGACCCCACCGAACCCTTTATTTTTTTTTCAAACTTTCAAACTTTTTCTTGATCTTATCCATCATACCAATGTTTTTTGCTCAACAACTGACACATTTGTGAGCATACCTCCACCGCGAATTGACTTTATACAAAGGGCTTAAGCCCTCCCCAACCGGAACAAATGTTTGAGGGGCCCTACAAGCTTCCTATATTAATTTTTCGCCACGATTTTGTGTTGAAAAGATGCGTCATTGAACGCTGGTTCGTTTGATATGCGAACGACCCATTTTTGATCAACCTATGACAGTTTTGTGTGCTATAACGTAATTGGCTTTAGATAAAGGGCGTTTACCACCCTCCGGTGTTAGGGTCACGGCTTACTCTCGCCAGGAGTCTGTCAAGCCGCGATGGCGAAGCGGTTAGCGTGCTGGAGCCACACTCAGAGGGCCCGGGATCGAGACCCCACCGAACCCTTTATTTTTTTTTCAAACTTTCAAACTTTTTCTTGATCTTATCCATCATACCAATGTTTTTTGCTCAACAACTGACACATTTGTGAGCATACCTCCACCGCGAATTGACTTTATACAAAGGGCTTAAGCCCTCCCCAACCGGAACAAATGTTTGAGGGGCCCTACAAGCTTCCTATATTAATTTTTCGCCACGATTTTGTGTTGAAAAGATGCGTCATTGAACGCTGATTCGTTTGATATGCGAACGACCCATTTTTGATCAACCTATGACAGTTTTGTGTGCTATAACGTAATTGGCTTTAGATAAAGGGCGTTTACCACCCTCCGGTGTTAGGGTCACGGCTTACTCTCGCCAGGAGTCTGTCAAGCCGCGATGGCGAAGCGGTTAGCGTGCTGGAGCCACACTCAGAGGGCCCGGGATCGAGACCCCACCGAACCCTTTATTTTTTTTTCAAACTTTCAAACTTTTTCTTGATCTTATCCATCATACCAATGTTTTTTGCTCAACAACTGACACATTTGTGAGCATACCTCCACCGCGAATTGACTTTATACAAAGGGCTTAAGCCCTCCCCAACCGGAACAAATGTTTGAGGGGCCCTACAAGCTTCCTATATTAATTTTTCGCCACGATTTTGTGTTGAAAAGATGCGTCATTGAACGCTGATTCGTTTGATATGCGAACGACCCATTTTTGATCAACCTATGACAGTTTTGTGTGCTATAACGTAATTGGCTTTAGATAAAGGGCGTTTACCACCCTCCGGTGTTAGGGTCACGGCTTACTCTCGCCAGGAGTCTGTCAAGCCGCGATGGCGAAGCGGTTAGCGTGCTGGAGCCACACTCAGAGGGCCCGGGATCGAGACCCCACCGAACCCTTTATTTTTTTTTCAAACTTTCAAACTTTTTCTTGATCTTATCCATCATACCAATGTTTTTTGCTCAACAACTGACACATTTGTGAGCATACCTCCACCGCGAATTGACTTTATACAAAGGGCTTAAGCCCTCCCCAACCGGAACAAATGTTTGAGGGGCCCTACAAGCTTCCTATATTAATTTTTCGCCACGATTTTGTGTTGAAAAGATGCGTCATTGAACGCTGATTCGTTTGATATGCGAACGACCCATTTTTGATCAACCTATGACAGTTTTGTGTGCTATAACGTAATTGGCTTTAGATAAAGGGCGTTTACCACCCTCCGGTGTTAGGGTCACGGCTTACTCTCGCCAGGAGTCTGTCAAGCCGCGATGGCGAAGCGGTTAGCGTGCTGGAGCCACACTCAGAGGGCCCGGGATCGAGACCCCACCGAACCCTTTATTTTTTTTTCAAACTTTCAAACTTTTTCTTGATCTTATCCATCATACCAATGTTTTTTGCTCAACAACTGACACATTTGTGAGCATACCTCCACCGCGAATTGACTTTATACAAAGGGCTTAAGCCCTCCCCAACCGGAACAAATGTTTGAGGGGCCCTACAAGCTTCCTATATTAATTTTTCGCCACGATTTTGTGTTGAAAAGATGCGTCATTGAACGCTGATTCGTTTGATATGCGAACGACCCATTTTTGATCAACCTATGACAGTTTTGTGTGCTATAACGTAATTGGCTTTAGATAAAGGGCGTTTACCACCCTCCGGTGTTAGGGTCACGGCTTACTCTCGCCAGGAGTCTGTCAAGCCGCGATGGCGAAGCGGTTAGCGTGCTGGAGCCACACTCAGAGGGCCCGGGATCGAGACCCCACCGAACCCTTTATTTTTTTTTCAAACTTTCAAACTTTTTCTTGATCTTATCCATCATACCAATGTTTTTTGCTCAACAACTGACACATTTGTGAGCATACCTCCACCGCGAATTGACTTTATACAAAGGGCTTAAGCCCTCCCCAACCGGAACAAATGTTTGAGGGGCCCTACAAGCTTCCTATATTAATTTTTCGCCACGATTTTGTGTTGAAAAGATGCGTCATTGAACGCTGATTCGTTTGATATGCGAACGACCCATTTTTGATCAACCTATGACAGTTTTGTGTGCTATAACGTAATTGGCTTTAGATAAAGGGCGTTTACCACCCTCCGGTGTTAGGGTCACGGCTTACTCTCGCCAGGAGTCTGTCAAGCCGCGATGGCGAAGCGGTTAGCGTGCTGGAGCCACACTCAGAGGGCCCGGGATCGAGACCCCACCGAACCCTTTATTTTTTTTTCAAACTTTCAAACTTTTTCTTGATCTTATCCATCATACCAATGTTTTTTGCTCAACAACTGACACATTTGTGAGCATACCTCCACCGCGAATTGACTTTATACAAAGGGCTTAAGCCCTCCCCAACCGGAACAAATGTTTGAGGGGCCCTACAAGCTTCCTATATTAATTTTTCGCCACGATTTTGTGTTGAAAAGATGCGTCATTGAACGCTGATTCGTTTGATATGCGAACGACCCATTTTTGATCAACCTATGACAGTTTTGTGTGCTATAACGTAATTGGCTTTAGATAAAGGGCGTTTACCACCCTCCGGTGTTAGGGTCACGGCTTACTCTCGCCAGGAGTCTGTCAAGCCGCGATGGCGAAGCGGTTAGCGTGCTGGAGCCACACTCAGAGGGCCCGGGATCGAGACCCCACCGAACCCTTTATTTTTTTTTCAAACTTTCAAACTTTTTCTTGATCTTATCCATCATACCAATGTTTTTTGCTCAACAACTGACACATTTGTGAGCATACCTCCACCGCGAATTGACTTTATACAAAGGGCTTAAGCCCTCCCCAACCGGAACAAATGTTTGAGGGGCCCTACAAGCTTCCTATATTAATTTTTCGCCACGATTTTGTGTTGAAAAGATGCGTCATTGAACGCTGATTCGTTTGATATGCGAACGACCCATTTTTGATCAACCTATGACAGTTTTGTGTGCTATAACGTAATTGGCTTTAGATAAAGGGCGTTTACCACCCTCCGGTGTTAGGGTCACGGCTTACTCTCGCCAGGAGTCTGTCAAGCCGCGATGGCGAAGCGGTTAGCGTGCTGGAGCCACACTCAGAGGGCCCGGGATCGAGACCCCACCGAACCCTTTATTTTTTTTTCAAACTTTCAAACTTTTTCTTGATCTTATCCATCATACCAATGTTTTTTGCTCAACAACTGACACATTTGTGAGCATACCTCCACCGCGAATTGACTTTATACAAAGGGCTTAAGCCCTCCCCAACCGGAACAAATGTTTGAGGGGCCCTACAAGCTTCCTATATTAATTTTTCGCCACGATTTTGTGTTGAAAAGATGCGTCATTGAACGCTGATTCGTTTGATATGCGAACGACCCATTTTTGATCAACCTATGACAGTTTTGTGTGCTATAACGTAATTGGCTTTAGATAAAGGGCGTTTACCACCCTCCGGTGTTAGGGTCACGGCTTACTCTCGCCAGGAGTCTGTCAAGCCGCGATGGCGAAGCGGTTAGCGTGCTGGAGCCACACTCAGAGGGCCCGGGATCGAGACCCCACCGAACCCTTTATTTTTTTTTCAAACTTTCAAACTTTTTCTTGATCTTATCCATCATACCAATGTTTTTTGCTCAACAACTGACACATTTGTGAGCATACCTCCACCGCGAATTGACTTTATACAAAGGGCTTAAGCCCTCCCCAACCGGAACAAATGTTTGAGGGGCCCTACAAGCTTCCTATATTAATTTTTCGCCACGATTTTGTGTTGAAAAGATGCGTCATTGAACGCTGATTCGTTTGATATGCGAACGACCCATTTTTGATCAACCTATGACAGTTTTGTGTGCTATAACGTAATTGGCTTTAGATAAAGGGCGTTTACCACCCTCCGGTGTTAGGGTCACGGCTTACTCTCGCCAGGAGTCTGTCAAGCCGCGATGGCGAAGCGGTTAGCGTGCTGGAGCCACACTCAGAGGGCCCGGGATCGAGACCCCACCGAACCCTTTATTTTTTTTTCAAACTTTCAAACTTTTTCTTGATCTTATCCATCATACCAATGTTTTTTGCTCAACAACTGACACATTTGTGAGCATACCTCCACCGCGAATTGACTTTATACAAAGGGCTTAAGCCCTCCCCAACCGGAACAAATGTTTGAGGGGCCCTACAAGCTTCCTATATTAATTTTTCGCCACGATTTTGTGTTGAAAAGATGCGTCATTGAACGCTGATTCGTTTGATATGCGAACGACCCATTTTTGATCAACCTATGACAGTTTTGTGTGCTATAACGTAATTGGCTTTAGATAAAGGGCGTTTACCACCCTCCGGTGTTAGGGTCACGGCTTACTCTCGCCAGGAGTCTGTCAAGCCGCGATGGCGAAGCGGTTAGCGTGCTGGAGCCACACTCAGAGGGCCCGGGATCGAGACCCCACCGAACCCTTTATTTTTTTTTCAAACTTTCAAACTTTTTCTTGATCTTATCCATCATACCAATGTTTTTTGCTCAACAACTGACACATTTGTGAGCATACCTCCACCGCGAATTGACTTTATACAAAGGGCTTAAGCCCTCCCCAACCGGAACAAATGTTTGAGGGGCCCTACAAGCTTCCTATATTAATTTTTCGCCACGATTTTGTGTTGAAAAGATGCGTCATTGAACGCTGATTCGTTTGATATGCGAACGACCCATTTTTGATCAACCTATGACAGTTTTGTGTGCTATAACGTAATTGGCTTTAGATAAAGGGCGTTTACCACCCTCCGGTGTTAGGGTCACGGCTTACTCTTGCCAGGAGTCTGTCAAGCCGCGATGGCGAAGCGGTTAGCGTGCTGGAGCCACACTCAGAGGGCCCGGGATCGAGACCCCACCGAACCCTTTATTTTTTTTTCAAACTTTCAAACTTTTTCTTGATCTTATCCATCATACCAATGTTTTTTGCTCAACAACTGACACATTTGTGAGCATACCTCCACCGCGAATTGACTTTATACAAAGGGCTTAAGCCCTCCCCAACCGGAACAAATGTTTGAGGGGCCCTACAAGCTTCCTATATTAATTTTTCGCCACGATTTTGTGTTGAAAAGATGCGTCATTGAACGCTGATTCGTTTGATATGCGAACGACCCATTTTTGATCAACCTATGACAGTTTTGTGTGCTATAACGTAATTGGCTTTAGATAAAGGGCGTTTACCACCCTCCGGTGTTAGGGTCACGGCTTACTCTCGCCAGGAGTCTGTCAAGCCGCGATGGCGAAGCGGTTAGCGTGCTGGAGCCACACTCAGAGGGCCCGGGATCGAGACCCCACCGAACCCTTTATTTTTTTTTCAAACTTTCAAACTTTTTCTTGATCTTATCCATCATACCAATGTTTTTTGCTCAACAACTGACACATTTGTGAGCATACCTCCACCGCGAATTGACTTTATACAAAGGGCTTAAGCCCTCCCCAACCGGAACAAATGTTTGAGGGGCCCTACAAGCTTCCTATATTAATTTTTCGCCACGATTTTGTGTTGAAAAGATGCGTCATTGAACGCTGGTTCGTTTGATATGCGAACGACCCATTTTTGATCAACCTATGACAGTTTTGTGTGCTATAACGTAATTGGCTTTAGATAAAGGGCGTTTACCACCCTCCGGTGTTAGGGTCACGGCTTACTCTCGCCAGGAGTCTGTCAAGCCGCGATGGCGAAGCGGTTAGCGTGCTGGAGCCACACTCAGAGGGCCCGGGATCGAGACCCCACCGAACCCTTTATTTTTTTTTCAAACTTTCAAACTTTTTCTTGATCTTATCCATCATACCAATGTTTTTTGCTCAACAACTGACACATTTGTGAGCATACCTCCACCGCGAATTGACTTTATACAAAGGGCTTAAGCCCTCCCCAACCGGAACAAATGTTTGAGGGGCCCTACAAGCTTCCTATATTAATTTTTCGCCACGATTTTGTGTTGAAAAGATGC
The DNA here is from genome assembly GCA_029955415.1 of Lottia scabra. NCBI lineage: Eukaryota > Metazoa > Mollusca > Gastropoda > Lottiidae > Lottia > Lottia scabra. Next base: position 93,625 of record JARJEI010000051.1, on the reverse strand, counting down.
GTCATTGAACGCTGATTCGTTTGATATGCGAACGACCCATTTTTGATCAACCTATGACAGTTTTGTGTGCTATAACGTAATTGGCTTTAGATAAAGGGCGTTTACCACCCTCCGGTGTTAGGGTCACGGCTTACTCTCGCCAGGAGTCTGTCAAGCCGCGATGGCGAAGCGGTTAGCGTGCTGGAGCCACACTCAGAGGGCCCGGGATCGAGACCCCACCGAACCCTTTATTTTTTTTTCAAACTTTCAAACTTTTTCTTGATCTTATCCATCATACCAATGTTTTTTGCTCAACAACTGACACATTTGTGAGCATACCTCCACCGCGAATTGACTTTATACAAAGGGCTTAAGCCCTCCCCAACCGGAACAAATGTTTGAGGGGCCCTACAAGCTTCCTATATTAATTTTTCGCCACGATTTTGTGTTGAAAAGATGCGTCATTGAACGCTGATTCGTTTGATATGCGAACGACCCATTTTTGATCAACCTATGACAGTTTTGTGTGCTATAACGTAATTGGCTTTAGATAAAGGGCGTTTACCACCCTCCGGTGTTAGGGTCACGGCTTACTCTCGCCAGGAGTCTGTCAAGCCGCGATGGCGAAGCGGTTAGCGTGCTGGAGCCACACTCAGAGGGCCCGGGATCGAGACCCCACCGAACCCTTTATTTTTTTTTTCAAACTTTCAAACTTTTTCTTGATCTTATCCATCATACCAATGTTTTTTGCTCAACAACTGACACATTTGTGAGCATACCTCCACCGCGAATTGACTTTATACAAAGGGCTTAAGCCCTCCCCAACCGGAACAAATGTTTGAGGGGCCCTACAAGCTTCCTATATTAATTTTTCGCCACGATTTTGTGTTGAAAAGATGCGTCATTGAACGCTGGTTCGTTTGATATGCGAACGACCCATTTTTGATCAACCTATGACAGTTTTGTGTGCTATAACGTAATTGGCTTTAGATAAAGGGCGTTTACCACCCTCCGGTGTTAGGGTCACGGCTTACTCTCGCCAGGAGTCTGTCAAGCCGCGATGGCGAAGCGGTTAGCGTGCTGGAGCCACACTCAGAGGGCCCGGGATCGAGACCCCACCGAACCCTTTATTTTTTTTTCAAACTTTCAAACTTTTTCTTGATCTTATCCATCATACCAATGTTTTTTGCTCAACAACTGACACATTTGTGAGCATACCTCCACCGCGAATTGACTTTATACAAAGGGCTTAAGCCCTCCCCAACCGGAACAAATGTTTGAGGGGCCCTACAAGCTTCCTATATTAATTTTTCGCCACGATTTTGTGTTGAAAAGATGCGTCATTGAACGCTGATTCGTTTGATATGCGAACGACCCATTTTTGATCAACCTATGACAGTTTTGTGTGCTATAACGTAATTGGCTTTAGATAAAGGGCGTTTACCACCCTCCGGTGTTAGGGTCACGGCTTACTCTCGCCAGGAGTCTGTCAAGCCGCGATGGCGAAGCGGTTAGCGTGCTGGAGCCACACTCAGAGGGCCCGGGATCGAGACCCCACCGAACCCTTTATTTTTTTTTCAAACTTTCAAACTTTTTCTTGATCTTATCCATCATACCAATGTTTTTTGCTCAACAACTGACACATTTGTGAGCATACCTCCACCGCGAATTGACTTTATACAAAGGGCTTAAGCCCTCCCCAACCGGAACAAATGTTTGAGGGGCCCTACAAGCTTCCTATATTAATTTTTCGCCACGATTTTGTGTTGAAAAGATGCGTCATTGAACGCTGATTCGTTTGATATGCGAACGACCCATTTTTGATCAACCTATGACAGTTTTGTGTGCTATAACGTAATTGGCTTTAGATAAAGGGCGTTTACCACCCTCCGGTGTTAGGGTCACGGCTTACTCTCGCCAGGAGTCTGTCAAGCCGCGATGGCGAAGCGGTTAGCGTGCTGGAGCCACACTCAGAGGGCCCGGGATCGAGACCCCACCGAACCCTTTATTTTTTTTTCAAACTTTCAAACTTTTTCTTGATCTTATCCATCATACCAATGTTTTTTGCTCAACAACTGACACATTTGTGAGCATACCTCCACCGCGAATTGACTTTATACAAAGGGCTTAAGCCCTCCCCAACCGGAACAAATGTTTGAGGGGCCCTACAAGCTTCCTATATTAATTTTTCGCCACGATTTTGTGTTGAAAAGATGCGTCATTGAACGCTGATTCGTTTGATATGCGAACGACCCATTTTTGATCAACCTATGACAGTTTTGTGTGCTATAACGTAATTGGCTTTAGATAAAGGGCGTTTACCACCCTCCGGTGTTAGGGTCACGGCTTACTCTCGCCAGGAGTCTGTCAAGCCGCGATGGCGAAGCGGTTAGCGTGCTGGAGCCACACTCAGAGGGCCCGGGATCGAGACCCCACCGAACCCTTTATTTTTTTTTCAAACTTTCAAACTTTTTCTTGATCTTATCCATCATACCAATGTTTTTTGCTCAACAACTGACACATTTGTGAGCATACCTCCACCGCGAATTGACTTTATACAAAGGGCTTAAGCCCTCCCCAACCGGAACAAATGTTTGAGGGGCCCTACAAGCTTCCTATATTAATTTTTCGCCACGATTTTGTGTTGAAAAGATGCGTCATTGAACGCTGATTCGTTTGATATGCGAACGACCCATTTTTGATCAACCTATGACAGTTTTGTGTGCTATAACGTAATTGGCTTTAGATAAAGGGCGTTTACCACCCTCCGGTGTTAGGGTCACGGCTTACTCTCGCCAGGAGTCTGTCAAGCCGCGATGGCGAAGCGGTTAGCGTGCTGGAGCCACACTCAGAGGGCCCGGGATCGAGACCCCACCGAACCCTTTATTTTTTTTTCAAACTTTCAAACTTTTTCTTGATCTTATCCATCATACCAATGTTTTTTGCTCAACAACTGACACATTTGTGAGCATACCTCCACCGCGAATTGACTTTATACAAAGGGCTTAAGCCCTCCCCAACCGGAACAAATGTTTGAGGGGCCCTACAAGCTTCCTATATTAATTTTTCGCCACGATTTTGTGTTGAAAAGATGCGTCATTGAACGCTGATTCGTTTGATATGCGAACGACCCATTTTTGATCAACCTATGACAGTTTTGTGTGCTATAACGTAATTGGCTTTAGATAAAGGGCGTTTACCACCCTCCGGTGTTAGGGTCACGGCTTACTCTCGCCAGGAGTCTGTCAAGCCGCGATGGCGAAGCGGTTAGCGTGCTGGAGCCACACTCAGAGGGCCCGGGATCGAGACCCCACCGAACCCTTTATTTTTTTTTCAAACTTTCAAACTTTTTCTTGATCTTATCCATCATACCAATGTTTTTTGCTCAACAACTGACACATTTGTGAGCATACCTCCACCGCGATCTGACTTTATACAAAGGGCTTAAGCCCTCCCCAACCGGAACAAATGTTTGAGGGGCCCTACAAGCTTCCTATATTAATTTTTCGCCACGATTTTGTGTTGAAAAGATGCGTCATTGAACGCTGATTCGTTTGATATGCGAACGACCCATTTTTGATCAACCTATGACAGTTTTGTGTGCTATAACGTAATTGGCTTTAGATAAAGGGCGTTTACCACCCTCCGGTGTTAGGGTCACGGCTTACTCTCGCCAGGAGTCTGTCAAGCCGCGATGGCGAAGCGGTTAGCGTGCTGGAGCCACACTCAGAGGGCCCGGGATCGAGACCCCACCGAACCCTTTATTTTTTTTTCAAACTTTCAAACTTTTTCTTGATCTTATCCATCATACCAATGTTTTTTGCTCAACAACTGACACATTTGTGAGCATACCTCCACCGCGAATTGACTTTATACAAAGGGCTTAAGCCCTCCCCAACCGGAACAAATGTTTGAGGGGCCCTACAAGCTTCCTATATTAATTTTTCGCCACGATTTTGTGTTGAAAAGATGCGTCATTGAACGCTGATTCGTTTGATATGCGAACGACCCATTTTTGATCAACCTATGACAGTTTTGTGTGCTATAACGTAATTGGCTTTAGATAAAGGGCGTTTACCACCCTCCGGTGTTAGGGTCACGGCTTACTCTCGCCAGGAGTCTGTCAAGCCGCGATGGCGAAGCGGTTAGCGTGCTGGAGCCACACTCAGAGGGCCCGGGATCGAGACCCCACCGAACCCTTTATTTTTTTTTCAAACTTTCAAACTTTTTCTTGATCTTATCCATCATACCAATGTTTTTTGCTCAACAACTGACACATTTGTGAGCATACCTCCACCGCGAATTGACTTTATACAAAGGGCTTAAGCCCTCCCCAACCGGAACAAATGTTTGAGGGGCCCTACAAGCTTCCTATATTAATTTTTCGCCACGATTTTGTGTTGAAAAGATGCGTCATTGAACGCTGATTCGTTTGATATGCGAACGACCCATTTTTGATCAACCTATGACAGTTTTGTGTGCTATAACGTAATTGGCTTTAGATAAAGGGCGTTTACCACCCTCCGGTGTTAGGGTCACGGCTTACTCTCGCCAGGAGTCTGTCAAGCCGCGATGGCGAAGCGGTTAGCGTGCTGGAGCCACACTCAGAGGGCCCGGGATCGAGACCCCACCGAACCCTTTATTTTTTTTTCAAACTTTCAAACTTTTTCTTGATCTTATCCATCATACCAATGTTTTTTGCTCAACAACTGACACATTTGTGAGCATACCTCCACCGCGAATTGACTTTATACAAAGGGCTTAAGCCCTCCCCAACCGGAACAAATGTTTGAGGGGCCCTACAAGCTTCCTATATTAATTTTTCGCCACGATTTTGTGTTGAAAAGATGCGTCATTGAACGCTGATTCGTTTGATATGCGAACGACCCATTTTTGATCAACCTATGACAGTTTTGTGTGCTATAACGTAATTGGCTTTAGATAAAGGGCGTTTACCACCCTCCGGTGTTAGGGTCACGGCTTACTCTCGCCAGGAGTCTGTCAAGCCGCGATGGCGAAGCGGTTAGCGTGCTGGAGCCACACTCAGAGGGCCCGGGATCGAGACCCCACCGAACCCTTTATTTTTTTTTCAAACTTTCAAACTTTTTCTTGATCTTATCCATCATACCAATGTTTTTTGCTCAACAACTGACACATTTGTGAGCATACCTCCACCGCGAATTGACTTTATACAAAGGGCTTAAGCCCTCCCCAACCGGAACAAATGTTTGAGGGGCCCTACAAGCTTCCTATATTAATTTTTCGCCACGATTTTGTGTTGAAAAGATGCGTCATTGAACGCTGATTCGTTTGATATGCGAACGACCCATTTTTGATCAACCTATGACAGTTTTGTGTGCTATAACGTAATTGGCTTTAGATAAAGGGCGTTTACCACCCTCCGGTGTTAGGGTCACGGCTTACTCTCGCCAGGAGTCTGTCAAGCCGCGATGGCGAAGCGGTTAGCGTGCTGGAGCCACACTCAGAGGGCCCGGGATCGAGACCCCACCGAACCCTTTATTTTTTTTTCAAACTTTCAAACTTTTTCTTGATCTTATCCATCATACCAATGTTTTTTGCTCAACAACTGACACATTTGTGAGCATACCTCCACCGCGAATTGACTTTATACAAAGGGCTTAAGCCCTCCCCAACCGGAACAAATGTTTGAGGGGCCCTACAAGCTTCCTATATTAATTTTTCGCCACGATTTTGTGTTGAAAAGATGCGTCATTGAACGCTGATTCGTTTGATATGCGAACGACCCATTTTTGATCAACCTATGACAGTTTTGTGTGCTATAACGTAATTGGCTTTAGATAAAGGGCGTTTACCACCCTCCGGTGTTAGGGTCACGGCTTACTCTCGCCAGGAGTCTGTCAAGCCGCGATGGCGAAGCGGTTAGCGTGCTGGAGCCACACTCAGAGGGCCCGGGATCGAGACCCCACCGAACCCTTTATTTTTTTTTCAAACTTTCAAACTTTTTCTTGATCTTATCCATCATACCAATGTTTTTTGCTCAACAACTGACACATTTGTGAGCATACCTCCACCGCGAATTGACTTTATACAAAGGGCTTAAGCCCTCCCCAACCGGAACAAATGTTTGAGGGGCCCTACAAGCTTCCTATATTAATTTTTCGCCACGATTTTGTGTTGAAAAGATGCGTCATTGAACGCTGATTCGTTTGATATGCGAACGACCCATTTTTGATCAACCTATGACAGTTTTGTGTGCTATAACGTAATTGGCTTTAGATAAAGGGCGTTTACCACCCTCCGGTGTTAGGGTCACGGCTTACTCTCGCCAGGAGTCTGTCAAGCCGCGATGGCGAAGCGGTTAGCGTGCTGGAGCCACACTCAGAGGGCCCGGGATCGAGACCCCACCGAACCCTTTATTTTTTTTTCAAACTTTCAAACTTTTTCTTGATCTTATCCATCATACCAATGTTTTTTGCTCAACAACTGACACATTTGTGAGCATACCTCCACCGCGAATTGACTTTATACAAAGGGCTTAAGCCCTCCCCAACCGGAACAAATGTTTGAGGGGCCCTACAAGCTTCCTATATTAATATTTCGCCACGATTTTGTGTTGAAAAGATGCGTCATTGAACGCTGATTCGTTTGATATGCGAACGACCCATTTTTGATCAACCTATGACAGTTTTGTGTGCTATAACGTAATTGGCTTTAGATAAAGGGCGTTTACCACCCTCCGGTGTTAGGGTCACGGCTTACTCTCGCCAGGAGTCTGTCAAGCCGCGACGGCGAAGCGGTTAGCGTGCTGGAGCCACACTCAGAGGGCCCGGGATCGAGACCCCACCGAACCCTTTATTTTTTTTTCAAACTTTCAAACTTTTTCTTGATCTTATCCATCATACCAATGTTTTTTGCTCAACAACTGACACATTTGTGAGCATACCTCCACCGCGAATTGACTTTATACAAAGGGCTTAAGCCCTCCCCAACCGGAACAAATGTTTGAGGGGCCCTACAAGCTTCCTATATTAATTTTTCGCCACGATTTTGTGTTGAAAAGATGCGTCATTGAACGCTGATTCGTTTGATATGCGAACGACCCATTTTTGATCAACCTATGACAGTTTTGTGTGCTATAACGTAATTGGCTTTAGATAAAGGGCGTTTACCACCCTCCGGTGTTAGGGTCACGGCTTACTCTCGCCAGGAGTCTGTCAAGCCGCGATGGCGAAGCGGTTAGCGTGCTGGAGCCACACTCAGAGGGCCCGGGATCGAGACCCCACCGAACCCTTTATTTTTTTTTCAAACTTTCAAACTTTTTCTTGATCTTATCCATCATACCAATGTTTTTTGCTCAACAACTGACACATTTGTGAGCATACCTCCACCGCGAATTGACTTTATACAAAGGGCTTAAGCCCTCCCCAACCGGAACAAATGTTTGAGGGGCCCTACAAGCTTCCTATATTAATTTTTCGCCACGATTTTGTGTTGAAAAGATGCGTCATTGAACGCTGATTCGTTTGATATGCGAACGACCCATTTTTGATCAACCTATGACAGTTTTGTGTGCTATAACGTAATTGGCTTTAGATAAAGGGCGTTTACCACCCTCCGGTGTTAGGGTCACGGCTTACTCTCGCCAGGAGTCTGTCAAGCCGCGATGGCGAAGCGGTTAGCGTGCTGGAGCCACACTCAGAGGGCCCGGGATCGAGACCCCACCGAACCCTTTATTTTTTTTTCAAACTTTCAAACTTTTTCTTGATCTTATCCATCATACCAATGTTTTTTGCTCAACAACTGACACATTTGTGAGCATACCTCCACCGCGAATTGACTTTATACAAAGGGCTTAAGCCCTCCCCAACCGGAACAAATGTTTGAGGGGCCCTACAAGCTTCCTATATTAATTTTTCGCCACGATTTTGTGTTGAAAAGATGCGTCATTGAACGCTGATTCGTTTGATATGCGAACGACCCATTTTTGATCAACCTATGACAGTTTTGTGTGCTATAACGTAATTGGCTTTAGATAAAGGGCGTTTACCACCCTCCGGTGTTAGGGTCACGGCTTACTCTCGCCAGGAGTCTGTCAAGCCGCGACGGCGAAGCGGTTAGCGTGCTGGAGCCACACTCAGAGGGCCCGGGATCGAGACCCCACCGAACCCTTTATTTTTTTTTCAAACTTTCAAACTTTTTCTTGATCTTATCCATCATACCAATGTTTTTTGCTCAACAACTGACACATTTGTGAGCATACCTCCACCGCGAATTGACTTTATACAAAGGGCTTAAGCCCTCCCCAACCGGAACAAATGTTTGAGGGGCCCTACAAGCTTCCTATATTAATTTTTCGCCACGATTTTGTGTTGAAAAGATGCGTCATTGAACGCTGATTCGTTTGATATGCGAACGACCCATTTTTGATCAACCTATGACAGTTTTGTGTGCTATAACGTAATTGGCTTTAGATAAAGGGCGTTTACCACCCTCCGGTGTTAGGGTCACGGCTTACTCTCGCCAGGAGTCTGTCAAGCCGCGATGGCGAAGCGGTTAGCGTGCTGGAGCCACACTCAGAGGGCCCGGGATCGAGACCCCACCGAACCCTTTATTTTTTTTTCAAACTTTCAAACTTTTTCTTGATCTTATCCATCATACCAATGTTTTTTGCTCAACAACTGACACATTTGTGAGCATACCTCCACCGCGAATTGACTTTATACAAAGGGCTTAAGCCCTCCCCAACCGGAACAAATGTTTGAGGGGCCCTACAAGCTTCCTATATTAATTTTTCGCCACGATTTTGTGTTGAAAAGATGCGTCATTGAACGCTGATTCGTTTGATATGCGAACGACCCATTTTTGATCAACCTATGACAGTTTTGTGTGCTATAACGTAATTGGCTTTAGATAAAGGGCGTTTACCACCCTCCGGTGTTAGGGTCACGGCTTACTCTCGCCAGGAGTCTGTCAAGCCGCGATGGCGAAGCGGTTAGCGTGCTGGAGCCACACTCAGAGGGCCCGGGATCGAGACCCCACCGAACCCTTTATTTTTTTTTCAAACTTTCAAACTTTTTCTTGATCTTATCCATCATACCAATGTTTTTTGCTCAACAACTGACACATTTGTGAGCATACCTCCACCGCGAATTGACTTTATACAAAGGGCTTAAGCCCTCCCCAACCGGAACAAATGTTTGAGGGGCCCTACAAGCTTCCTATATTAATTTTTCGCCACGATTTTGTGTTGAAAAGATGCGTCATTGAACGCTGATTCGTTTGATATGCGAACGACCCATTTTTGATCAACCTATGACAGTTTTGTGTGCTATAACGTAATTGGCTTTAGATAAAGGGCGTTTACCACCCTCCGGTGTTAGGGTCACGGCTTACTCTCGCCAGGAGTCTGTCAAGCCGCGATGGCGAAGCGGTTAGCGTGCTGGAGCCACACTCAGAGGGCCCGGGATCGAGACCCCACCGAACCCTTTATTTTTTTTTCAAACTTTCAAACTTTTTCTTGATCTTATCCATCATACCAATGTTTTTTGCTCAACAACTGACACATTTGTGAGCATACCTCCACCGCGAATTGACTTTATACAAAGGGCTTAAGCCCTCCCCAACCGGAACAAATGTTTGAGGGGCCCTACAAGCTTCCTATATTAATTTTTCGCCACGATTTTGTGTTGAAAAGATGCGTCATTGAACGCTGATTCGTTTGATATGCGAACGACCCATTTTTGATCAACCTATGACAGTTTTGTGTGCTATAACGTAATTGGCTTTAGATAAAGGGCGTTTACCACCCTCCGGTGTTAGGGTCACGGCTTACTCTCGCCAGGAGTCTGTCAAGCCGCGACGGCGAAGCGGTTAGCGTGCTGGAGCCACACTCAGAGGGCCCGGGATCGAGACCCCACCGAACCCTTTATTTTTTTTTCAAACTTTCAAACTTTTTCTTGATCTTATCCATCATACCAATGTTTTTTGCTCAACAACTGACACATTTGTGAGCATACCTCCACCGCGAATTGACTTTATACAAAGGGCTTAAGCCCTCCCCAACCGGAACAAATGTTTGAGGGGCCCTACAAGCTTCCTATATTAATTTTTCGCCACGATTTTGTGTTGAAAAGATGCGTCATTGAACGCTGATTCGTTTGATATGCGAACGACCCATTTTTGATCAACCTATGACAGTTTTGTGTGCTATAACGTAATTGGCTTTAGATAAAGGGCGTTTACCACCCTCCGGTGTTAGGGTCACGGCTTACTCTCGCCAGGAGTCTGTCAAGCCGCGATGGCGAAGCGGTTAGCGTGCTGGAGCCACACTCAGAGGGCCCGGGATCGAGACCCCACCGAACCCTTTATTTTTTTTTCAAACTTTCAAACTTTTTCTTGATCTTATCCATCATACCAATGTTTTTTGCTCAACAACTGACACATTTGTGAGCATACCTCCACCGCGAATTGACTTTATACAAAGGGCTTAAGCCCTCCCCAACCGGAACAAATGTTTGAGGGGCCCTACAAGCTTCCTATATTAATTTTTCGCCACGATTTTGTGTTGAAAAGATGCGTCATTGAACGCTGATTCGTTTGATATGCGAACGACCCATTTTTGATCAACCTATGACAGTTTTGTGTGCTATAACGTAATTGGCTTTAGATAAAGGGCGTTTACCACCCTCCGGTGTTAGGGTCACGGCTTACTCTCGCCAGGAGTCTGTCAAGCCGCGATGGCGAAGCGGTTAGCGTGCTGGAGCCACACTCAGAGGGCCCGGGATCGAGACCCCACCGAACCCTTTATTTTTTTTTCAAACTTTCAAACTTTTTCTTGATCTTATCCATCATACCAATGTTTTTTGCTCAACAACTGACACATTTGTGAGCATACCTCCACCGCGAATTGACTTTATACAAAGGGCTTAAGCCCTCCCCAACCGGAACAAATGTTTGAGGGGCCCTACAAGCTTCCTATATTAATTTTTCGCCACGATTTTGTGTTGAAAAGATGCGTCATTGAACGCTGATTCGTTTGATATGCGAACGACCCATTTTTGATCAACCTATGACAGTTTTGTGTGCTATAACGTAATTGGCTTTAGATAAAGGGCGTTTACCACCCTCCGGTGTTAGGGTCACGGCTTACTCTCGCCAGGAGTCTGTCAAGCCGCGATGGCGAAGCGGTTAGCGTGCTGGAGCCACACTCAGAGGGCCCGGGATCGAGACCCCACCGAACCCTTTATTTTTTTTTCAAACTTTCAAACTTTTTCTTGATCTTATCCATCATACCAATGTTTTTTGCTCAACAACTGACACATTTGTGAGCATACCTCCACCGCGAATTGACTTTATACAAAGGGCTTAAGCCCTCCCCAACCGGAACAAATGTTTGAGGGGCCCTACAAGCTTCCTATATTAATTTTTCGCCACGATTTTGTGTTGAAAAGATGCGTCATTGAACGCTGATTCGTTTGATATGCGAACGACCCATTTTTGATCAACCTATGACAGTTTTGTGTGCTATAACGTAATTGGCTTTAGATAAAGGGCGTTTACCACCCTCCGGTGTTAGGGTCACGGCTTACTCTCGCCAGGAGTCTGTCAAGCCGCGATGGCGAAGCGGTTAGCGTGCTGGAGCCACACTCAGAGGGCCCGGGATCGAGACCCCACCGAACCCTTTATTTTTTTTTCAAACTTTCAAACTTTTTCTTGATCTTATCCATCATACCAATGTTTTTTGCTCAACAACTGACACATTTGTGAGCATACCTCCACCGCGAATTGACTTTATACAAAGGGCTTAAGCCCTCCCCAACCGGAACAAATGTTTGAGGGGCCCTACAAGCTTCCTATATTAATTTTTCGCCACGATTTTGTGTTGAAAAGATGCGTCATTGAACGCTGATTCGTTTGATATGCGAACGACCCATTTTTGATCAACCTATGACAGTTTTGTGTGCTATAACGTAATTGGCTTTAGATAAAGGGCGTTTACCACCCTCCGGTGTTAGGGTCACGGCTTACTCTCGCCAGGAGTCTGTCAAGCCGCGATGGCGAAGCGGTTAGCGTGCTGGAGCCACACTCAGAGGGCCCGGGATCGAGACCCCACCGAACCCTTTATTTTTTTTTCAAACTTTCAAACTTTTTCTTGATCTTATCCATCATACCAATGTTTTTTGCTCAACAACTGACACATTTGTGAGCATACCTCCACCGCGAATTGACTTTATACAAAGGGCTTAAGCCCTCCCCAACCGGAACAAATGTTTGAGGGGCCCTACAAGCTTCCTATATTAATTTTTCGCCACGATTTTGTGTTGAAAAGATGCGTCATTGAACGCTGATTCGTTTGATATGCGAACGACCCATTTTTGATCAACCTATGACAGTTTTGTGTGCTATAACGTAATTGGCTTTAGATAAAGGGCGTTTACCACCCTCCGGTGTTAGGGTCACGGCTTACTCTCGCCAGGAGTCTGTCAAGCCGCGATGGCGAAGCGGTTAGCGTGCTGGAGCCACACTCAGAGGGCCCGGGATCGAGACCCCACCGAACCCTTTATTTTTTTTTCAAACTTTCAAACTTTTTCTTGATCTTATCCATCATACCAATGTTTTTTGCTCAACAACTGACACATTTGTGAGCATACCTCCACCGCGAATTGACTTTATACAAAGGGCTTAAGCCCTCCCCAACCGGAACAAATGTTTGAGGGGCCCTACAAGCTTCCTATATTAATTTTTCGCCACGATTTTGTGTTGAAAAGATGCGTCATTGAACGCTGATTCGTTTGATATGCGAACGACCCATTTTTGATCAACCTATGACAGTTTTGTGTGCTATAACGTAATTGGCTTTAGATAAAGGGCGTTTACCACCCTCCGGTGTTAGGGTCACGGCTTACTCTCGCCAGGAGTCTGTCAAGCCGCGATGGCGAAGCGGTTAGCGTGCTGGAGCCACACTCAGAGGGCCCGGGATCGAGACCCCACCGAACCCTTTATTTTTTTTTCAAACTTTCAAACTTTTTCTTGATCTTATCCATCATACCAATGTTTTTTGCTCAACAACTGACACATTTGTGAGCATACCTCCACCGCGAATTGACTTTATACAAAGGGCTTAAGCCCTCCCCAACCGGAACAAATGTTTGAGGGGCCCTACAAGCTTCCTATATTAATTTTTCGCCACGATTTTGTGTTGAAAAGATGCGTCATTGAACGCTGATTCGTTTGATATGCGAACGACCCATTTTTGATCAACCTATGACAGTTTTGTGTGCTATAACGTAATTGGCTTTAGATAAAGGGCGTTTACCACCCTCCGGTGTTAGGGTCACGGCTTACTCTCGCCAGGAGTCTGTCAAGCCGCGACGGCGAAGCGGTTAGCGTGCTGGAGCCACACTCAGAGGGCCCGGGATCGAGACCCCACCGAACCCTTTATTTTTTTTTCAAACTTTCAAACTTTTTCTTGATCTTATCCATCATACCAATGTTTTTTGCTCAACAACTGACACATTTGTGAGCATACCTCCACCGCGAATTGACTTTATACAAAGGGCTTAAGCCCTCCCCAACCGGAACAAATGTTTGAGGGGCCCTACAAGCTTCCTATATTAATTTTTCGCCACGATTTTGTGTTGAAAAGATGCGTCATTGAACGCTGATTCGTTTGATATGCGAACGACCCATTTTTGATCAACCTATGACAGTTTTGTGTGCTATAACGTAATTGGCTTTAGATAAAGGGCGTTTACCACCCTCCGGTGTTAGGGTCACGGCTTACTCTCGCCAGGAGTCTGTCAAGCCGCGATGGCGAAGCGGTTAGCGTGCTGGAGCCACACTCAGAGGGCCCGGGATCGAGACCCCACCGAACCCTTTATTTTTTTTTCAAACTTTCAAACTTTTTCTTGATCTTATCCATCATACCAATGTTTTTTGCTCAACAACTGACACATTTGTGAGCATACCTCCACCGCGAATTGACTTTATACAAAGGGCTTAAGCCCTCCCCAACCGGAACAAATGTTTGAGGGGCCCTACAAGCTTCCTATATTAATTTTTCGCCACGATTTTGTGTTGAAAAGATGCGTCATTGAACGCTGATTCGTTTGATATGCGAACGACCCATTTTTGATCAACCTATGACAGTTTTGTGTGCTATAACGTAATTGGCTTTAGATAAAGGGCGTTTACCACCCTCCGGTGTTAGGGTCACGGCTTACTCTCGCCAGGAGTCTGTCAAGCCGCGATGGCGAAGCGGTTAGCGTGCTGGAGCCACACTCAGAGGGCCCGGGATCGAGACCCCACCGAACCCTTTATTTTTTTTTCAAACTTTCAAACTTTTTCTTGATCTTATCCATCATACCAATGTTTTTTGCTCAACAACTGACACATTTGTGAGCATACCTCCACCGCGAATTGACTTTATACAAAGGGCTTAAGCCCTCCCCAACCGGAACAAATGTTTGAGGGGCCCTACAAGCTTCCTATATTAATTTTTCGCCACGATTTTGTGTTGAAAAGATGCGTCATTGAACGCTGATTCGTTTGATATGCGAACGACCCATTTTTGATCAACCTATGACAGTTTTGTGTGCTATAACGTAATTGGCTTTAGATAAAGGGCGTTTACCACCCTCCGGTGTTAGGGTCACGGCTTACTCTCGCCAGGAGTCTGTCAAGCCGCGATGGCGAAGCGGTTAGCGTGCTGGAGCCACACTCAGAGGGCCCGGGATCGAGACCCCACCGAACCCTTTATTTTTTTTTTCAAACTTTCAAACTTTTTCTTGATCTTATCCATCATACCAATGTTTTTTGCTCAACAACTGACACATTTGTGAGCATACCTCCACCGCGAATTGACTTTATACAAAGGGCTTAAGCCCTCCCCAACCGGAACAAATGTTTGAGGGGCCCTACAAGCTTCCTATATTAATTTTTCGCCACGATTTTGTGTTGAAAAGATGCGTCATTGAACGCTGATTCGTTTGATATGCGAACGACCCATTTTTGATCAACCTATGACAGTTTTGTGTGCTATAACGTAATTGGCTTTAGATAAAGGGCGTTTACCACCCTCCGGTGTTAGGGTCACGGCTTACTCTCGCCAGGAGTCTGTCAAGCCGCGATGGCGAAGCGGTTAGCGTGCTGGAGCCACACTCAGAGGGCCCGGGATCGAGACCCCACCGAACCCTTTATTTTTTTTTCAAACTTTCAAACTTTTTCTTGATCTTATCCATCATACCAATGTTTTTTGCTCAACAACTGACACATTTGTGAGCATACCTCCACCGCGAATTGACTTTATACAAAGGGCTTAAGCCCTCCCCAACCGGAACAAATGTTTGAGGGGCCCTACAAGCTTCCTATATTAATTTTTCGCCACGATTTTGTGTTGAAAAGATGCGTCATTGAACGCTGATTCGTTTGATATGCGAACGACCCATTTTTGATCAACCTATGACAGTTTTGTGTGCTATAACGTAATTGGCTTTAGATAAAGGGCGTTTACCACCCTCCGGTGTTAGGGTCACGGCTTACTCTCGCCAGGAGTCTGTCAAGCCGCGATGGCGAAGCGGTTAGCGTGCTGGAGCCACACTCAGAGGGCCCGGGATCGAGACCCCACCGAACCCTTTATTTTTTTTTCAAACTTTCAAACTTTTTCTTGATCTTATCCATCATACCAATGTTTTTTGCTCAACAACTGACACATTTGTGAGCATACCTCCACCGCGAATTGACTTTATACAAAGGGCTTAAGCCCTCCCCAACCGGAACAAATGTTTGAGGGGCCCTACAAGCTTCCTATATTAATTTTTCGCCACGATTTTGTGTTGAAAAGATGCGTCATTGAACGCTGATTCGTTTGATATGCGAACGACCCATTTTTGATCAACCTATGACAGTTTTGTGTGCTATAACGTAATTGGCTTTAGATAAAGGGCGTTTACCACCCTCCGGTGTTAGGGTCACGGCTTACTCTCGCCAGGAGTCTGTCAAGCCGCGATGGCGAAGCGGTTAGCGTGCTGGAGCCACACTCAGAGGGCCCGGGATCGAGACCCCACCGAACCCTTTATTTTTTTTTCAAACTTTCAAACTTTTTCTTGATCTTATCCATCATACCAATGTTTTTTGCTCAACAACTGACACATTTGTGAGCATACCTCCACCGCGAATTGACTTTATACAAAGGGCTTAAGCCCTCCCCAACCGGAACAAATGTTTGAGGGGCCCTACAAGCTTCCTATATTAATTTTTCGCCACGATTTTGTGTTGAAAAGATGCGTCATTGAACGCTGATTCGTTTGATATGCGAACGACCCATTTTTGATCAACCTATGACAGTTTTGTGTGCTATAACGTAATTGGCTTTAGATAAAGGGCGTTTACCACCCTCCGGTGTTAGGGTCACGGCTTACTCTCGCCAGGAGTCTGTCAAGCCGCGATGGCGAAGCGGTTAGCGTGCTGGAGCCACACTCAGAGGGCCCGGGATCGAGACCCCACCGAACCCTTTATTTTTTTTTCAAACTTTCAAACTTTTTCTTGATCTTATCCATCATACCAATGTTTTTTGCTCAACAACTGACACATTTGTGAGCATACCTCCACCGCGAATTGACTTTATACAAAGGGCTTAAGCCCTCCCCAACCGGAACAAATGTTTGAGGGGCCCTACAAGCTTCCTATATTAATTTTTCGCCACGATTTTGTGTTGAAAAGATGCGTCATTGAACGCTGATTCGTTTGATATGCGAACGACCCATTTTTGATCAACCTATGACAGTTTTGTGTGCTATAACGTAATTGGCTTTAGATAAAGGGCGTTTACCACCCTCCGGTGTTAGGGTCACGGCTTACTCTCGCCAGGAGTCTGTCAAGCCGCGATGGCGAAGCGGTTAGCGTGCTGGAGCCACACTCAGAGGGCCCGGGATCGAGACCCCACCGAACCCTTTATTTTTTTTTCAAACTTTCAAACTTTTTCTTGATCTTATCCATCATACCAATGTTTTTTGCTCAACAACTGACACATTTGTGAGCATACCTCCACCGCGAATTGACTTTATACAAAGGGCTTAAGCCCTCCCCAACCGGAACAAATGTTTGAGGGGCCCTACAAGCTTCCTATATTAATTTTTCGCCACGATTTTGTGTTGAAAAGATGCGTCATTGAACGCTGATTCGTTTGATATGCGAACGACCCATTTTTGATCAACCTATGACAGTTTTGTGTGCTATAACGTAATTGGCTTTAGATAAAGGGCGTTTACCACCCTCCGGTGTTAGGGTCACGGCTTACTCTCGCCAGGAGTCTGTCAAGCCGCGATGGCGAAGCGGTTAGCGTGCTGGAGCCACACTCAGAGGGCCCGGGATCGAGACCCCACCGAACCCTTTATTTTTTTTTCAAACTTTCAAACTTTTTCTTGATCTTATCCATCATACCAATGTTTTTTGCTCAACAACTGACACATTTGTGAGCATACCTCCACCGCGAATTGACTTTATACAAAGGGCTTAAGCCCTCCCCAACCGGAACAAATGTTTGAGGGGCCCGACAAGCTTCCTATATTAATTTTTCGCCACGATTTTGTGTTGAAAAGATGCGTCATTGAACGCTGATTCGTTTGATATGCGAACGACCCATTTTTGATCAACCTATGACAGTTTTGTGTGCTATAACGTAATTGGCTTTAGATAAAGGGCGTTTACCACCCTCCGGTGTTAGGGTCACGGCTTACTCTCGCCAGGAGTCTGTCAAGCCGCGATGGCGAAGCGGTTAGCGTGCTGGAGCCACACTCAGAGGGCCCGGGATCGAGACCCCACCGAACCCTTTATTTTTTTTTCAAACTTTCAAACTTTTTCTTGATCTTATCCATCATACCAATGTTTTTTGCTCAACAACTGACACATTTGTGAGCATACCTCCACCGCGAATTGACTTTATACAAAGGGCTTAAGCCCTCCCCAACCGGAACAAATGTTTGAGGGGCCCTACAAGCTTCCTATATTAATTTTTCGCCACGATTTTGTGTTGAAAAGATGCGTCATTGAACGCTGATTCGTTTGATATGCGAACGACCCATTTTTGATCAACCTATGACAGTTTTGTGTGCTATAACGTAATTGGCTTTAGATAAAGGGCGTTTACCACCCTCCGGTGTTAGGGTCACGGCTTACTCTCGCCAGGAGTCTGTCAAGCCGCGATGGCGAAGCGGTTAGCGTGCTGGAGCCACACTCAGAGGGCCCGGGATCGAGACCCCACCGAACCCTTTATTTTTTTTTCAAACTTTCAAACTTTTTCTTGATCTTATCCATCATACCAATGTTTTTTGCTCAACAACTGACACATTTGTGAGCATACCTCCACCGCGAATTGACTTTATACAAAGGGCTTAAGCCCTCCCCAACCGGAACAAATGTTTGAGGGGCCCTACAAGCTTCCTATATTAATTTTTCGCCACGATTTTGTGTTGAAAAGATGCGTCATTGAACGCTGATTCGTTTGATATGCGAACGACCCATTTTTGATCAACCTATGACAGTTTTGTGTGCTATAACGTAATTGGCTTTAGATAAAGGGCGTTTACCACCCTCCGGTGTTAGGGTCACGGCTTACTCTCGCCAGGAGTCTGTCAAGCCGCGATGGCGAAGCGGTTAGCGTGCTGGAGCCACACTCAGAGGGCCCGGGATCGAGACCCCACCGAACCCTTTATTTTTTTTTCAAACTTTCAAACTTTTTCTTGATCTTATCCATCATACCAATGTTTTTTGCTCAACAACTGACACATTTGTGAGCATACCTCCACCGCGAATTGACTTTATACAAAGGGCTTAAGCCCTCCCCAACCGGAACAAATGTTTGAGGGGCCCTACAAGCTTCCTATATTAATTTTTCGCCACGATTTTGTGTTGAAAAGATGCGTCATTGAACGCTGATTCGTTTGATATGCGAACGACCCATTTTTGATCAACCTATGACAGTTTTGTGTGCTATAACGTAATTGGCTTTAGATAAAGGGCGTTTACCACCCTCCGGTGTTAGGGTCACGGCTTACTCTCGCCAGGAGTCTGTCAAGCCGCGATGGCGAAGCGGTTAGCGTGCTGCAGCCACACTCAGAGGGCCCGGGATCGAGACCCCACCGAACCCTTTATTTTTTTTTCAAACTTTCAAACTTTTTCTTGATCTTATCCATCATACCAATGTTTTTTGCTCAACAACTGACACATTTGTGAGCATACCTCCACCGCGAATTGACTTTATACAAAGGGCTTAAGCCCTCCCCAACCGGAACAAATGTTTGAGGGGCCCTACAAGCTTCCTATATTAATTTTTCGCCACGATTTTGTGTTGAAAAGATGCGTCATTGAACGCTGATTCGTTTGATATGCGAACGACCCATTTTTGATCAACCTATGACAGTTTTGTGTGCTATAACGTAATTGGCTTTAGATAAAGGGCGTTTACCACCCTCCGGTGTTAGGGTCACGGCTTACTCTCGCCAGGAGTCTGTCAAGCCGCGATGGCGAAGCGGTTAGCGTGCTGGAGCCACACTCAGAGGGCCCGGGATCGAGACCCCACCGAACCCTTTATTTTTTTTTCAAACTTTCAAACTTTTTCTTGATCTTATCCATCATACCAATGTTTTTTGCTCAACAACTGACACATTTGTGAGCATACCTCCACCGCGAATTGACTTTATACAAAGGGCTTAAGCCCTCCCCAACCGGAACAAATGTTTGAGGGGCCCTACAAGCTTCCTATATTAATTTTTCGCCACGATTTTGTGTTGAAAAGATGCGTCATTGAACGCTGATTCGTTTGATATGCGAACGACCCATTTTTGATCAACCTATGACAGTTTTGTGTGCTATAACGTAATTGGCTTTAGATAAAGGGCGTTTACCACCCTCCGGTGTTAGGGTCACGGCTTACTCTCGCCAGGAGTCTGTCAAGCCGCGATGGCGAAGCGGTTAGCGTGCTGGAGCCACACTCAGAGGGCCCGGGATCGAGACCCCACCGAACCCTTTATTTTTTTTTCAAACTTTCAAACTTTTTCTTGATCTTATCCATCATACCAATGTTTTTTGCTCAACAACTGACACATTTGTGAGCATACCTCCACCGCGAATTGACTTTATACAAAGGGCTTAAGCCCTCCCCAACCGGAACAAATGTTTGAGGGGCCCGACAAGCTTCCTATATTAATTTTTCGCCACGATTTTGTGTTGAAAAGATGCGTCATTGAACGCTGATTCGTTTGATATGCGAACGACCCATTTTTGATCAACCTATGACAGTTTTGTGTGCTATAACGTAATTGGCTTTAGATAAAGGGCGTTTACCACCCTCCGGTGTTAGGGTCACGGCTTACTCTCGCCAGGAGTCTGTCAAGCCGCGATGGCGAAGCGGTTAGCGTGCTGGAGCCACACTCAGAGGGCCCGGGATCGAGACCCCACCGAACCCTTTATTTTTTTTTCAAACTTTCAAACTTTTTCTTGATCTTATCCATCATACCAATGTTTTTTGCTCAACAACTGACACATTTGTGAGCATACCTCCACCGCGAATTGACTTTATACAAAGGGCTTAAGCCCTCCCCAACCGGAACAAATGTTTGAGGGGCCCTACAAGCTTCCTATATTAATTTTTCGCCACGATTTTGTGTTGAAAAGATGCGTCATTGAACGCTGATTCGTTTGATATGCGAACGACCCATTTTTGATCAACCTATGACAGTTTTGTGTGCTATAACGTAATTGGCTTTAGATAAAGGGCGTTTACCACCCTCCGGTGTTAGGGTCACGGCTTACTCTCGCCAGGAGTCTGTCAAGCCGCGATGGCGAAGCGGTTAGCGTGCTGGAGCCACACTCAGAGGGCCCGGGATCGAGACCCCACCGAACCCTTTATTTTTTTTTCAAACTTTCAAACTTTTTCTTGATCTTATCCATCATACCAATGTTTTTTGCTCAACAACTGACACATTTGTGAGCATACCTCCACCGCGAATTGACTTTATACAAAGGGCTTAAGCCCTCCCCAACCGGAACAAATGTTTGAGGGGCCCTACAAGCTTCCTATATTAATTTTTCGCCACGATTTTGTGTTGAAAAGATGCGTCATTGAACGCTGATTCGTTTGATATGCGAACGACCCATTTTTGATCAACCTATGACAGTTTTGTGTGCTATAACGTAATTGGCTTTAGATAAAGGGCGTTTACCACCCTCCGGTGTTAGGGTCACGGCTTACTCTCGCCAGGAGTCTGTCAAGCCGCGATGGCGAAGCGGTTAGCGTGCTGGAGCCACACTCAGAGGGCCCGGGATCGAGACCCCACCGAACCCTTTATTTTTTTTTCAAACTTTCAAACTTTTTCTTGATCTTATCCATCATACCAATGTTTTTTGCTCAACAACTGACACATTTGTGAGCATACCTCCACCGCGAATTGACTTTATACAAAGGGCTTAAGCCCTCCCCAACCGGAACAAATGTTTGAGGGGCCCTACAAGCTTCCTATATTAATTTTTCGCCACGATTTTGTGTTGAAAAGATGCGTCATTGAACGCTGATTCGTTTGATATGCGAACGACCCATTTTTGATCAACCTATGACAGTTTTGTGTGCTATAACGTAATTGGCTTTAGATAAAGGGCGTTTACCACCCTCCGGTGTTAGGGTCACGGCTTACTCTCGCCAGGAGTCTGTCAAGCCGCGATGGCGAAGCGGTTAGCGTGCTGGAGCCACACTCAGAGGGCCCGGGATCGAGACCCCACCGAACCCTTTATTTTTTTTTCAAACTTTCAAACTTTTTCTAGATCTTATCCATCATACCAATGTTTTTTGCTCAACAACTGACACATTTGTGAGCATACCTCCACCGCGAATTGACTTTATACAAAGGGCTTAAGCCCTCCCCAACCGGAACAAATGTTTGAGGGGCCCTACAAGCTTCCTATATTAATTTTTCGCCACGATTTTGTGTTGAAAAGATGCGTCATTGAACGCTGATTCGTTTGATATGCGAACGACCCATTTTTGATCAACCTATGACAGTTTTGTGTGCTATAACGTAATTGGCTTTAGATAAAGGGCGTTTACCACCCTCCGGTGTTAGGGTCACGGCTTACTCTCGCCAGGAGCCTGTCAAGCCGCGATGGCGAAGCGGTTAGCGTGCTGGAGCCACACTCAGAGGGCCCGGGATCGAGACCCCACCGAACCCTTTATTTTTTTTTCAAACTTTCAAACTTTTTCTTGATCTTATCCATCATACCAATGTTTTTTGCTCAACAACTGACACATTTGTGAGCATACCTCCACCGCGAATTGACTTTATACAAAGGGCTTAAGCCCTCCCCAACCGGAACAAATGTTTGAGGGGCCCTACAAGCTTCCTATATTAATTTTTCGCCACGATTTTGTGTTGAAAAGATGCGTCATTGAACGCTGATTCGTTTGATATGCGAACGACCCATTTTTGATCAACCTATGACAGTTTTGTGTGCTATAACGTAATTGGCTTTAGATAAAGGGCGTTTACCACCCTCCGGTGTTAGGGTCACGGCTTACTCTCGCCAGGAGTCTGTCAAGCCGCGATGGCGAAGCGGTTAGCGTGCTGGAGCCACACTCAGAGGGCCCGGGATCGAGACCCCACCGAACCCTTTATTTTTTTTTCAAACTTTCAAACTTTTTCTTGATCTTATCCATCATACCAATGTTTTTTGCTCAACAACTGACACATTTGTGAGCATACCTCCACCGCGAATTGACTTTATACAAAGGGCTTAAGCCCTCCCCAACCGGAACAAATGTTTGAGGGGCCCTACAAGCTTCCTATATTAATTTTTCGCCACGATTTTGTGTTGAAAAGATGCGTCATTGAACGCTGATTCGTTTGATATGCGAACGACCCATTTTTGATCAACCTATGACAGTTTTGTGTGCTATAACGTAATTGGCTTTAGATAAAGGGCGTTTACCACCCTCCGGTGTTAGGGTCACGGCTTACTCTCGCCAGGAGTCTGTCAAGCCGCGATGGCGAAGCGGTTAGCGTGCTGGAGCCACACTCAGAGGGCCCGGGATCGAGACCCCACCGAACCCTTTATTTTTTTTTCAAACTTTCAAACTTTTTCTTGATCTTATCCATCATACCAATGTTTTTTGCTCAACAACTGACACATTTGTGAGCATACCTCCACCGCGAATTGACTTTATACAAAGGGCTTAAGCCCTCCCCAACCGGAACAAATGTTTGAGGGGCCCTACAAGCTTCCTATATTAATTTTTCGCCACGATTTTGTGTTGAAAAGATGCGTCATTGAACGCTGATTCGTTTGATATGCGAACGACCCATTTTTGATCAACCTATGACAGTTTTGTGTGCTATAACGTAATTGGCTTTAGATAAAGGGCGTTTACCACCCTCCGGTGTTAGGGTCACGGCTTACTCTCGCCAGGAGTCTGTCAAGCCGCGATGGCGAAGCGGTTAGCGTGCTGGAGCCACACTCAGAGGGCCCGGGATCGAGACCCCACCGAACCCTTTATTTTTTTTTCAAACTTTCAAACTTTTTCTTGATCTTATCCATCATACCAATGTTTTTTGCTCAACAACTGACACATTTGTGAGCATACCTCCACCGCGAATTGACTTTATACAAAGGGCTTAAGCCCTCCCCAACCGGAACAAATGTTTGAGGGGCCCTACAAGCTTCCTATATTAATTTTTCGCCACGATTTTGTGTTGAAAAGATGCGTCATTGAACGCTGATTCGTTTGATATGCGAACGACCCATTTTTGATCAACCTATGACAGTTTTGTGTGCTATAACGTAATTGGCTTTAGATAAAGGGCGTTTACCACCCTCCGGTGTTAGGGTCACGGCTTACTCTCGCCAGGAGTCTGTCAAGCCGCGATGGCGAAGCGGTTAGCGTGCTGGAGCCACACTCAGAGGGCCCGGGATCGAGACCCCACCGAACCCTTTATTTTTTTTTCAAACTTTCAAACTTTTTCTTGATCTTATCCATCATACCAATGTTTTTTGCTCAACAACTGACACATTTGTGAGCATACCTCCACCGCGAATTGACTTTATACAAAGGGCTTAAGCCCTCCCCAACCGGAACAAATGTTTGAGGGGCCCGACAAGCTTCCTATATTAATTTTTCGCCACGATTTTGTGTTGAAAAGATGCGTCATTGAACGCTGATTCGTTTGATATGCGAACGACCCATTTTTGATCAACCTATGACAGTTTTGTGTGCTATAACGTAATTGGCTTTAGATAAAGGGCGTTTACCACCCTCCGGTGTTAGGGTCACGGCTTACTCTCGCCAGGAGTCTGTCAAGCCGCGATGGCGAAGCGGTTAGCGTGCTGGAGCCACACTCAGAGGGCCCGGGATCGAGACCCCACCGAACCCTTTATTTTTTTTTCAAACTTTCAAACTTTTTCTTGATCTTATCCATCATACCAATGTTTTTTGCTCAACAACTGACACATTTGTGAGCATACCTCCACCGCGAATTGACTTTATACAAAGGGCTTAAGCCCTCCCCAACCGGAACAAATGTTTGAGGGGCCCTACAAGCTTCCTATATTAATTTTTCGCCACGATTTTGTGTTGAAAAGATGCGTCATTGAACGCTGATTCGTTTGATATGCGAACGACCCATTTTTGATCAACCTATGACAGTTTTGTGTGCTATAACGTAATTGGCTTTAGATAAAGGGCGTTTACCACCCTCCGGTGTTAGGGTCACGGCTTACTCTCGCCAGGAGTCTGTCAAGCCGCGATGGCGAAGCGGTTAGCGTGCTGGAGCCACACTCAGAGGGCCCGGGATCGAGACCCCACCGAACCCTTTATTTTTTTTTCAAACTTTCAAACTTTTTCTTGATCTTATCCATCATACCAATGTTTTTTGCTCAACAACTGACACATTTGTGAGCATACCTCCACCGCGAATTGACTTTATACAAAGGGCTTAAGCCCTCCCCAACCGGAACAAATGTTTGAGGGGCCCTACAAGCTTCCTATATTAATTTTTCGCCACGATTTTGTGTTGAAAAGATGCGTCATTGAACGCTGATTCGTTTGATATGCGAACGACCCATTTTTGATCAACCTATGACAGTTTTGTGTGCTATAACGTAATTGGCTTTAGATAAAGGGCGTTTACCACCCTCCGGTGTTAGGGTCACGGCTTACTCTCGCCAGGAGTCTGTCAAGCCGCGATGGCGAAGCGGTTAGCGTGCTGGAGCCACACTCAGAGGGCCCGGGATCGAGACCCCACCGAACCCTTTATTTTTTTTTCAAACTTTCAAACTTTTTCTTGATCTTATCCATCATACCAATGTTTTTTGCTCAACAACTGACACATTTGTGAGCATACCTCCACCGCGAATTGACTTTATACAAAGGGCTTAAGCCCTCCCCAACCGGAACAAATGTTTGAGGGGCCCTACAAGCTTCCTATATTAATTTTTCGCCACGATTTTGTGTTGAAAAGATGCGTCATTGAACGCTGATTCGTTTGATATGCGAACGACCCATTTTTGATCAACCTATGACAGTTTTGTGTGCTATAACGTAATTGGCTTTAGATAAAGGGCGTTTACCACCCTCCGGTGTTAGGGTCACGGCTTACTCTCGCCAGGAGTCTGTCAAGCCGCGATGGCGAAGCGGTTAGCGTGCTGGAGCCACACTCAGAGGGCCCGGGATCGAGACCCCACCGAACCCTTTATTTTTTTTTCAAACTTTCAAACTTTTTCTTGATCTTATCCATCATACCAATGTTTTTTGCTCAACAACTGACACATTTGTGAGCATACCTCCACCGCGAATTGACTTTATACAAAGGGCTTAAGCCCTCCCCAACCGGAACAAATGTTTGAGGGGCCCTACAAGCTTCCTATATTAATTTTTCGCCACGATTTTGTGTTGAAAAGATGCGTCATTGAACGCTGATTCGTTTGATATGCGAACGACCCATTTTTGATCAACCTATGACAGTTTTGTGTGCTATAACGTAATTGGCTTTAGATAAAGGGCGTTTACCACCCTCCGGTGTTAGGGTCACGGCTTACTCTCGCCAGGAGTCTGTCAAGCCGCGATGGCGAAGCGGTTAGCGTGCTGGAGCCACACTCAGAGGGCCCGGGATCGAGACCCCACCGAACCCTTTATTTTTTTTTCAAACTTTCAAACTTTTTCTTGATCTTATCCATCATACCAATGTTTTTTGCTCAACAACTGACACATTTGTGAGCATACCTCCACCGCGAATTGACTTTATACAAAGGGCTTAAGCCCTCCCCAACCGGAACAAATGTTTGAGGGGCCCTACAAGCTTCCTATATTAATTTTTCGCCACGATTTTGTGTTGAAAAGATGCGTCATTGAACGCTGATTCGTTTGATATGCGAACGACCCATTTTTGATCAACCTATGACAGTTTTGTGTGCTATAACGTAATTGGCTTTAGATAAAGGGCGTTTACCACCCTCCGGTGTTAGGGTCACGGCTTACTCTCGCCAGGAGTCTGTCAAGCCGCGATGGCGAAGCGGTTAGCGTGCTGGAGCCACACTCAGAGGGCCCGGGATCGAGACCCCACCGAACCCTTTATTTTTTTTTCAAACTTTCAAACTTTTTCTTGATCTTATCCATCATACCAATGTTTTTTGCTCAACAACTGACACATTTGTGAGCATACCTCCACCGCGAATTGACTTTATACAAAGGGCTTAAGCCCTCCCCAACCGGAACAAATGTTTGAGGGGCCCTACAAGCTTCCTATATTAATTTTTCGCCACGATTTTGTGTTGAAAAGATGCGTCATTGAACGCTGATTCGTTTGATATGCGAACGACCCATTTTTGATCAACCTATGACAGTTTTGTGTGCTATAACGTAATTGGCTTTAGATAAAGGGCGTTTACCACCCTCCGGTGTTAGGGTCACGGCTTACTCTCGCCAGGAGTCTGTCAAGCCGCGATGGCGAAGCGGTTAGCGTGCTGGAGCCACACTCAGAGGGCCCGGGATCGAGACCCCACCGAACCCTTTATTTTTTTTTCAAACTTTCAAACTTTTTCTTGATCTTATCCATCATACCAATGTTTTTTGCTCAACAACTGACACATTTGTGAGCATACCTCCACCGCGAATTGACTTTATACAAAGGGCTTAAGCCCTCCCCAACCGGAACAAATGTTTGAGGGGCCCTACAAGCTTCCTATATTAATTTTTCGCCACGATTTTGTGTTGAAAAGATGCGTCATTGAACGCTGATTCGTTTGATATGCGAACGACCCATTTTTGATCAACCTATGACAGTTTTGTGTGCTATAACGTAATTGGCTTTAGATAAAGGGCGTTTACCACCCTCCGGTGTTAGGGTCACGGCTTACTCTCGCCAGGAGTCTGTCAAGACGCGATGGCGAAGCGGTTAGCGTGCTGGAGCCACACTCAGAGGGCCCGGGATCGAGACCCCACCGAACCCTTTATTTTTTTTTCAAACTTTCAAACTTTTTCTTGATCTTATCCATCATACCAATGTTTTTTGCTCAACAACTGACACATTTGTGAGCATACCTCCACCGCGAATTGACTTTATACAAAGGGCTTAAGCCCTCCCCAACCGGAACAAATGTTTGAGGGGCCCTACAAGCTTCCTATATTAATTTTTCGCCACGATTTTGTGTTGAAAAGATGCGTCATTGAACGCTGATTCGTTTGATATGCGAACGACCCATTTTTGATCAACCTATGACAGTTTTGTGTGCTATAACGTAATTGGCTTTAGATAAAGGGCGTTTACCACCCTCCGGTGTTAGGGTCACGGCTTACTCTCGCCAGGAGTCTGTCAAGCCGCGATGGCGAAGCGGTTAGCGTGCTGGAGCCACACTCAGAGGGCCCGGGATCGAGACCCCACCGAACCCTTTATTTTTTTTTCAAACTTTCAAACTTTTTCTTGATCTTATCCATCATACCAATGTTTTTTGCTCAACAACTGACACATTTGTGAGCATACCTCCACCGCGAATTGACTTTATACAAAGGGCTTAAGCCCTCCCCAACCGGAACAAATGTTTGAGGGGCCCTACAAGCTTCCTATATTAATTTTTCGCCACGATTTTGTGTTGAAAAGATGCGTCATTGAACGCTGATTCGTTTGATATGCGAACGACCCATTTTTGATCAACCTATGACAGTTTTGTGTGCTATAACGTAATTGGCTTTAGATAAAGGGCGTTTACCACCCTCCGGTGTTAGGGTCACGGCTTACTCTCGCCAGGAGTCTGTCAAGCCGCGATGGCGAAGCGGTTAGCGTGCTGGAGCCACACTCAGAGGGCCCGGGATCGAGACCCCACCGAACCCTTTATTTTTTTTTCAAACTTTCAAACTTTTTCTTGATCTTATCCATCATACCAATGTTTTTTGCTCAACAACTGACACATTTGTGAGCATACCTCCACCGCGAATTGACTTTATACAAAGGGCTTAAGCCCTCCCCAACCGGAACAAATGTTTGAGGGGCCCTACAAGCTTCCTATATTAATTTTTCGCCACGATTTTGTGTTGAAAAGATGCGTCATTGAACGCTGATTCGTTTGATATGCGAACGACCCATTTTTGATCAACCTATGACAGTTTTGTGTGCTATAACGTAATTGGCTTTAGATAAAGGGCGTTTACCACCCTCCGGTGTTAGGGTCACGGCTTACTCTCGCCAGGAGTCTGTCAAGCCGCGATGGCGAAGCGGTTAGCGTGCTGGAGCCACACTCAGAGGGCCCGGGATCGAGACCCCACCGAACCCTTTATTTTTTTTTCAAACTTTCAAACTTTTTCTTGATCTTATCCATCATACCAATGTTTTTTGCTCAACAACTGACACATTTGTGAGCATACCTCCACCGCGAATTGACTTTATACAAAGGGCTTAAGCCCTCCCCAACCGGAACAAATGTTTGAGGGGCCCTACAAGCTTCCTATATTAATTTTTCGCCACGATTTTGTGTTGAAAAGATGCGTCATTGAACGCTGATTCGTTTGATATGCGAACGACCCATTTTTGATCAACCTATGACAGTTTTGTGTGCTATAACGTAATTGGCTTTAGATAAAGGGCGTTTACCACCCTCCGGTGTTAGGGTCACGGCTTACTCTCGCCAGGAGTCTGTCAAGCCGCGATGGCGAAGCGGTTAGCGTGCTGGAGCCACACTCAGAGGGCCCGGGATCGAGACCCCACCGAACCCTTTATTTTTTTTTCAAACTTTCAAACTTTTTCTTGATCTTATCCATCATACCAATGTTTTTTGCTCAACAACTGACACATTTGTGAGCATACCTCCACCGCGAATTGACTTTATACAAAGGGCTTAAGCCCTCCCCAACCGGAACAAATGTTTGAGGGGCCCTACAAGCTTCCTATATTAATTTTTCGCCACGATTTTGTGTTGAAAAGATGCGTCATTGAACGCTGGTTCGTTTGATATGCGAACGACCCATTTTTGATCAACCTATGACAGTTTTGTGTGCTATAACGTAATTGGCTTTAGATAAAGGGCGTTTACCACCCTCCGGTGTTAGGGTCACGGCTTACTCTCGCCAGGAGTCTGTCAAGCCGCGATGGCGAAGCGGTTAGCGTGCTGGAGCCACACTCAGAGGGCCCGGGATCGAGACCCCACCGAACCCTTTATTTTTTTTTCAAACTTTCAAACTTTTTCTTGATCTTATCCATCATACCAATGTTTTTTGCTCAACAACTGACACATTTGTGAGCATACCTCCACCGCGAATTGACTTTATACAAAGGGCTTAAGCCCTCCCCAACCGGAACAAATGTTTGAGGGGCCCTACAAGCTTCCTATATTAATTTTTCGCCACGATTTTGTGTTGAAAAGATGCGTCATTGAACGCTGATTCGTTTGATATGCGAACGACCCATTTTTGATCAACCTATGACAGTTTTGTGTGCTATAACGTAATTGGCTTTAGATAAAGGGCGTTTACCACCCTCCGGTGTTAGGGTCACGGCTTACTCTCGCCAGGAGTCTGTCAAGCCGCGATGGCGAAGCGGTTAGCGTGCTGGAGCCACACTCAGAGGGCCCGGGATCGAGACCCCACCGAACCCTTTATTTTTTTTTCAAACTTTCAAACTTTTTCTTGATCTTATCCATCATACCAATGTTTTTTGCTCAACAACTGACACATTTGTGAGCATACCTCCACCGCGAATTGACTTTATACAAAGGGCTTAAGCCCTCCCCAACCGGAACAAATGTTTGAGGGGCCCTACAAGCTTCCTATATTAATTTTTCGCCACGATTTTGTGTTGAAAAGATGCGTCATTGAACGCTGGTTCGTTTGATATGCGAACGACCCATTTTTGATCAACCTATGACAGTTTTGTGTGCTATAACGTAATTGGCTTTAGATAAAGGGCGTTTACCACCCTCCGGTGTTAGGGTCACGGCTTACTCTCGCCAGGAGTCTGTCAAGCCGCGATGGCGAAGCGGTTAGCGTGCTGGAGCCACACTCAGAGGGCCCGGGATCGAGACCCCACCGAACCCTTTATTTTTTTTTCAAACTTTCAAACTTTTTCTTGATCTTATCCATCATACCAATGTTTTTTGCTCAACAACTGACACATTTGTGAGCATACCTCCACCGCGAATTGACTTTATACAAAGGGCTTAAGCCCTCCCCAACCGGAACAAATGTTTGAGGGGCCCTACAAGCTTCCTATATTAATTTTTCGCCACGATTTTGTGTTGAAAAGATGCGTCATTGAACGCTGATTCGTTTGATATGCGAACGACCCATTTTTGATCAACCTATGACAGTTTTGTGTGCTATAACGTAATTGGCTTTAGATAAAGGGCGTTTACCACCCTCCGGTGTTAGGGTCACGGCTTACTCTCGCCAGGAGTCTGTCAAGCCGCGATGGCGAAGGGGTTAGCGTGCTGGAGCCACACTCAGAGGGCCCGGGATCGAGACCCCACCGAACCCTTTATTTTTTTTTCAAACTTTCAAACTTTTTCTTGATCTTATCCATCATACCAATGTTTTTTGCTCAACAACTGACACATTTGTGAGCATACCTCCACCGCGAATTGACTTTATACAAAGGGCTTAAGCCCTCCCCAACCGGAACAAATGTTTGAGGGGCCCTACAAGCTTCCTATATTAATTTTTCGCCACGATTTTGTGTTGAAAAGATGCGTCATTGAACGCTGGTTCGTTTGATATGCGAACGACCCATTTTTGATCAACCTATGACAGTTTTGTGTGCTATAACGTAATTGGCTTTAGATAAAGGGCGTTTACCACCCTCCGGTGTTAGGGTCACGGCTTACTCTCGCCAGGAGTCTGTCAAGCCGCGATGGCGAAGCGGTTAGCGTGCTGGAGCCACACTCAGAGGGCCCGGGATCGAGACCCCACCGAACCCTTTATTTTTTTTTCAAACTTTCAAACTTTTTCTTGATCTTATCCATCATACCAATGTTTTTTGCTCAACAACTGACACATTTGTGAGCATACCTCCACCGCGAATTGACTTTATACAAAGGGCTTAAGCCCTCCCCAACCGGAACAAATGTTTGAGGGGCCCTACAAGCTTCCTATATTAATTTTTCGCCACGATTTTGTGTTGAAAAGATGCGTCATTGAACGCTGATTCGTTTGATATGCGAACGACCCATTTTTGATCAACCTATGACAGTTTTGTGTGCTATAACGTAATTGGCTTTAGATAAAGGGCGTTTACCACCCTCCGGTGTTAGGGTCACGGCTTACTCTCGCCAGGAGTCTGTCAAGCCGCGATGGCGAAGCGGTTAGCGTGCTGGAGCCACACTCAGAGGGCCCGGGATCGAGACCCCACCGAACCCTTTATTTTTTTTTCAAACTTTCAAACTTTTTCTTGATCTTATCCATCATACCAATGTTTTTTGCTCAACAACTGACACATTTGTGAGCATACCTCCACCGCGAATTGACTTTATACAAAGGGCTTAAGCCCTCCCCAACCGGAACAAATGTTTGAGGGGCCCTACAAGCTTCCTATATTAATTTTTCGCCACGATTTTGTGTTGAAAAGATGCGTCATTGAACGCTGATTCGTTTGATATGCGAACGACCCATTTTTGATCAACCTATGACAGTTTTGTGTGCTATAACGTAATTGGCTTTAAATAAAGGGCGTTTACCACCCTCCGGTGTTAGGGTCACGGCTTACTCTCGCCAGGAGTCTGTCAAGCCGCGATGGCGAAGCGGTTAGCGTGCTGGAGCCACACTCAGAGGGCCCGGGATCGAGACCCCACCGAACCCTTTATTTTTTTTTTCAAACTTTCAAACTTTTTCTTGATCTTATCCATCATACCAATGTTTTTTGCTCAACAACTGACACATTTGTGAGCATACCTCCACCGCGAATTGACTTTATACAAAGGGCTTAAGCCCTCCCCAACCGGAACAAATGTTTGAGGGGCCCTACAAGCTTCCTATATTAATTTTTCGCCACGATTTTGTGTTGAAAAGATGCGTCATTGAACGCTGATTCGTTTGATATGCGAACGACCCATTTTTGATCAACCTATGACAGTTTTGTGTGCTATAACGTAATTGGCTTTAGATAAAGGGCGTTTACCACCCTCCGGTGTTAGGGTCACGGCTTACTCTCGCCAGGAGTCTGTCAAGCCGCGATGGCGAAGCGGTTAGCGTGCTGGAGCCACACTCAGAGGGCCCGGGATCGAGACCCCACCGAACCCTTTATTTTTTTTTCAAACTTTCAAACTTTTTCTTGATCTTATCCATCATACCAATGTTTTTTGCTCAACAACTGACACATTTGTGAGCATACCTCCACCGCGAATTGACTTTATACAAAGGGCTTAAGCCCTCCCCAACAGGAACAAATGTTTGAGGGGCCCTACAAGCTTCCTATATTAATTTTTCGCCACGATTTTGTGTTGAAAAGATGCGTCATTGAACGCTGGTTCGTTTGATATGCGAACGACCCATTTTTGATCAACCTATGACAGTTTTGTGTGCTATAACGTAATTGGCTTTAGATAAAGGGCGTTTACCACCCTCCGGTGTTAGGGTCACGGCTTACTCTCGCCAGGAGTCTGTCAAGCCGCGATGGCGAAGCGGTTAGCGTGCTGGAGCCACACTCAGAGGGCCCGGGATCGAGACCCCACCGAACCCTTTATTTTTTTTTCAAACTTTCAAACTTTTTCTTGATCTTATCCATCATACCAATGTTTTTTGCTCAACAACTGACACATTTGTGAGCATACCTCCACCGCGAATTGACTTTATACAAAGGGCTTAAGCCCTCCCCAACCGGAACAAATGTTTGAGGGGCCCTACAAGCTTCCTATATTAATTTTTCGCCACGATTTTGTGTTGAAAAGATGCGTCATTGAACGCTGATTCGTTTGATATGCGAACGACCCATTTTTGATCAACCTATGACAGTTTTGTGTGCTATAACGTAATTGGCTTTAGATAAAGGGCGTTTACCACCCTCCGGTGTTAGGGTCACGGCTTACTCTCGCCAGGAGTCTGTCAAGCCGCGATGGCGAAGCGGTTAGCGTGCTGGAGCCACACTCAGAGGGCCCGGGATCGAGACCCCACCGAACCCTTTATTTTTTTTTCAAACTTTCAAACTTTTTCTTGATCTTATCCATCATACCAATGTTTTTTGCTCAACAACTGACACATTTGTGAGCATACCTCCACCGCGAATTGACTTTATACAAAGGGCTTAAGCCCTCCCCAACCGGAACAAATGTTTGAGGGGCCCTACAAGCTTCCTATATTAATTTTTCGCCACGATTTTGTGTTGAAAAGATGCGTCATTGAACGCTGATTCGTTTGATATGCGAACGACCCATTTTTGATCAACCTATGACAGTTTTGTGTGCTATAACGTAATTGGCTTTAGATAAAGGGCGTTTACCACCCTCCGGTGTTAGGGTCACGGCTTACTCTCGCCAGGAGTCTGTCAAGCCGCGATGGCGAAGCGGTTAGCGTGCTGGAGCCACACTCAGAGGGCCCGGGATCGAGACCCCACCGAACCCTTTATTTTTTTTTCAAACTTTCAAACTTTTTCTTGATCTTATCCATCATACCAATGTTTTTTGCTCAACAACTGACACATTTGTGAGCATACCTCCACCGCGAATTGACTTTATACAAAGGGCTTAAGCCCTCCCCAACCGGAACAAATGTTTGAGGGGCCCTACAAGCTTCCTATATTAATTTTTCGCCACGATTTTGTGTTGAAAAGATGCGTCATTGAACGCTGGTTCGTTTGATATGCGAACGACCCATTTTTGATCAACCTATGACAGTTTTGTGTGCTATAACGTAATTGGCTTTAGATAAAGGGCGTTTACCACCCTCCGGTGTTAGGGTCACGGCTTACTCTCGCCAGGAGTCTGTCAAGCCGCGATGGCGAAGCGGTTAGCGTGCTGGAGCCACACTCAGAGGGCCCGGGATCGAGACCCCACCGAACCCTTTATTTTTTTTTCAAACTTTCAAACTTTTTCTTGATCTTATCCATCATACCAATGTTTTTTGCTCAACAACTGACACATTTGTGAGCATACCTCCACCGCGAATTGACTTTATACAAAGGGCTTAAGCCCTCCCCAACCGGAACAAATGTTTGAGGGGCTCTACAAGCTTCCTATATTAATTTTTCGCCACGATTTTGTGTTGAAAAGATGCGTCATTGAACGCTGATTCGTTTGATATGCGAACGACCCATTTTTGATCAACCTATGACAGTTTTGTGTGCTATAACGTAATTGGCTTTAGATAAAGGGCGTTTACCACCCTCCGGTGTTAGGGTCACGGCTTACTCTCGCCAGGAGTCTGTCAAGCCGCGATGGCGAAGCGGTTAGCGTGCTGGAGCCACACTCAGAGGGCCCGGGATCGAGACCCCACCGAACCCTTTATTTTTTTTTCAAACTTTCAAACTTTTTCTTGATCTTATCCATCATACCAATGTTTTTTGCTCAACAACTGACACATTTGTGAGCATACCTCCACCGCGAATTGACTTTATACAAAGGGCTTAAGCCCTCCCCAACCGGAACAAATGTTTGAGGGGCCCTACAAGCTTCCTATATTAATTTTTCGCCACGATTTTGTGTTGAAAAGATGCGTCATTGAACGCTGGTTCGTTTGATATGCGAACGACCCATTTTTGATCAACCTATGACAGTTTTGTGTGCTATAACGTAATTGGCTTTAGATAAAGGGCGTTTACCACCCTCCGGTGTTAGGGTCACGGCTTACTCTCGCCAGGAGTCTGTCAAGCCGCGATGGCGAAGCGGTTAGCGTGCTGGAGCCACACTCAGAGGGCCCGGGATCGAGACCCCACCGAACCCTTTATTTTTTTTTCAAACTTTCAAACTTTTTCTTGATCTTATCCATCATACCAATGTTTTTTGCTCAACAACTGACACATTTGTGAGCATACCTCCACCGCGAATTGACTTTATACAAAGGGCTTAAGCCCTCCCCAACCGGAACAAATGTTTGAGGGGCCCTACAAGCTTCCTATATTAATTTTTCGCCACGATTTTGTGTTGAAAAGATGCGTCATTGAACGCTGATTCGTTTGATATGCGAACGACCCATTTTTGATCAACCTATGACAGTTTTGTGTGCTATAACGTAATTGGCTTTAGATAAAGGGCGTTTACCACCCTCCGGTGTTAGGGTCACGGCTTACTCTCGCCAGGAGTCTGTCAAGCCGCGATGGCGAAGCGGTTAGCGTGCTGGAGCCACACTCAGAGGGCCCGGGATCGAGACCCCACCGAACCCTTTATTTTTTTTTCAAACTTTCAAACTTTTTCTTGATCTTATCCATCATACCAATGTTTTTTGCTCAACAACTGACACATTTGTGAGCATACCTCCACCGCGAATTGACTTTATACAAAGGGCTTAAGCCCTCCCCAACCGGAACAAATGTTTGAGGGGCCCTACAAGCTTCCTATATTAATTTTTCGCCACGATTTTGTGTTGAAAAGATGCGTCATTGAACGCTGATTCGTTTGATATGCGAACGACCCATTTTTGATCAACCTATGACAGTTTTGTGTGCTATAACGTAATTGGCTTTAGATAAAGGGCGTTTACCACCCTCCGGTGTTAGGGTCACGGCTTACTCTCGCCAGGAGTCTGTCAAGCCGCGATGGCGAAGCGGTTAGCGTGCTGGAGCCACACTCAGAGGGCCCGGGATCGAGACCCCACCGAACCCTTTATTTTTTTTTCAAACTTTCAAACTTTTTCTTGATCTTATCCATCATACCAATGTTTTTTGCTCAACAACTGACACATTTGTGAGCATACCTCCACCGCGAATTGACTTTATACAAAGGGCTTAAGCCCTCCCCAACCGGAACAAATGTTTGAGGGGCCCTACAAGCTTCCTATATTAATTTTTCGCCACGATTTTGTGTTGAAAAGATGCGTCATTGAACGCTGGTTCGTTTGATATGCGAACGACCCATTTTTGATCAACCTATGACAGTTTTGTGTGCTATAACGTAATTGGCTTTAGATAAAGGGCGTTTACCACCCTCCGGTGTTAGGGTCACGGCTTACTCTCGCCAGGAGTCTGTCAAGCCGCGATGGCGAAGCGGTTAGCGTGCTGGAGCCACACTCAGAGGGCCCGGGATCGAGACCCCACCGAACCCTTTATTTTTTTTTCAAACTTTCAAACTTTTTCTTGATCTTATCCATCATACCAATGTTTTTTGCTCAACAACTGACACATTTGTGAGCATACCTCCACCGCGAATTGACTTTATACAAAGGGCTTAAGCCCTCCCCAACCGGAACAAATGTTTGAGGGGCCCTACAAGCTTCCTATATTAATTTTTCGCCACGATTTTGTGTTGAAAAGATGCGTCATTGAACGCTGATTCGTTTGATATGCGAACGACCCATTTTTGATCAACCTATGACAGTTTTGTGTGCTATAACGTAATTGGCTTTAGATAAAGGGCGTTTACCACCCTCCGGTGTTAGGGTCACGGCTTACTCTCGCCAGGAGTCTGTCAAGCCGCGATGGCGAAGCGGTTAGCGTGCTGGAGCCACACTCAGAGGGCCCGGGATCGAGACCCCACCGAACCCTTTATTTTTTTTTCAAACTTTCAAACTTTTTCTTGATCTTATCCATCATACCAATGTTTTTTGCTCAACAACTGACACATTTGTGAGCATACCTCCACCGCGAATTGACTTTATACAAAGGGCTTAAGCCCTCCCCAACCGGAACAAATGTTTGAGGGGCCCTACAAGCTTCCTATATTAATTTTTCGCCACGATTTTGTGTTGAAAAGATGCGTCATTGAACGCTGGTTCGTTTGATATGCGAACGACCCATTTTTGATCAACCTATGACAGTTTTGTGTGCTATAACGTAATTGGCTTTAGATAAAGGGCGTTTACCACCCTCCGGTGTTAGGGTCACGGCTTACTCTCGCCAGGAGTCTGTCAAGCCGCGATGGCGAAGCGGTTAGCGTGCTGGAGCCACACTCAGAGGGCCCGGGATCGAGACCCCACCGAACCCTTTATTTTTTTTTCAAACTTTCAAACTTTTTCTTGATCTTATCCATCATACCAATGTTTTTTGCTCAACAACTGACACATTTGTGAGCATACCTCCACCGCGAATTGACTTTATACAAAGGGCTTAAGCCCTCCCCAACCGGAACAAATGTTTGAGGGGCCCTACAAGCTTCCTATATTAATTTTTCGCCACGATTTTGTGTTGAAAAGATGCGTCATTGAACGCTGATTCGTTTGATATGCGAACGACCCATTTTTGATCAACCTATGACAGTTTTGTGTGCTATAACGTAATTGGCTTTAGATAAAGGGCGTTTACCACCCTCCGGTGTTAGGGTCACGGCTTACTCTCGCCAGGAGTCTGTCAAGCCGCGATGGCGAAGCGGTTAGCGTGCTGGAGCCACACTCAGAGGGCCCGGGATCGAGACCCCACCGAACCCTTTATTTTTTTTTCAAACTTTCAAACTTTTTCTTGATCTTATCCATCATACCAATGTTTTTTGCTCAACAACTGACACATTTGTGAGCATACCTCCACCGCGAATTGACTTTATACAAAGGGCTTAAGCCCTCCCCAACCGGAACAAATGTTTGAGGGGCCCTACAAGCTTCCTATATTAATTTTTCGCCACGATTTTGTGTTGAAAAGATGCGTCATTGAACGCTGATTCGTTTGATATGCGAACGACCCATTTTTGATCAACCTATGACAGTTTTGTGTGCTATAACGTAATTGGCTTTAGATAAAGGGCGTTTACCACCCTCCGGTGTTAGGGTCACGGCTTACTCTCGCCAGGAGTCTGTCAAGCCGCGATGGCGAAGCGGTTAGCGTGCTGGAGCCACACTCAGAGGGCCCGGGATCGAGACCCCACCGAACCCTTTATTTTTTTTTCAAACTTTCAAACTTTTTCTTGATCTTATCCATCATACCAATGTTTTTTGCTCAACAACTGACACATTTGTGAGCATACCTCCACCGCGAATTGACTTTATACAAAGGGCTTAAGCCCTCCCCAACCGGAACAAATGTTTGAGGGGCCCTACAAGCTTCCTATATTAATTTTTCGCCACGATTTTGTGTTGAAAAGATGCGTCATTGAACGCTGATTCGTTTGATATGCGAACGACCCATTTTTGATCAACCTATGACAGTTTTGTGTGCTATAACGTAATTGGCTTTAGATAAAGGGC
The DNA here is from genome assembly GCA_029955415.1 of Lottia scabra. NCBI lineage: Eukaryota > Metazoa > Mollusca > Gastropoda > Lottiidae > Lottia > Lottia scabra. The sequence goes on along the minus strand of JARJEI010000051.1, from coordinate 54,891 downwards.
GTTTACCACCCTCCGGTGTTAGGGTCACGGCTTACTCTCGCCAGGAGTCTGTCAAGCCGCGATGGCGAAGCGGTTAGCGTGCTGGAGCCACACTCAGAGGGCCCGGGATCGAGACCCCACCGAACCCTTTATTTTTTTTTCAAACTTTCAAACTTTTTCTTGATCTTATCCATCATACCAATGTTTTTTGCTCAACAACTGACACATTTGTGAGCATACCTCCACCGCGAATTGACTTTATACAAAGGGCTTAAGCCCTCCCCAACCGGAACAAATGTTTGAGGGGCCCTACAAGCTTCCTATATTAATTTTTCGCCACGATTTTGTGTTGAAAAGATGCGTCATTGAACGCTGATTCGTTTGATATGCGAACGACCCATTTTTGATCAACCTATGACAGTTTTGTGTGCTATAACGTAATTGGCTTTAGATAAAGGGCGTTTACCACCCTCCGGTGTTAGGGTCACGGCTTACTCTCGCCAGGAGTCTGTCGAGCCGCGATGGCGAAGCGGTTAGCGTGCTGGAGCCACACTCAGAGGGCCCGGGATCGAGACCCCACCGAACCCTTTATTTTTTTTTCAAACTTTCAAACTTTTTCTTGATCTTATCCATCATACCAATGTTTTTTGCTCAACAACTGACACATTTGTGAGCATACCTCCACCGCGAATTGACTTTATACAAAGGGCTTAAGCCCTCCCCAACCGGAACAAATGTTTGAGGGGCCCTACAAGCTTCCTATATTAATTTTTCGCCACGATTTTGTGTTGAAAAGATGCGTCATTGAACGCTGATTCGTTTGATATGCGAACGACCCATTTTTGATCAACCTATGACAGTTTTGTGTGCTATAACGTAATTGGCTTTAGATAAAGGGCGTTTACCACCCTCCGGTGTTAGGGTCACGGCTTACTCTCGCCAGGAGTCTGTCAAGCCGCGATGGCGAAGCGGTTAGCGTGCTGGAGCCACACTCAGAGGGCCCGGGATCGAGACCCCACCGAACCCTTTATTTTTTTTTCAAACTTTCAAACTTTTTCTTGATCTTATCCATCATACCAATGTTTTTTGCTCAACAACTGACACATTTGTGAGCATACCTCCACCGCGAATTGACTTTATACAAAGGGCTTAAGCCCTCCCCAACCGGAACAAATGTTTGAGGGGCCCTACAAGCTTCCTATATTAATTTTTCGCCACGATTTTGTGTTGAAAAGATGCGTCATTGAACGCTGATTCGTTTGATATGCGAACGACCCATTTTTGATCAACCTATGACAGTTTTGTGTGCTATAACGTAATTGGCTTTAGATAAAGGGCGTTTACCACCCTCCGGTGTTAGGGTCACGGCTTACTCTCGCCAGGAGTCTGTCAAGCCGCGATGGCGAAGCGGTTAGCGTGCTGGAGCCACACTCAGAGGGCCCGGGATCGAGACCCCACCGAACCCTTTATTTTTTTTTCAAACTTTCAAACTTTTTCTTGATCTTATCCATCATACCAATGTTTTTTGCTCAACAACTGACACATTTGTGAGCATACCTCCACCGCGAATTGACTTTATACAAAGGGCTTAAGCCCTCCCCAACCGGAACAAATGTTTGAGGGGCCCTACAAGCTTCCTATATTAATTTTTCGCCACGATTTTGTGTTGAAAAGATGCGTCATTGAACGCTGATTCGTTTGATATGCGAACGACCCATTTTTGATCAACCTATGACAGTTTTGTGTGCTATAACGTAATTGGCTTTAGATAAAGGGCGTTTACCACCCTCCGGTGTTAGGGTCACGGCTTACTCTCGCCAGGAGTCTGTCAAGCCGCGATGGCGAAGCGGTTAGCGTGCTGGAGCCACACTCAGAGGGCCCGGGATCGAGACCCCACCGAACCCTTTATTTTTTTTTCAAACTTTCAAACTTTTTCTTGATCTTATCCATCATACCAATGTTTTTTGCTCAACAACTGACACATTTGTGAGCATACCTCCACCGCGAATTGACTTTATACAAAGGGCTTAAGCCCTCCCCAACCGGAACAAATGTTTGAGGGGCCCTACAAGCTTCCTATATTAATTTTTCGCCACGATTTTGTGTTGAAAAGATGCGTCATTGAACGCTGGTTCGTTTGATATGCGAACGACCCATTTTTGATCAACCTATGACAGTTTTGTGTGCTATAACGTAATTGGCTTTAGATAAAGGGCGTTTACCACCCTCCGGTGTTAGGGTCACGGCTTACTCTCGCCAGGAGTCTGTCAAGCCGCGATGGCGAAGCGGTTAGCGTGCTGGAGCCACACTCAGAGGGCCCGGGATCGAGACCCCACCGAACCCTTTATTTTTTTTTCAAACTTTCAAACTTTTTCTTGATCTTATCCATCATACCAATGTTTTTTGCTCAACAACTGACACATTTGTGAGCATACCTCCACCGCGAATTGACTTTATACAAAGGGCTTAAGCCCTCCCCAACCGGAACAAATGTTTGAGGGGCCCTACAAGCTTCCTATATTAATTTTTCGCCACGATTTTGTGTTGAAAAGATGCGTCATTGAACGCTGATTCGTTTGATATGCGAACGACCCATTTTTGATCAACCTATGACAGTTTTGTGTGCTATAACGTAATTGGCTTTAGATAAAGGGCGTTTACCACCCTCCGGTGTTAGGGTCACGGCTTACTCTCGCCAGGAGTCTGTCAAGCCGCGATGGCGAAGCGGTTAGCGTGCTGGAGCCACACTCAGAGGGCCCGGGATCGAGACCCCACCGAACCCTTTATTTTTTTTTCAAACTTTCAAACTTTTTCTTGATCTTATCCATCATACCAATGTTTTTTGCTCAACAACTGACACATTTGTGAGCATACCTCCACCGCGAATTGACTTTATACAAAGGGCTTAAGCCCTCCCCAACCGGAACAAATGTTTGAGGGGCCCTACAAGCTTCCTATATTAATTTTTCGCCACGATTTTGTGTTGAAAAGATGCGTCATTGAACGCTGGTTCGTTTGATATGCGAACGACCCATTTTTGATCAACCTATGACAGTTTTGTGTGCTATAACGTAATTGGCTTTAGATAAAGGGCGTTTACCACCCTCCGGTGTTAGGGTCACGGCTTACTCTCGCCAGGAGTCTGTCAAGCCGCGATGGCGAAGCGGTTAGCGTGCTGGAGCCACACTCAGAGGGCCCGGGATCGAGACCCCACCGAACCCTTTATTTTTTTTTCAAACTTTCAAACTTTTTCTTGATCTTATCCATCATACCAATGTTTTTTGCTCAACAACTGACACATTTGTGAGCATACCTCCACCGCGAATTGACTTTATACAAAGGGCTTAAGCCCTCCCCAACCGGAACAAATGTTTGAGGGGCCCTACAAGCTTCCTATATTAATTTTTCGCCACGATTTTGTGTTGAAAAGATGCGTCATTGAACGCTGGTTCGTTTGATATGCGAACGACCCATTTTTGATCAACCTATGACAGTTTTGTGTGCTATAACGTAATTGGCTTTAGATAAAGGGCGTTTACCACCCTCCGGTGTTAGGGTCACGGCTTACTCTCGCCAGGAGTCTGTCAAGCCGCGATGGCGAAGCGGTTAGCGTGCTGGAGCCACACTCAGAGGGCCCGGGATCGAGACCCCACCGAACCCTTTATTTTTTTTTCAAACTTTCAAACTTTTTCTTGATCTTATCCATCATACCAATGTTTTTTGCTCAACAACTGACACATTTGTGAGCATACCTCCACCGCGAATTGACTTTATACAAAGGGCTTAAGCCCTCCCCAACCGGAACAAATGTTTGAGGGGCCCTACAAGCTTCCTATATTAATTTTTCGCCACGATTTTGTGTTGAAAAGATGCGTCATTGAACGCTGATTCGTTTGATATGCGAACGACCCATTTTTGATCAACCTATGACAGTTTTGTGTGCTATAACGTAATTGGCTTTAGATAAAGGGCGTTTACCACCCTCCGGTGTTAGGGTCACGGCTTACTCTCGCCAGGAGTCTGTCAAGCCGCGATGGCGAAGCGGTTAGCGTGCTGGAGCCACACTCAGAGGGCCCGGGATCGAGACCCCACCGAACCCTTTATTTTTTTTTCAAACTTTCAAACTTTTTCTTGATCTTATCCATCATACCAATGTTTTTTGCTCAACAACTGACACATTTGTGAGCATACCTCCACCGCGAATTGACTTTATACAAAGGGCTTAAGCCCTCCCCAACCGGAACAAATGTTTGAGGGGCCCTACAAGCTTCCTATATTAATTTTTCGCCACGATTTTGTGTTGAAAAGATGCGTCATTGAACGCTGGTTCGTTTGATATGCGAACGACCCATTTTTGATCAACCTATGACAGTTTTGTGTGCTATAACGTAATTGGCTTTAGATAAAGGGCGTTTACCACCCTCCGGTGTTAGGGTCACGGCTTACTCTCGCCAGGAGTCTGTCAAGCCGCGATGGCGAAGCGGTTAGCGTGCTGGAGCCACACTCAGAGGGCCCGGGATCGAGACCCCACCGAACCCTTTATTTTTTTTTCAAACTTTCAAACTTTTTCTTGATCTTATCCATCATACCAATGTTTTTTGCTCAACAACTGACACATTTGTGAGCATACCTCCACCGCGAATTGACTTTATACAAAGGGCTTAAGCCCTCCCCAACCGGAACAAATGTTTGAGGGGCCCTACAAGCTTCCTATATTAATTTTTCGCCACGATTTTGTGTTGAAAAGATGCGTCATTGAACGCTGATTCGTTTGATATGCGAACGACCCATTTTTGATCAACCTATGACAGTTTTGTGTGCTATAACGTAATTGGCTTTAGATAAAGGGCGTTTACCACCCTCCGGTGTTAGGGTCACGGCTTACTCTCGCCAGGAGTCTGTCAAGCCGCGATGGCGAAGCGGTTAGCGTGCTGGAGCCACACTCAGAGGGCCCGGGATCGAGACCCCACCGAACCCTTTATTTTTTTTTCAAACTTTCAAACTTTTTCTTGATCTTATCCATCATACCAATGTTTTTTGCTCAACAACTGACACATTTGTGAGCATACCTCCACCGCGAATTGACTTTATACAAAGGGCTTAAGCCCTCCCCAACCGGAACAAATGTTTGAGGGGCCCTACAAGCTTCCTATATTAATTTTTCGCCACGATTTTGTGTTGAAAAGATGCGTCATTGAACGCTGGTTCGTTTGATATGCGAACGACCCATTTTTGATCAACCTATGACAGTTTTGTGTGCTATAACGTAATTGGCTTTAGATAAAGGGCGTTTACCACCCTCCGGTGTTAGGGTCACGGCTTACTCTCGCCAGGAGTCTGTCAAGCCGCGATGGCGAAGCGGTTAGCGTGCTGGAGCCACACTCAGAGGGCCCGGGATCGAGACCCCACCGAACCCTTTATTTTTTTTTCAAACTTTCAAACTTTTTCTTGATCTTATCCATCATACCAATGTTTTTTGCTCAACAACTGACACATTTGTGAGCATACCTCCACCGCGAATTGACTTTATACAAAGGGCTTAAGCCCTCCCCAACCGGAACAAATGTTTGAGGGGCCCTACAAGCTTCCTATATTAATTTTTCGCCACGATTTTGTGTTGAAAAGGTGCGTCATTGAACGCTGATTCGTTTGATATGCGAACGACCCATTTTTGATCAACCTATGACAGTTTTGTGTGCTATAACGTAATTGGCTTTAGATAAAGGGCGTTTACCACCCTCCGGTGTTAGGGTCACGGCTTACTCTCGCCAGGAGTCTGTCAAGCCGCGATGGCGAAGCGGTTAGCGTGCTGGAGCCACACTCAGAGGGCCCGGGATCGAGACCCCACCGAACCCTTTATTTTTTTTTCAAACTTTCAAACTTTTTCTTGATCTTATCCATCATACCAATGTTTTTTGCTCAACAACTGACACATTTGTGAGCATACCTCCACCGCGAATTGACTTTATACAAAGGGCTTAAGCCCTCCCCAACCGGAACAAATGTTTGAGGGGCCCTACAAGCTTCCTATATTAATTTTTCGCCACGATTTTGTGTTGAAAAGATGCGTCATTGAACGCTGGTTCGTTTGATATGCGAACGACCCATTTTTGATCAACCTATGACAGTTTTGTGTGCTATAACGTAATTGGCTTTAGATAAAGGGCGTTTACCACCCTCCGGTGTTAGGGTCACGGCTTACTCTCGCCAGGAGTCTGTCAAGCCGCGATGGCGAAGCGGTTAGCGTGCTGGAGCCACACTCAGAGGGCCCGGGATCGAGACCCCACCGAACCCTTTATTTTTTTTTCAAACTTTCAAACTTTTTCTTGATCTTATCCATCATACCAATGTTTTTTGCTCAACAACTGACACATTTGTGAGCATACCTCCACCGCGAATTGACTTTATACAAAGGGCTTAAGCCCTCCCCAACCGGAACAAATGTTTGAGGGGCCCTACAAGCTTCCTATATTAATTTTTCGCCACGATTTTGTGTTGAAAAGATGCGTCATTGAACGCTGATTCGTTTGATATGCGAACGACCCATTTTTGATCAACCTATGACAGTTTTGTGTGCTATAACGTAATTGGCTTTAGATAAAGGGCGTTTACCACCCTCCGGTGTTAGGGTCACGGCTTACTCTCGCCAGGAGTCTGTCAAGCCGCGATGGCGAAGCGGTTAGCGTGCTGGAGCCACACTCAGAGGGCCCGGGATCGAGACCCCACCGAACCCTTTATTTTTTTTTCAAACTTTCAAACTTTTTCTTGATCTTATCCATCATACCAATGTTTTTTGCTCAACAACTGACACATTTGTGAGCATACCTCCACCGCGAATTGACTTTATACAAAGGGCTTAAGCCCTCCCCAACCGGAACAAATGTTTGAGGGGCCCTACAAGCTTCCTATATTAATTTTTCGCCACGATTTTGTGTTGAAAAGATGCGTCATTGAACGCTGGTTCGTTTGATATGCGAACGACCCATTTTTGATCAACCTATGACAGTTTTGTGTGCTATAACGTAATTGGCTTTAGATAAAGGGCGTTTACCACCCTCCGGTGTTAGGGTCACGGCTTACTCTCGCCAGGAGTCTGTCAAGCCGCGATGGCGAAGCGGTTAGCGTGCTGGAGCCACACTCAGAGGGCCCGGGATCGAGACCCCACCGAACCCTTTATTTTTTTTTCAAACTTTCAAACTTTTTCTTGATCTTATCCATCATACCAATGTTTTTTGCTCAACAACTGACACATTTGTGAGCATACCTCCACCGCGAATTGACTTTATACAAAGGGCTTAAGCCCTCCCCAACCGGAACAAATGTTTGAGGGGCCCCACAAGCTTCCTATATTAATTTTTCGCCACGATTTTGTGTTGAAAAGATGCGTCATTGAACGCTGATTCGTTTGATATGCGAACGACCCATTTTTGATCAACCTATGACAGTTTTGTGTGCTATAACGTAATTGGCTTTAGATAAAGGGCGTTTACCACCCTCCGGTGTTAGGGTCACGGCTTACTCTCGCCAGGAGTCTGTCAAGCCGCGATGGCGAAGCGGTTAGCGTGCTGGAGCCACACTCAGAGGGCCCGGGATCGAGACCCCACCGAACCCTTTATTTTTTTTTCAAACTTTCAAACTTTTTCTTGATCTTATCCATCATACCAATGTTTTTTGCTCAACAACTGACACATTTGTGAGCATACCTCCACCGCGAATTGACTTTATACAAAGGGCTTAAGCCCTCCCCAACCGGAACAAATGTTTGAGGGGCCCTACAAGCTTCCTATATTAATTTTTCGCCACGATTTTGTGTTGAAAAGATGCGTCATTGAACGCTGGTTCGTTTGATATGCGAACGACCCATTTTTGATCAACCTATGACAGTTTTGTGTGCTATAACGTAATTGGCTTTAGATAAAGGGCGTTTACCACCCTCCGGTGTTAGGGTCACGGCTTACTCTCGCCAGGAGTCTGTCAAGCCGCGATGGCGAAGCGGTTAGCGTGCTGGAGCCACACTCAGAGGGCCCGGGATCGAGACCCCACCGAACCCTTTATTTTTTTTTCAAACTTTCAAACTTTTTCTTGATCTTATCCATCATACCAATGTTTTTTGCTCAACAACTGACACATTTGTGAGCATACCTCCACCGCGAATTGACTTTATACAAAGGGCTTAAGCCCTCCCCAACCGGAACAAATGTTTGAGGGGCCCTACAAGCTTCCTATATTAATTTTTCGCCACGATTTTGTGTTGAAAAGATGCGTCATTGAACGCTGATTCGTTTGATATGCGAACGACCCATTTTTGATCAACCTATGACAGTTTTGTGTGCTATAACGTAATTGGCTTTAGATAAAGGGCGTTTACCACCCTCCGGTGTTAGGGTCACGGCTTACTCTCGCCAGGAGTCTGTCAAGCCGCGATGGCGAAGCGGTTAGCGTGCTGGAGCCACACTCAGAGGGCCCGGGATCGAGACCCCACCGAACCCTTTATTTTTTTTTCAAACTTTCAAACTTTTTCTTGATCTTATCCATCATACCAATGTTTTTTGCTCAACAACTGACACATTTGTGAGCATACCTCCACCGCGAATTGACTTTATACAAAGGGCTTAAGCCCTCCCCAACCGGAACAAATGTTTGAGGGGCCCTACAAGCTTCCTATATTAATTTTTCGCCACGATTTTGTGTTGAAAAGATGCGTCATTGAACGCTGATTCGTTTGATATGCGAACGACCCATTTTTGATCAACCTATGACAGTTTTGTGTGCTATAACGTAATTGGCTTTAGATAAAGGGCGTTTACCACCCTCCGGTGTTAGGGTCACGGCTTACTCTCGCCAGGAGTCTGTCAAGCCGCGATGGCGAAGCGGTTAGCGTGCTGGAGCCACACTCAGAGGGCCCGGGATCGAGACCCCACCGAACCCTTTATTTTTTTTTCAAACTTTCAAACTTTTTCTTGATCTTATCCATCATACCAATGTTTTTTGCTCAACAACTGACACATTTGTGAGCATACCTCCACCGCGAATTGACTTTATACAAAGGGCTTAAGCCCTCCCCAACCGGAACAAATGTTTGAGGGGCCCTACAAGCTTCCTATATTAATTTTTCGCCACGATTTTGTGTTGAAAAGATGCGTCATTGAACGCTGATTCGTTTGATATGCGAACGACCCATTTTTGATCAACCTATGACAGTTTTGTGTGCTATAACGTAATTGGCTTTAGATAAAGGGCGTTTACCACCCTCCGGTGTTAGGGTCACGGCTTACTCTCGCCAGGAGTCTGTCAAGCCGCGATGGCGAAGCGGTTAGCGTGCTGGAGCCACACTCAGAGGGCCCGGGATCGAGACCCCACCGAACCCTTTATTTTTTTTTCAAACTTTCAAACTTTTTCTTGATCTTATCCATCATACCAATGTTTTTTGCTCAACAACTGACACATTTGTGAGCATACCTCCACCGCGAATTGACTTTATACAAAGGGCTTAAGCCCTCCCCAACCGGAACAAATGTTTGAGGGGCCCTACAAGCTTCCTATATTAATTTTTCGCCACGATTTTGTGTTGAAAAGATGCGTCATTGAACGCTGATTCGTTTGATATGCGAACGACCCATTTTTGATCAACCTATGACAGTTTTGTGTGCTATAACGTAATTGGCTTTAGATAAAGGGCGTTTACCACCCTCCGGTGTTAGGGTCACGGCTTACTCTCGCCAGGAGTCTGTCAAGCCGCGATGGCGAAGCGGTTAGCGTGCTGGAGCCACACTCAGAGGGCCCGGGATCGAGACCCCACCGAACCCTTTATTTTTTTTTCAAACTTTCAAACTTTTTCTTGATCTTATCCATCATACCAATGTTTTTTGCTCAACAACTGACACATTTGTGAGCATACCTCCACCGCGAATTGACTTTATACAAAGGGCTTAAGCCCTCCCCAACCGGAACAAATGTTTGAGGGGCCCTACAAGCTTCCTATATTAATTTTTCGCCACGATTTTGTGTTGAAAAGATGCGTCATTGAACGCTGGTTCGTTTGATATGCGAACGACCCATTTTTGATCAACCTATGACAGTTTTGTGTGCTATAACGTAATTGGCTTTAGATAAAGGGCGTTTACCACCCTCCGGTGTTAGGGTCACGGCTTACTCTCGCCAGGAGTCTGTCAAGCCGCGATAGCGAAGCGGTTAGCGTGCTGGAGCCACACTCAGAGGGCCCGGGATCGAGACCCCACCGAACCCTTTATTTTTTTTTCAAACTTTCAAACTTTTTCTTGATCTTATCCATCATACCAATGTTTTTTGCTCAACAACTGACACATTTGTGAGCATACCTCCACCGCGAATTGACTTTATACAAAGGGCTTAAGCCCTCCCCAACCGGAACAAATGTTTGAGGGGCCCTACAAGCTTCCTATATTAATTTTTCGCCACGATTTTGTGTTGAAAAGATGCGTCATTGAACGCTGATTCGTTTGATATGCGAACGACCCATTTTTGATCAACCTATGACAGTTTTGTGTGCTATAACGTAATTGGCTTTAGATAAAGGGCGTTTACCACCCTCCGGTGTTAGGGTCACGGCTTACTCTCGCCAGGAGTCTGTCAAGCCGCGATGGCGAAGCGGTTAGCGTGCTGGAGCCACACTCAGAGGGCCCGGGATCGAGACCCCACCGAACCCTTTATTTTTTTTTCAAACTTTCAAACTTTTTCTTGATCTTATCCATCATACCAATGTTTTTTGCTCAACAACTGACACATTTGTGAGCATACCTCCACCGCGAATTGACTTTATACAAAGGGCTTAAGCCCTCCCCAACCGGAACAAATGTTTGAGGGGCCCTACAAGCTTCCTATATTAATTTTTCGCCACGATTTTGTGTTGAAAAGATGCGTCATTGAACGCTGGTTCGTTTGATATGCGAACGACCCATTTTTGATCAACCTATGACAGTTTTGTGTGCTATAACGTAATTGGCTTTAGATAAAGGGCGTTTACCACCCTCCGGTGTTAGGGTCACGGCTTACTCTCGCCAGGAGTCTGTCAAGCCGCGATGGCGAAGCGGTTAGCGTGCTGGAGCCACACTCAGAGGGCCCGGGATCGAGACCCCACCGAACCCTTTATTTTTTTTTCAAACTTTCAAACTTTTTCTTGATCTTATCCATCATACCAATGTTTTTTGCTCAACAACTGACACATTTGTGAGCATACCTCCACCGCGAATTGACTTTATACAAAGGGCTTAAGCCCTCCCCAACCGGAACAAATGTTTGAGGGGCCCTACAAGCTTCCTATATTAATTTTTCGCCACGATTTTGTGTTGAAAAGATGCGTCATTGAACGCTGATTCGTTTGATATGCGAACGACCCATTTTTGATCAACCTATGACAGTTTTGTGTGCTATAACGTAATTGGCTTTAGATAAAGGGCGTTTACCACCCTCCGGTGTTAGGGTCACGGCTTACTCTCGCCAGGAGTCTGTCAAGCCGCGATGGCGAAGCGGTTAGCGTGCTGGAGCCACACTCAGAGGGCCCGGGATCGAGACCCCACCGAACCCTTTATTTTTTTTTCAAACTTTCAAACTTTTTCTTGATCTTATCCATCATACCAATGTTTTTTGCTCAACAACTGACACATTTGTGAGCATACCTCCACCGCGAATTGACTTTATACAAAGGGCTTAAGCCCTCTCCAACCGGAACAAATGTTTGAGGGGCCCTACAAGCTTCCTATATTAATTTTTCGCCACGATTTTGTGTTGAAAAGATGCGTCATTGAACGCTGATTCGTTTGATATGCGAACGACCCATTTTTGATCAACCTATGACAGTTTTGTGTGCTATAACGTAATTGGCTTTAGATAAAGGGCGTTTACCACCCTCCGGTGTTAGGGTCACGGCTTACTCTCGCCAGGAGTCTGTCAAGCCGCGATGGCGAAGCGGTTAGCGTGCTGGAGCCACACTCAGAGGGCCCGGGATCGAGACCCCACCGAACCCTTTATTTTTTTTTCAAACTTTCAAACTTTTTCTTGATCTTATCCATCATACCAATGTTTTTTGCTCAACAACTGACACATTTGTGAGCATACCTCCACCGCGAATTGACTTTATACAAAGGGCTTAAGCCCTCCCCAACCGGAACAAATGTTTGAGGGGCCCTACAAGCTTCCTATATTAATTTTTCGCCACGATTTTGTGTTGAAAAGATGCGTCATTGAACGCTGGTTCGTTTGATATGCGAACGACCCATTTTTGATCAACCTATGACAGTTTTGTGTGCTATAACGTAATTGGCTTTAGATAAAGGGCGTTTACCACCCTCCGGTGTTAGGGTCACGGCTTACTCTCGCCAGGAGTCTGTCAAGCCGCGATGGCGAAGCGGTTAGCGTGCTGGAGCCACACTCAGAGGGCCCGGGATCGAGACCCCACCGAACCCTTTATTTTTTTTTCAAACTTTCAAACTTTTTCTTGATCTTATCCATCATACCAATGTTTTTTGCTCAACAACTGACACATTTGTGAGCATACCTCCACCGCGAATTGACTTTATACAAAGGGCTTAAGCCCTCCCCAACCGGAACAAATGTTTGAGGGGCCCTACAAGCTTCCTATATTAATTTTTCGCCACGATTTTGTGTTGAAAAGATGCGTCATTGAACGCTGATTCGTTTGATATGCGAACGACCCATTTTTGATCAACCTATGACAGTTTTGTGTGCTATAACGTAATTGGCTTTAGATAAAGGGCGTTTACCACCCTCCGGTGTTAGGGTCACGGCTTACTCTCGCCAGGAGTCTGTCAAGCCGCGATGGCGAAGCGGTTAGCGTGCTGGAGCCACACTCAGAGGGCCCGGGATCGAGACCCCACCGAACCCTTTATTTTTTTTTCAAACTTTCAAACTTTTTCTTGATCTTATCCATCATACCAATGTTTTTTGCTCAACAACTGACACATTTGTGAGCATACCTCCACCGCGAATTGACTTTATACAAAGGGCTTAAGCCCTCCCCAACCGGAACAAATGTTTGAGGGGCCCTACAAGCTTCCTATATTAATTTTTCGCCACGATTTTGTGTTGAAAAGATGCGTCATTGAACGCTGGTTCGTTTGATATGCGAACGACCCATTTTTGATCAACCTATGACAGTTTTGTGTGCTATAACGTAATTGGCTTTAGATAAAGGGCGTTTACCACCCTCCGGTGTTAGGGTCACGGCTTACTCTCGCCAGGAGTCTGTCAAGCCGCGATGGCGAAGCGGTTAGCGTGCTGGAGCCACACTCAGAGGGCCCGGGATCGAGACCCCACCGAACCCTTTATTTTTTTTTCAAACTTTCAAACTTTTTCTTGATCTTATCCATCATACCAATGTTTTTTGCTCAACAACTGACACATTTGTGAGCATACCTCCACCGCGAATTGACTTTATACAAAGGGCTTAAGCCCTCCCCAACCGGAACAAATGTTTGAGGGGCCCTACAAGCTTCCTATATTAATTTTTCGCCACGATTTTGTGTTGAAAAGATGCGTCATTGAACGCTGATTCGTTTGATATGCGAACGACCCATTTTTGATCAACCTATGACAGTTTTGTGTGCTATAACGTAATTGGCTTTAGATAAAGGGCGTTTACCACCCTCCGGTGTTAGGGTCACGGCTTACTCTCGCCAGGAGTCTGTCAAGCCGCGATGGCGAAGCGGTTAGCGTGCTGGAGCCACACTCAGAGGGCCCGGGATCGAGACCCCACCGAACCCTTTATTTTTTTTTCAAACTTTCAAACTTTTTCTTGATCTTATCCATCATACCAATGTTTTTTGCTCAACAACTGACACATTTGTGAGCATACCTCCACCGCGAATTGACTTTATACAAAGGGCTTAAGCCCTCCCCAACCGGAACAAATGTTTGAGGGGCCCTACAAGCTTCCTATATTAATTTTTCGCCACGATTTTGTGTTGAAAAGATGCGTCATTGAACGCTGATTCGTTTGATATGCGAACGACCCATTTTTGATCAACCTATGACAGTTTTGTGTGCTATAACGTAATTGGCTTTAGATAAAGGGCGTTTACCACCCTCCGGTGTTAGGGTCACGGCTTACTCTCGCCAGGAGTCTGTCAAGCCGCGATGGCGAAGCGGTTAGCGTGCTGGAGCCACACTCAGAGGGCCCGGGATCGAGACCCCACCGAACCCTTTATTTTTTTTTCAAACTTTCAAACTTTTTCTTGATCTTATCCATCATACCAATGTTTTTTGCTCAACAACTGACACATTTGTGAGCATACCTCCACCGCGAATTGACTTTATACAAAGGGCTTAAGCCCTCCCCAACCGGAACAAATGTTTGAGGGGCCCTACAAGCTTCCTATATTAATTTTTCGCCACGATTTTGTGTTGAAAAGATGCGTCATTGAACGCTGGTTCGTTTGATATGCGAACGACCCATTTTTGATCAACCTATGACAGTTTTGTGTGCTATAACGTAATTGGCTTTAGATAAAGGGCGTTTACCACCCTCCGGTGTTAGGGTCACGGCTTACTCTCGCCAGGAGTCTGTCAAGCCGCGATGGCGAAGCGGTTAGCGTGCTGGAGCCACACTCAGAGGGCCCGGGATCGAGACCCCACCGAACCCTTTATTTTTTTTTCAAACTTTCAAACTTTTTCTTGATCTTATCCATCATACCAATGTTTTTTGCTCAACAACTGACACATTTGTGAGCATACCTCCACCGCGAATTGACTTTATACAAAGGGCTTAAGCCCTCCCCAACCGGAACAAATGTTTGAGGGGCCCTACAAGCTTCCTATATTAATTTTTCGCCACGATTTTGTGTTGAAAAGATGCGTCATTGAACGCTGATTCGTTTGATATGCGAACGACCCATTTTTTGATCAACCTATGACAGTTTTGTGTGCTATAACGTAATTGGCTTTAGATAAAGGGCGTTTACCACCCTCCGGTGTTAGGGTCACGGCTTACTCTCGCCAGGAGTCTGTCAAGCCGCGATGGCGAAGCGGTTAGCGTGCTGGAGCCACACTCAGAGGGCCCGGGATCGAGACCCCACCGAACCCTTTATTTTTTTTTCAAACTTTCAAACTTTTTCTTGATCTTATCCATCATACCAATGTTTTTTGCTCAACAACTGACACATTTGTGAGCATACCTCCACCGCGAATTGACTTTATACAAAGGGCTTAAGCCCTCCCCAACCGGAACAAATGTTTGAGGGGCCCTACAAGCTTCCTATATTAATTTTTCGCCACGATTTTGTGTTGAAAAGATGCGTCATTGAACGCTGATTCGTTTGATATGCGAACGACCCATTTTTGATCAACCTATGACAGTTTTGTGTGCTATAACGTAATTGGCTTTAGATAAAGGGCGTTTACCACCCTCCGGTGTTAGGGTCACGGCTTACTCTCGCCAGGAGTCTGTCAAGCCGCGATGGCGAAGCGGTTAGCGTGCTGGAGCCACACTCAGAGGGCCCGGGATCGAGACCCCACCGAACCCTTTATTTTTTTTTCAAACTTTCAAACTTTTTCTTGATCTTATCCATCATACCAATGTTTTTTGCTCAACAACTGACACATTTGTGAGCATACCTCCACCGCGAATTGACTTTATACAAAGGGCTTAAGCCCTCCCCAACCGGAACAAATGTTTGAGGGGCCCTACAAGCTTCCTATATTAATTTTTCGCCACGATTTTGTGTTGAAAAGATGCGTCATTGAACGCTGATTCGTTTGATATGCGAACGACCCATTTTTGATCAACCTATGACAGTTTTGTGTGCTATAACGTAATTGGCTTTAGATAAAGGGCGTTTACCACCCTCCGGTGTTAGGGTCACGGCTTACTCTCGCCAGGAGTCTGTCAAGCCGCGATGGCGAAGCGGTTAGCGTGCTGGAGCCACACTCAGAGGGCCCGGGATCGAGACCCCACCGAACCCTTTATTTTTTTTTCAAACTTTCAAACTTTTTCTTGATCTTATCCATCATACCAATGTTTTTTGCTCAACAACTGACACATTTGTGAGCATACCTCCACCGCGAATTGACTTTATACAAAGGGCTTAAGCCCTCCCCAACCGGAACAAATGTTTGAGGGGCCCTACAAGCTTCCTATATTAATTTTTCGCCACGATTTTGTGTTGAAAAGATGCGTCATTGAACGCTGATTCGTTTGATATGCGAACGACCCATTTTTGATCAACCTATGACAGTTTTGTGTGCTATAACGTAATTGGCTTTAGATAAAGGGCGTTTACCACCCTCCGGTGTTAGGGTCACGGCTTACTCTCGCCAGGAGTCTGTCAAGCCGCGATGGCGAAGCGGTTAGCGTGCTGGAGCCACACTCAGAGGGCCCGGGATCGAGACCCCACCGAACCCTTTATTTTTTTTTCAAACTTTCAAACTTTTTCTTGATCTTATCCATCATACCAATGTTTTTTGCTCAACAACTGACACATTTGTGAGCATACCTCCACCGCGAATTGACTTTATACAAAGGGCTTAAGCCCTCCCCAACCGGAACAAATGTTTGAGGGGCCCTACAAGCTTCCTATATTAATTTTTCGCCACGATTTTGTGTTGAAAAGATGCGTCATTGAACGCTGGTTCGTTTGATATGCGAACGACCCATTTTTGATCAACCTATGACAGTTTTGTGTGCTATAACGTAATTGGCTTTAGATAAAGGGCGTTTACCACCCTCCGGTGTTAGGGTCACGGCTTACTCTCGCCAGGAGTCTGTCAAGCCGCGATGGCGAAGCGGTTAGCGTGCTGGAGCCACACTCAGAGGGCCCGGGATCGAGACCCCACCGAACCCTTTATTTTTTTTTCAAACTTTCAAACTTTTTCTTGATCTTATCCATCATACCAATGTTTTTTGCTCAACAACTGACACATTTGTGAGCATACCTCCACCGCGAATTGACTTTATACAAAGGGCTTAAGCCCTCCCCAACCGGAACAAATGTTTGAGGGGCCCTACAAGCTTCCTATATTAATTTTTCGCCACGATTTTGTGTTGAAAAGATGCGTCATTGAACGCTGATTCGTTTGATATGCGAACGACCCATTTTTGATCAACCTATGACAGTTTTGTGTGCTATAACGTAATTGGCTTTAGATAAAGGGCGTTTACCACCCTCCGGTGTTAGGGTCACGGCTTACTCTCGCCAGGAGTCTGTCAAGCCGCGATGGCGAAGCGGTTAGCGTGCTGGAGCCACACTCAGAGGGCCCGGGATCGAGACCCCACCGAACCCTTTATTTTTTTTTCAAACTTTCAAACTTTTTCTTGATCTTATCCATCATACCAATGTTTTTTGCTCAACAACTGACACATTTGTGAGCATACCTCCACCGCGAATTGACTTTATACAAAGGGCTTAAGCCCTCCCCAACCGGAACAAATGTTTGAGGGGCCCTACAAGCTTCCTATATTAATTTTTCGCCACGATTTTGTGTTGAAAAGATGCGTCATTGAACGCTGGTTCGTTTGATATGCGAACGACCCATTTTTGATCAACCTATGACAGTTTTGTGTGCTATAACGTAATTGGCTTTAGATAAAGGGCGTTTACCACCCTCCGGTGTTAGGGTCACGGCTTACTCTCGCCAGGAGTCTGTCAAGCCGCGATGGCGAAGCGGTTAGCGTGCTGGAGCCACACTCAGAGGGCCCGGGATCGAGACCCCACCGAACCCTTTATTTTTTTTTCAAACTTTCAAACTTTTTCTTGATCTTATCCATCATACCAATGTTTTTTGCTCAACAACTGACACATTTGTGAGCATACCTCCACCGCGAATTGACTTTATACAAAGGGCTTAAGCCCTCCCCAACCGGAACAAATGTTTGAGGGGCCCTACAAGCTTCCTATATTAATTTTTCGCCACGATTTTGTGTTGAAAAGATGCGTCATTGAACGCTGATTCGTTTGATATGCGAACGACCCATTTTTGATCAACCTATGACAGTTTTGTGTGCTATAACGTAATTGGCTTTAGATAAAGGGCGTTTACCACCCTCCGGTGTTAGGGTCACGGCTTACTCTCGCCAGGAGTCTGTCAAGCCGCGATGGCGAAGCGGTTAGCGTGCTGGAGCCACACTCAGAGGGCCCGGGATCGAGACCCCACCGAACCCTTTATTTTTTTTTCAAACTTTCAAACTTTTTCTTGATCTTATCCATCATACCAATGTTTTTTGCTCAACAACTGACACATTTGTGAGCATACCTCCACCGCGAATTGACTTTATACAAAGGGCTTAAGCCCTCCCCAACCGGAACAAATGTTTGAGGGGCCCTACAAGCTTCCTATATTAATTTTTCGCCACGATTTTGTGTTGAAAAGATGCGTCATTGAACGCTGATTCGTTTGATATGCGAACGACCCATTTTTGATCAACCTATGACAGTTTTGTGTGCTATAACGTAATTGGCTTTAGATAAAGGGCGTTTACCACCCTCCGGTGTTAGGGTCACGGCTTACTCTCGCCAGGAGTCTGTCAAGCCGCGATGGCGAAGCGGTTAGCGTGCTGGAGCCACACTCAGAGGGCCCGGGATCGAGACCCCACCGAACCCTTTATTTTTTTTTCAAACTTTCAAACTTTTTCTTGATCTTATCCATCATACCAATGTTTTTTGCTCAACAACTGACACATTTGTGAGCATACCTCCACCGCGAATTGACTTTATACAAAGGGCTTAAGCCCTCCCCAACCGGAACAAATGTTTGAGGGGCCCTACAAGCTTCCTATATTAATTTTTCGCCACGATTTTGTGTTGAAAAGATGCGTCATTGAACGCTGATTCGTTTGATATGCGAACGACCCATTTTTGATCAACCTATGACAGTTTTGTGTGCTATAACGTAATTGGCTTTAGATAAAGGGCGTTTACCACCCTCCGGTGTTAGGGTCACGGCTTACTCTCGCCAGGAGTCTGTCAAGCCGCGATGGCGAAGCGGTTAGCGTGCTGGAGCCACACTCAGAGGGCCCGGGATCGAGACCCCACCGAACCCTTTATTTTTTTTTCAAACTTTCAAACTTTTTCTTGATCTTATCCATCATACCAATGTTTTTTGCTCAACAACTGACACATTTGTGAGCATACCTCCACCGCGAATTGACTTTATACAAAGGGCTTAAGCCCTCCCCAACCGGAACAAATGTTTGAGGGGCCCTACAAGCTTCCTATATTAATTTTTCGCCACGATTTTGTGTTGAAAAGATGCGTCATTGAACGCTGATTCGTTTGATATGCGAACGACCCATTTTTGATCAACCTATGACAGTTTTGTGTGCTATAACGTAATTGGCTTTAGATAAAGGGCGTTTACCACCCTCCGGTGTTAGGGTCACGGCTTACTCTCGCCAGGAGTCTGTCAAGCCGCGATGGCGAAGCGGTTAGCGTGCTGGAGCCACACTCAGAGGGCCCGGGATCGAGACCCCACCGAACCCTTTATTTTTTTTTCAAACTTTCAAACTTTTTCTTGATCTTATCCATCATACCAATGTTTTTTGCTCAACAACTGACACATTTGTGAGCATACCTCCACCGCGAATTGACTTTATACAAAGGGCTTAAGCCCTCCCCAACCGGAACAAATGTTTGAGGGGCCCTACAAGCTTCCTATATTAATTTTTCGCCACGATTTTGTGTTGAAAAGATGCGTCATTGAACGCTGGTTCGTTTGATATGCGAACGACCCATTTTTGATCAACCTATGACAGTTTTGTGTGCTATAACGTAATTGGCTTTAGATAAAGGGCGTTTACCACCCTCCGGTGTTAGGGTCACGGCTTACTCTCGCCAGGAGTCTGTCAAGCCGCGATGGCGAAGCGGTTAGCGTGCTGGAGCCACACTCAGAGGGCCCGGGATCGAGACCCCACCGAACCCTTTATTTTTTTTTCAAACTTTCAAACTTTTTCTTGATCTTATCCATCATACCAATGTTTTTTGCTCAACAACTGACACATTTGTGAGCATACCTCCACCGCGAATTGACTTTATACAAAGGGCTTAAGCCCTCCCCAACCGGAACAAATGTTTGAGGGGCCCTACAAGCTTCCTATATTAATTTTTCGCCACGATTTTGTGTTGAAAAGATGCGTCATTGAACGCTGGTTCGTTTGATATGCGAACGACCCATTTTTGATCAACCTATGACAGTTTTGTGTGCTATAACGTAATTGGCTTTAGATAAAGGGCGTTTACCACCCTCCGGTGTTAGGGTCACGGCTTACTCTCGCCAGGAGTCTGTCAAGCCGCGATGGCGAAGCGGTTAGCGTGCTGGAGCCACACTCAGAGGGCCCGGGATCGAGACCCCACCGAACCCTTTATTTTTTTTTCAAACTTTCAAACTTTTTCTTGATCTTATCCATCATACCAATGTTTTTTGCTCAACAACTGACACATTTGTGAGCATACCTCCACCGCGAATTGACTTTATACAAAGGGCTTAAGCCCTCCCCAACCGGAACAAATGTTTGAGGGGCCCTACAAGCTTCCTATATTAATTTTTCGCCACGATTTTGTGTTGAAAAGATGCGTCATTGAACGCTGATTCGTTTGATATGCGAACGACCCATTTTTGATCAACCTATGACAGTTTTGTGTGCTATAACGTAATTGGCTTTAGATAAAGGGCGTTTACCACCCTCCGGTGTTAGGGTCACGGCTTACTCTCGCCAGGAGTCTGTCAAGCCGCGATGGCGAAGCGGTTAGCGTGCTGGAGCCACACTCAGAGGGCCCGGGATCGAGACCCCACCGAACCCTTTATTTTTTTTTCAAACTTTCAAACTTTTTCTTGATCTTATCCATCATACCAATGTTTTTTGCTCAACAACTGACACATTTGTGAGCATACCTCCACCGCGAATTGACTTTATACAAAGGGCTTAAGCCCTCCCCAACCGGAACAAATGTTTGAGGGGCCCTACAAGCTTCCTATATTAATTTTTCGCCACGATTTTGTGTTGAAAAGATGCGTCATTGAACGCTGGTTCGTTTGATATGCGAACGACCCATTTTTGATCAACCTATGACAGTTTTGTGTGCTATAACGTAATTGGCTTTAGATAAAGGGCGTTTACCACCCTCCGGTGTTAGGGTCACGGCTTACTCTCGCCAGGAGTCTGTCAAGCCGCGATGGCGAAGCGGTTAGCGTGCTGGAGCCACACTCAGAGGGCCCGGGATCGAGACCCCACCGAACCCTTTATTTTTTTTTCAAACTTTCAAACTTTTTCTTGATCTTATCCATCATACCAATGTTTTTTGCTCAACAACTGACACATTTGTGAGCATACCTCCACCGCGAATTGACTTTATACAAAGGGCTTAAGCCCTCCCCAACCGGAACAAATGTTTGAGGGGCCCTACAAGCTTCCTATATTAATTTTTCGCCACGATTTTGTGTTGAAAAGATGCGTCATTGAACGCTGGTTCGTTTGATATGCGAACGACCCATTTTTGATCAACCTATGACAGTTTTGTGTGCTATAACGTAATTGGCTTTAGATAAAGGGCGTTTACCACCCTCCGGTGTTAGGGTCACGGCTTACTCTCGCCAGGAGTCTGTCAAGCCGCGATGGCGAAGCGGTTAGCGTGCTGGAGCCACACTCAGAGGGCCCGGGATCGAGACCCCACCGAACCCTTTATTTTTTTTTCAAACTTTCAAACTTTTTCTTGATCTTATCCATCATACCAATGTTTTTTGCTCAACAACTGACACATTTGTGAGCATACCTCCACCGCGAATTGACTTTATACAAAGGGCTTAAGCCCTCCCCAACCGGAACAAATGTTTGAGGGGCCCTACAAGCTTCCTATATTAATTTTTCGCCACGATTTTGTGTTGAAAAGATGCGTCATTGAACGCTGGTTCGTTTGATATGCGAACGACCCATTTTTGATCAACCTATGACAGTTTTGTGTGCTATAACGTAATTGGCTTTAGATAAAGGGCGTTTACCACCCTCCGGTGTTAGGGTCACGGCTTACTCTCGCCAGGAGTCTGTCAAGCCGCGATGGCGAAGCGGTTAGCGTGCTGGAGCCACACTCAGAGGGCCCGGGATCGAGACCCCACCGAACCCTTTATTTTTTTTTCAAACTTTCAAACTTTTTCTTGATCTTATCCATCATACCAATGTTTTTTGCTCAACAACTGACACATTTGTGAGCATACCTCCACCGCGAATTGACTTTATACAAAGGGCTTAAGCCCTCCCCAACCGGAACAAATGTTTGAGGGGCCCTACAAGCTTCCTATATTAATTTTTCGCCACGATTTTGTGTTGAAAAGATGCGTCATTGAACGCTGGTTCGTTTGATATGCGAACGACCCATTTTTGATCAACCTATGACAGTTTTGTGTGCTATAACGTAATTGGCTTTAGATAAAGGGCGTTTACCACCCTCCGGTGTTAGGGTCACGGCTTACTCTCGCCAGGAGTCTGTCAAGCCGCGATGGCGAAGCGGTTAGCGTGCTGGAGCCACACTCAGAGGGCCCGGGATCGAGACCCCACCGAACCCTTTATTTTTTTTTCAAACTTTCAAACTTTTTCTTGATCTTATCCATCATACCAATGTTTTTTGCTCAACAACTGACACATTTGTGAGCATACCTCCACCGCGAATTGACTTTATACAAAGGGCTTAAGCCCTCCCCAACCGGAACAAATGTTTGAGGGGCCCTACAAGCTTCCTATATTAATTTTTCGCCACGATTTTGTGTTGAAAAGATGCGTCATTGAACGCTGGTTCGTTTGATATGCGAACGACCCATTTTTGATCAACCTATGACAGTTTTGTGTGCTATAACGTAATTGGCTTTAGATAAAGGGCGTTTACCACCCTCCGGTGTTAGGGTCACGGCTTACTCTCGCCAGGAGTCTGTCAAGCCGCGATGGCGAAGCGGTTAGCGTGCTGGAGCCACACTCAGAGGGCCCGGGATCGAGACCCCACCGAACCCTTTATTTTTTTTTCAAACTTTCAAACTTTTTCTTGATCTTATCCATCATACCAATGTTTTTTGCTCAACAACTGACACATTTGTGAGCATACCTCCACCGCGAATTGACTTTATACAAAGGGCTTAAGCCCTCCCCAACCGGAACAAATGTTTGAGGGGCCCTACAAGCTTCCTATATTAATTTTTCGCCACGATTTTGTGTTGAAAAGATGCGTCATTGAACGCTGGTTCGTTTGATATGCGAACGACCCATTTTTGATCAACCTATGACAGTTTTGTGTGCTATAACGTAATTGGCTTTAGATAAAGGGCGTTTACCACCCTCCGGTGTTAGGGTCACGGCTTACTCTCGCCAGGAGTCTGTCAAGCCGCGATGGCGAAGCGGTTAGCGTGCTGGAGCCACACTCAGAGGGCCCGGGATCGAGACCCCACCGAACCCTTTATTTTTTTTTCAAACTTTCAAACTTTTTCTTGATCTTATCCATCATACCAATGTTTTTTGCTCAACAACTGACACATTTGTGAGCATACCTCCACCGCGAATTGACTTTATACAAAGGGCTTAAGCCCTCCCCAACCGGAACAAATGTTTGAGGGGCCCTACAAGCTTCCTATATTAATTTTTCGCCACGATTTTGTGTTGAAAAGATGCGTCATTGAACGCTGGTTCGTTTGATATGCGAACGACCCATTTTTGATCAACCTATGACAGTTTTGTGTGCTATAACGTAATTGGCTTTAGATAAAGGGCGTTTACCACCCTCCGGTGTTAGGGTCACGGCTTACTCTCGCCAGGAGTCTGTCAAGCCGCGATGGCGAAGCGGTTAGCGTGCTGGAGCCACACTCAGAGGGCCCGGGATCGAGACCCCACCGAACCCTTTATTTTTTTTTCAAACTTTCAAACTTTTTCTTGATCTTATCCATCATACCAATGTTTTTTGCTCAACAACTGACACATTTGTGAGCATACCTCCACCGCGAATTGACTTTATACAAAGGGCTTAAGCCCTCCCCAACCGGAACAAATGTTTGAGGGGCCCTACAAGCTTCCTATATTAATTTTTCGCCACGATTTTGTGTTGAAAAGATGCGTCATTGAACGCTGATTCGTTTGATATGCGAACGACCCATTTTTGATCAACCTATGACAGTTTTGTGTGCTATAACGTAATTGGCTTTAGATAAAGGGCGTTTACCACCCTCCGGTGTTAGGGTCACGGCTTACTCTCGCCAGGAGTCTGTCAAGCCGCGATGGCGAAGCGGTTAGCGTGCTGGAGCCACACTCAGAGGGCCCGGGATCGAGACCCCACCGAACCCTTTATTTTTTTTTCAAACTTTCAAACTTTTTCTTGATCTTATCCATCATACCAATGTTTTTTGCTCAACAACTGACACATTTGTGAGCATACCTCCACCGCGAATTGACTTTATACAAAGGGCTTAAGCCCTCCCCAACCGGAACAAATGTTTGAGGGGCCCTACAAGCTTCCTATATTAATTTTTCGCCACGATTTTGTGTTGAAAAGATGCGTCATTGAACGCTGATTCGTTTGATATGCGAACGACCCATTTTTGATCAACCTATGACAGTTTTGTGTGCTATAACGTAATTGGCTTTAGATAAAGGGCGTTTACCACCCTCCGGTGTTAGGGTCACGGCTTACTCTCGCCAGGAGTCTGTCAAGCCGCGATGGCGAAGCGGTTAGCGTGCTGGAGCCACACTCAGAGGGCCCGGGATCGAGACCCCACCGAACCCTTTATTTTTTTTTCAAACTTTCAAACTTTTTCTTGATCTTATCCATCATACCAATGTTTTTTGCTCAACAACTGACACATTTGTGAGCATACCTCCACCGCGAATTGACTTTATACAAAGGGCTTAAGCCCTCCCCAACCGGAACAAATGTTTGAGGGGCCCTACAAGCTTCCTATATTAATTTTTCGCCACGATTTTGTGTTGAAAAGATGCGTCATTGAACGCTGGTTCGTTTGATATGCGAACGACCCATTTTTGATCAACCTATGACAGTTTTGTGTGCTATAACGTAATTGGCTTTAGATAAAGGGCGTTTACCACCCTCCGGTGTTAGGGTCACGGCTTACTCTCGCCAGGAGTCTGTCAAGCCGCGATGGCGAAGCGGTTAGCGTGCTGGAGCCACACTCAGAGGGCCCGGGATCGAGACCCCACCGAACCCTTTATTTTTTTTTCAAACTTTCAAACTTTTTCTTGATCTTATCCATACCAATGTTTTTTGCTCAACAACTGACACATTTGTGAGCATACCTCCACCGCGAATTGACTTTATACAAAGGGCTTAAGCCCTCCCCAACCGGAACAAATGTTTGAGGGGGCCCTACAAGCTTCCTATATTAATTTTTCGCCACGATTTTGTGTTGAAAAGATGCGTCATTGAACGCTGGTTCGTTTGATATGCGAACGACCCATTTTTTGATCAACCTATGACAGTTTTGTGTGCTATAACGTAATTGGCTTTAGATAAAGGGCGTCTTACCACCCTCCGGTGTTAGGGTCACGGCTTACTCTCGCCAGGAGTCTGTCAAGCCGCGATGGCGAAGCGGTTAGCGTGCTGGAGCCACACTCAGAGGGCCCGGGATCGAGACCCCACCGAACCCTTTATTTTTTTTTCAAACTTTCAAACTTTTTCTTGATCTTATCCATCATACCAATGTTTTTTGCTCAACAACTGACACATTTGTGAGCATACCTCCACCGCGAATTGACTTTATACAAAGGGCTTAAGCCCTCCCCAACCGGAACAAATGTTTGAGGGGCCCTACAAGCTTCCTATATTAATTTTTCGCCACGATTTTGTGTTGAAAAGATGCGTCATTGAACGCTGGTTCGTTTGATATGCGAACGACCCATTTTTGATCAACCTATGACAGTTTTGTGTGCTATAACGTAATTGGCTTTAGATAAAGGGCGTTTACCACCCTCCGGTGTTAGGGTCACGGCTTACTCTCGCCAGGAGTCTGTCAAGCCGCGATGGCGAAGCGGTTAGCGTGCTGGAGCCACACTCAGAGGGCCCGGGATCGAGACCCCACCGAACCCTTTATTTTTTTTTCAAACTTTCAAACTTTTTCTTGATCTTATCCATCATACCAATGTTTTTTGCTCAACAACTGACACATTTGTGAGCATACCTCCACCGCGAATTGACTTTATACAAAGGGCTTAAGCCCTCCCCAACCGGAACAAATGTTTGAGGGGCCCTACAAGCTTCCTATATTAATTTTTCGCCACGATTTTGTGTTGAAAAGATGCGTCATTGAACGCTGGTTCGTTTGATATGCGAACGACCCATTTTTGATCAACCTATGACAGTTTTGTGTGCTATAACGTAATTGGCTTTAGATAAAGGGCGTTTACCACCCTCCGGTGTTAGGGTCACGGCTTACTCTCGCCAGGAGTCTGTCAAGCCGCGATGGCGAAGCGGTTAGCGTGCTGGAGCCACACTCAGAGGGCCCGGGATCGAGACCCCACCGAACCCTTTATTTTTTTTTCAAACTTTCAAACTTTTTCTTGATCTTATCCATCATACCAATGTTTTTTGCTCAACAACTGACACATTTGTGAGCATACCTCCACCGCGAATTGACTTTATACAAAGGGCTTAAGCCCTCCCCAACCGGAACAAATGTTTGAGGGGCCCTACAAGCTTCCTATATTAATTTTTCGCCACGATTTTGTGTTGAAAAGATGCGTCATTGAACGCTGATTCGTTTGATATGCGAACGACCCATTTTTGATCAACCTATGACAGTTTTGTGTGCTATAACGTAATTGGCTTTAGATAAAGGGCGTTTACCACCCTCCGGTGTTAGGGTCACGGCTTACTCTCGCCAGGAGTCTGTCAAGCCGCGATGGCGAAGCGGTTAGCGTGCTGGAGCCACACTCAGAGGGCCCGGGATCGAGACCCCACCGAACCCTTTATTTTTTTTTCAAACTTTCAAACTTTTTCTTGATCTTATCCATCATACCAATGTTTTTTGCTCAACAACTGACACATTTGTGAGCATACCTCCACCGCGAATTGACTTTATACAAAGGGCTTAAGCCCTCCCCAACCGGAACAAATGTTTGAGGGGCCCTACAAGCTTCCTATATTAATTTTTCGCCACGATTTTGTGTTGAAAAGATGCGTCATTGAACGCTGATTCGTTTGATATGCGAACGACCCATTTTTGATCAACCTATGACAGTTTTGTGTGCTATAACGTAATTGGCTTTAGATAAAGGGCGTTTACCACCCTCCGGTGTTAGGGTCACGGCTTACTCTCGCCAGGAGTCTGTCAAGCCGCGATGGCGAAGCGGTTAGCGTGCTGGAGCCACACTCAGAGGGCCCGGGATCGAGACCCCACCGAACCCTTTATTTTTTTTTCAAACTTTCAAACTTTTTCTTGATCTTATCCATCATACCAATGTTTTTTGCTCAACAACTGACACATTTGTGAGCATACCTCCACCGCGAATTGACTTTATACAAAGGGCTTAAGCCCTCCCCAACCGGAACAAATGTTTGAGGGGCCCTACAAGCTTCCTATATTAATTTTTCGCCACGATTTTGTGTTGAAAAGATGCGTCATTGAACGCTGGTTCGTTTGATATGCGAACGACCCATTTTTGATCAACCTATGACAGTTTTGTGTGCTATAACGTAATTGGCTTTAGATAAAGGGCGTTTACCACCCTCCGGTGTTAGGGTCACGGCTTACTCTCGCCAGGAGTCTGTCAAGCCGCGATGGCGAAGCGGTTAGCGTGCTGGAGCCACACTCAGAGGGCCCGGGATCGAGACCCCACCGAACCCTTTATTTTTTTTTCAAACTTTCAAACTTTTTCTTGATCTTATCCATCATACCAATGTTTTTTGCTCAACAACTGACACATTTGTGAGCATACCTCCACCGCGAATTGACTTTATACAAAGGGCTTAAGCCCTCCCCAACCGGAACAAATGTTTGAGGGGCCCTACAAGCTTCCTATATTAATTTTTCGCCACGATTTTGTGTTGAAAAGATGCGTCATTGAACGCTGGTTCGTTTGATATGCGAACGACCCATTTTTGATCAACCTATGACAGTTTTGTGTGCTATAACGTAATTGGCTTTAGATAAAGGGCGTTTACCACCCTCCGGTGTTAGGGTCACGGCTTACTCTCGCCAGGAGTCTGTCAAGCCGCGATGGCGAAGCGGTTAGCGTGCTGGAGCCACACTCAGAGGGCCCGGGATCGAGACCCCACCGAACCCTTTATTTTTTTTTCAAACTTTCAAACTTTTTCTTGATCTTATCCATCATACCAATGTTTTTTGCTCAACAACTGACACATTTGTGAGCATACCTCCACCGCGAATTGACTTTATACAAAGGGCTTAAGCCCTCCCCAACCGGAACAAATGTTTGAGGGGCCCTACAAGCTTCCTATATTAATTTTTCGCCACGATTTTGTGTTGAAAAGATGCGTCATTGAACGCTGGTTCGTTTGATATGCGAACGACCCATTTTTGATCAACCTATGACAGTTTTGTGTGCTATAACGTAATTGGCTTTAGATAAAGGGCGTTTACCACCCTCCGGTGTTAGGGTCACGGCTTACTCTCGCCAGGAGTCTGTCAAGCCGCGATGGCGAAGCGGTTAGCGTGCTGGAGCCACACTCAGAGGGCCCGGGATCGAGACCCCACCGAACCCTTTATTTTTTTTTCAAACTTTCAAACTTTTTCTTGATCTTATCCATCATACCAATGTTTTTTGCTCAACAACTGACACATTTGTGAGCATACCTCCACCGCGAATTGACTTTATACAAAGGGCTTAAGCCCTCCCCAACCGGAACAAATGTTTGAGGGGCCCTACAAGCTTCCTATATTAATTTTTCGCCACGATTTTGTGTTGAAAAGATGCGTCATTGAACGCTGGTTCGTTTGATATGCGAACGACCCATTTTTGATCAACCTATGACAGTTTTGTGTGCTATAACGTAATTGGCTTTAGATAAAGGGCGTTTACCACCCTCCGGTGTTAGGGTCACGGCTTACTCTCGCCAGGAGTCTGTCAAGCCGCGATGGCGAAGCGGTTAGCGTGCTGGAGCCACACTCAGAGGGCCCGGGATCGAGACCCCACCGAACCCTTTATTTTTTTTTCAAACTTTCAAACTTTTTCTTGATCTTATCCATCATACCAATGTTTTTTGCTCAACAACTGACACATTTGTGAGCATACCTCCACCGCGAATTGACTTTATACAAAGGGCTTAAGCCCTCCCCAACCGGAACAAATGTTTGAGGGGCCCTACAAGCTTCCTATATTAATTTTTCGCCACGATTTTGTGTTGAAAAGATGCGTCATTGAACGCTGGTTCGTTTGATATGCGAACGACCCATTTTTGATCAACCTATGACAGTTTTGTGTGCTATAACGTAATTGGCTTTAGATAAAGGGCGTTTACCACCCTCCGGTGTTAGGGTCACGGCTTACTCTCGCCAGGAGTCTGTCAAGCCGCGATGGCGAAGCGGTTAGCGTGCTGGAGCCACACTCAGAGGGCCCGGGATCGAGACCCCACCGAACCCTTTATTTTTTTTTCAAACTTTCAAACTTTTTCTTGATCTTATCCATCATACCAATGTTTTTTGCTCAACAACTGACACATTTGTGAGCATACCTCCACCGCGAATTGACTTTATACAAAGGGCTTAAGCCCTCCCCAACCGGAACAAATGTTTGAGGGGCCCTACAAGCTTCCTATATTAATTTTTCGCCACGATTTTGTGTTGAAAAGATGCGTCATTGAACGCTGGTTCGTTTGATATGCGAACGACCCATTTTTGATCAA
This sequence comes from Lottia scabra, assembly GCA_029955415.1. Taxonomy (NCBI): domain Eukaryota; kingdom Metazoa; phylum Mollusca; class Gastropoda; family Lottiidae; genus Lottia; species Lottia scabra. The sequence continues at coordinate 25,087 of JARJEI010000051.1, read as the reverse complement.
CCTATGACAGTTTTGTGTGCTATAACGTAATTGGCTTTAGATAAAGGGCGTTTACCACCCTCCGGTGTTAGGGTCACGGCTTACTCTCGCCAGGAGTCTGTCAAGCCGCGATGGCGAAGCGGTTAGCGTGCTGGAGCCACACTCAGAGGGCCCGGGATCGAGACCCCACCGAACCCTTTATTTTTTTTTCAAACTTTCAAACTTTTTCTTGATCTTATCCATCATACCAATGTTTTTTGCTCAACAACTGACACATTTGTGAGCATACCTCCACCGCGAATTGACTTTATACAAAGGGCTTAAGCCCTCCCCAACCGGAACAAATGTTTGAGGGGCCCTACAAGCTTCCTATATTAATTTTTCGCCACGATTTTGTGTTGAAAAGATGCGTCATTGAACGCTGATTCGTTTGATATGCGAACGACCCATTTTTGATCAACCTATGACAGTTTTGTGTGCTATAACGTAATTGGCTTTAGATAAAGGGCGTTTACCACCCTCCGGTGTTAGGGTCACGGCTTACTCTCGCCAGGAGTCTGTCAAGCCGCGATGGCGAAGCGGTTAGCGTGCTGGAGCCACACTCAGAGGGCCCGGGATCGAGACCCCACCGAACCCTTTATTTTTTTTTCAAACTTTCAAACTTTTTCTTGATCTTATCCATCATACCAATGTTTTTTGCTCAACAACTGACACATTTGTGAGCATACCTCCACCGCGAATTGACTTTATACAAAGGGCTTAAGCCCTCCCCAACCGGAACAAATGTTTGAGGGGCCCTACAAGCTTCCTATATTAATTTTTCGCCACGATTTTGTGTTGAAAAGATGCGTCATTGAACGCTGATTCGTTTGATATGCGAACGACCCATTTTTGATCAACCTATGACAGTTTTGTGTGCTATAACGTAATTGGCTTTAGATAAAGGGCGTTTACCACCCTCCGGTGTTAGGGTCACGGCTTACTCTCGCCAGGAGTCTGTCAAGCCGCGATGGCGAAGCGGTTAGCGTGCTGGAGCCACACTCAGAGGGCCCGGGATCGAGACCCCACCGAACCCTTTATTTTTTTTTCAAACTTTCAAACTTTTTCTTGATCTTATCCATCATACCAATGTTTTTTGCTCAACAACTGACACATTTGTGAGCATACCTCCACCGCGAATTGACTTTATACAAAGGGCTTAAGCCCTCCCCAACCGGAACAAATGTTTGAGGGGCCCTACAAGCTTCCTATATTAATTTTTCGCCACGATTTTGTGTTGAAAAGATGCGTCATTGAACGCTGGTTCGTTTGATATGCGAACGACCCATTTTTGATCAACCTATGACAGTTTTGTGTGCTATAACGTAATTGGCTTTAGATAAAGGGCGTTTACCACCCTCCGGTGTTAGGGTCACGGCTTACTCTCGCCAGGAGTCTGTCAAGCCGCGATGGCGAAGCGGTTAGCGTGCTGGAGCCACACTCAGAGGGCCCGGGATCGAGACCCCACCGAACCCTTTATTTTTTTTTCAAACTTTCAAACTTTTTCTTGATCTTATCCATCATACCAATGTTTTTTGCTCAACAACTGACACATTTGTGAGCATACCTCCACCGCGAATTGACTTTATACAAAGGGCTTAAGCCCTCCCCAACCGGAACAAATGTTTGAGGGGCCCTACAAGCTTCCTATATTAATTTTTCGCCACGATTTTGTGTTGAAAAGATGCGTCATTGAACGCTGGTTCGTTTGATATGCGAACGACCCATTTTTGATCAACCTATGACAGTTTTGTGTGCTATAACGTAATTGGCTTTAGATAAAGGGCGTTTACCACCCTCCGGTGTTAGGGTCACGGCTTACTCTCGCCAGGAGTCTGTCAAGCCGCGATGGCGAAGCGGTTAGCGTGCTGGAGCCACACTCAGAGGGCCCGGGATCGAGACCCCACCGAACCCTTTATTTTTTTTTCAAACTTTCAAACTTTTTCTTGATCTTATCCATCATACCAATGTTTTTTGCTCAACAACTGACACATTTGTGAGCATACCTCCACCGCGAATTGACTTTATACAAAGGGCTTAAGCCCTCCCCAACCGGAACAAATGTTTGAGGGGCCCTACAAGCTTCCTATATTAATTTTTCGCCACGATTTTGTGTTGAAAAGATGCGTCATTGAACGCTGGTTCGTTTGATATGCGAACGACCCATTTTTGATCAACCTATGACAGTTTTGTGTGCTATAACGTAATTGGCTTTAGATAAAGGGCGTTTACCACCCTCCGGTGTTAGGGTCACGGCTTACTCTCGCCAGGAGTCTGTCAAGCCGCGATGGCGAAGCGGTTAGCGTGCTGGAGCCACACTCAGAGGGCCCGGGATCGAGACCCCACCGAACCCTTTATTTTTTTTTCAAACTTTCAAACTTTTTCTTGATCTTATCCATCATACCAATGTTTTTTGCTCAACAACTGACACATTTGTGAGCATACCTCCACCGCGAATTGACTTTATACAAAGGGCTTAAGCCCTCCCCAACCGGAACAAATGTTTGAGGGGCCCTACAAGCTTCCTATATTAATTTTTCGCCACGATTTTGTGTTGAAAAGATGCGTCATTGAACGCTGGTTCGTTTGATATGCGAACGACCCATTTTTGATCAACCTATGACAGTTTTGTGTGCTATAACGTAATTGGCTTTAGATAAAGGGCGTTTACCACCCTCCGGTGTTAGGGTCACGGCTTACTCTCGCCAGGAGTCTGTCAAGCCGCGATGGCGAAGCGGTTAGCGTGCTGGAGCCACACTCAGAGGGCCCGGGATCGAGACCCCACCGAACCCTTTATTTTTTTTTCAAACTTTCAAACTTTTTCTTGATCTTATCCATCATACCAATGTTTTTTGCTCAACAACTGACACATTTGTGAGCATACCTCCACCGCGAATTGACTTTATACAAAGGGCTTAAGCCCTCCCCAACCGGAACAAATGTTTGAGGGGCCCTACAAGCTTCCTATATTAATTTTTCGCCACGATTTTGTGTTGAAAAGATGCGTCATTGAACGCTGATTCGTTTGATATGCGAACGACCCATTTTTGATCAACCTATGACAGTTTTGTGTGCTATAACGTAATTGGCTTTAGATAAAGGGCGTTTACCACCCTCCGGTGTTAGGGTCACGGCTTACTCTCGCCAGGAGTCTGTCAAGCCGCGATGGCGAAGCGGTTAGCGTGCTGGAGCCACACTCAGAGGGCCCGGGATCGAGACCCCACCGAACCCTTTATTTTTTTTTCAAACTTTCAAACTTTTTCTTGATCTTATCCATCATACCAATGTTTTTTGCTCAACAACTGACACATTTGTGAGCATACCTCCACCGCGAATTGACTTTATACAAAGGGCTTAAGCCCTCCCCAACCGGAACAAATGTTTGAGGGGCCCTACAAGCTTCCTATATTAATTTTTCGCCACGATTTTGTGTTGAAAAGATGCGTCATTGAACGCTGATTCGTTTGATATGCGAACGACCCATTTTTGATCAACCTATGACAGTTTTGTGTGCTATAACGTAATTGGCTTTAGATAAAGGGCGTTTACCACCCTCCGGTGTTAGGGTCACGGCTTACTCTCGCCAGGAGTCTGTCAAGCCGCGATGGCGAAGCGGTTAGCGTGCTGGAGCCACACTCAGAGGGCCCGGGATCGAGACCCCACCGAACCCTTTATTTTTTTTTCAAACTTTCAAACTTTTTCTTGATCTTATCCATCATACCAATGTTTTTTGCTCAACAACTGACACATTTGTGAGCATACCTCCACCGCGAATTGACTTTATACAAAGGGCTTAAGCCCTCCCCAACCGGAACAAATGTTTGAGGGGCCCTACAAGCTTCCTATATTAATTTTTCGCCACGATTTTGTGTTGAAAAGATGCGTCATTGAACGCTGATTCGTTTGATATGCGAACGACCCATTTTTGATCAACCTATGACAGTTTTGTGTGCTATAACGTAATTGGCTTTAGATAAAGGGCGTTTACCACCCTCCGGTGTTAGGGTCACGGCTTACTCTCGCCAGGAGTCTGTCAAGCCGCGATGGCGAAGCGGTTAGCGTGCTGGAGCCACACTCAGAGGGCCCGGGATCGAGACCCCACCGAACCCTTTATTTTTTTTTCAAACTTTCAAACTTTTTCTTGATCTTATCCATCATACCAATGTTTTTTGCTCAACAACTGACACATTTGTGAGCATACCTCCACCGCGAATTGACTTTATACAAAGGGCTTAAGCCCTCCCCAACCGGAACAAATGTTTGAGGGGCCCTACAAGCTTCCTATATTAATTTTTCGCCACGATTTTGTGTTGAAAAGATGCGTCATTGAACGCTGGTTCGTTTGATATGCGAACGACCCATTTTTGATCAACCTATGACAGTTTTGTGTGCTATAACGTAATTGGCTTTAGATAAAGGGCGTTTACCACCCTCCGGTGTTAGGGTCACGGCTTACTCTCGCCAGGAGTCTGTCAAGCCGCGATGGCGAAGCGGTTAGCGTGCTGGAGCCACACTCAGAGGGCCCGGGATCGAGACCCCACCGAACCCTTTATTTTTTTTTCAAACTTTCAAACTTTTTCTTGATCTTATCCATCATACCAATGTTTTTTGCTCAACAACTGACACATTTGTGAGCATACCTCCACCGCGAATTGACTTTATACAAAGGGCTTAAGCCCTCCCCAACCGGAACAAATGTTTGAGGGGCCCTACAAGCTTCCTATATTAATTTTTCGCCACGATTTTGTGTTGAAAAGATGCGTCATTGAACGCTGGTTCGTTTGATATGCGAACGACCCATTTTTGATCAACCTATGACAGTTTTGTGTGCTATAACGTAATTGGCTTTAGATAAAGGGCGTTTACCACCCTCCGGTGTTAGGGTCACGGCTTACTCTCGCCAGGAGTCTGTCAAGCCGCGATGGCGAAGCGGTTAGCGTGCTGGAGCCACACTCAGAGGGCCCGGGATCGAGACCCCACCGAACCCTTTATTTTTTTTTCAAACTTTCAAACTTTTTCTTGATCTTATCCATCATACCAATGTTTTTTGCTCAACAACTGACACATTTGTGAGCATACCTCCACCGCGAATTGACTTTATACAAAGGGCTTAAGCCCTCCCCAACCGGAACAAATGTTTGAGGGGCCCTACAAGCTTCCTATATTAATTTTTCGCCACGATTTTGTGTTGAAAAGATGCGTCATTGAACGCTGGTTCGTTTGATATGCGAACGACCCATTTTTGATCAACCTATGACAGTTTTGTGTGCTATAACGTAATTGGCTTTAGATAAAGGGCGTTTACCACCCTCCGGTGTTAGGGTCACGGCTTACTCTCGCCAGGAGTCTGTCAAGCCGCGATGGCGAAGCGGTTAGCGTGCTGGAGCCACACTCAGAGGGCCCGGGATCGAGACCCCACCGAACCCTTTATTTTTTTTTCAAACTTTCAAACTTTTTCTTGATCTTATCCATCATACCAATGTTTTTTGCTCAACAACTGACACATTTGTGAGCATACCTCCACCGCGAATTGACTTTATACAAAGGGCTTAAGCCCTCCCCAACCGGAACAAATGTTTGAGGGGCCCTACAAGCTTCCTATATTAATTTTTCGCCACGATTTTGTGTTGAAAAGATGCGTCATTGAACGCTGGTTCGTTTGATATGCGAACGACCCATTTTTGATCAACCTATGACAGTTTTGTGTGCTATAACGTAATTGGCTTTAGATAAAGGGCGTTTACCACCCTCCGGTGTTAGGGTCACGGCTTACTCTCGCCAGGAGTCTGTCAAGCCGCGATGGCGAAGCGGTTAGCGTGCTGGAGCCACACTCAGAGGGCCCGGGATCGAGACCCCACCGAACCCTTTATTTTTTTTTCAAACTTTCAAACTTTTTCTTGATCTTATCCATCATACCAATGTTTTTTGCTCAACAACTGACACATTTGTGAGCATACCTCCACCGCGAATTGACTTTATACAAAGGGCTTAAGCCCTCCCCAACCGGAACAAATGTTTGAGGGGCCCTACAAGCTTCCTATATTAATTTTTCGCCACGATTTTGTGTTGAAAAGATGCGTCATTGAACGCTGATTCGTTTGATATGCGAACGACCCATTTTTGATCAACCTATGACAGTTTTGTGTGCTATAACGTAATTGGCTTTAGATAAAGGGCGTTTACCACCCTCCGGTGTTAGGGTCACGGCTTACTCTCGCCAGGAGTCTGTCAAGCCGCGATGGCGAAGCGGTTAGCGTGCTGGAGCCACACTCAGAGGGCCCGGGATCGAGACCCCACCGAACCCTTTATTTTTTTTTCAAACTTTCAAACTTTTTCTTGATCTTATCCATCATACCAATGTTTTTTGCTCAACAACTGACACATTTGTGAGCATACCTCCACCGCGAATTGACTTTATACAAAGGGCTTAAGCCCTCCCCAACCGGAACAAATGTTTGAGGGGCCCTACAAGCTTCCTATATTAATTTTTCGCCACGATTTTGTGTTGAAAAGATGCGTCATTGAACGCTGATTCGTTTGATATGCGAACGACCCATTTTTGATCAACCTATGACAGTTTTGTGTGCTATAACGTAATTGGCTTTAGATAAAGGGCGTTTACCACCCTCCGGTGTTAGGGTCACGGCTTACTCTCGCCAGGAGTCTGTCAAGCCGCGATGGCGAAGCGGTTAGCGTGCTGGAGCCACACTCAGAGGGCCCGGGATCGAGACCCCACCGAACCCTTTATTTTTTTTTCAAACTTTCAAACTTTTTCTTGATCTTATCCATCATACCAATGTTTTTTGCTCAACAACTGACACATTTGTGAGCATACCTCCACCGCGAATTGACTTTATACAAAGGGCTTAAGCCCTCCCCAACCGGAACAAATGTTTGAGGGGCCCTACAAGCTTCCTATATTAATTTTTCGCCACGATTTTGTGTTGAAAAGATGCGTCATTGAACGCTGGTTCGTTTGATATGCGAACGACCCATTTTTGATCAACCTATGACAGTTTTGTGTGCTATAACGTAATTGGCTTTAGATAAAGGGCGTTTACCACCCTCCGGTGTTAGGGTCACGGCTTACTCTCGCCAGGAGTCTGTCAAGCCGCGATGGCGAAGCGGTTAGCGTGCTGGAGCCACACTCAGAGGGCCCGGGATCGAGACCCCACCGAACCCTTTATTTTTTTTTCAAACTTTCAAACTTTTTCTTGATCTTATCCATCATACCAATGTTTTTTGCTCAACAACTGACACATTTGTGAGCATACCTCCACCGCGAATTGACTTTATACAAAGGGCTTAAGCCCTCCCCAACCGGAACAAATGTTTGAGGGGCCCTACAAGCTTCCTATATTAATTTTTCGCCACGATTTTGTGTTGAAAAGATGCGTCATTGAACGCTGGTTCGTTTGATATGCGAACGACCCATTTTTGATCAACCTATGACAGTTTTGTGTGCTATAACGTAATTGGCTTTAGATAAAGGGCGTTTACCACCCTCCGGTGTTAGGGTCACGGCTTACTCTCGCCAGGAGTCTGTCAAGCCGCGATGGCGAAGCGGTTAGCGTGCTGGAGCCACACTCAGAGGGCCCGGGATCGAGACCCCACCGAACCCTTTATTTTTTTTTCAAACTTTCAAACTTTTTCTTGATCTTATCCATCATACCAATGTTTTTTGCTCAACAACTGACACATTTGTGAGCATACCTCCACCGCGAATTGACTTTATACAAAGGGCTTAAGCCCTCCCCAACCGGAACAAATGTTTGAGGGGCCCTACAAGCTTCCTATATTAATTTTTCGCCACGATTTTGTGTTGAAAAGATGCGTCATTGAACGCTGATTCGTTTGATATGCGAACGACCCATTTTTGATCAACCTATGACAGTTTTGTGTGCTATAACGTAATTGGCTTTAGATAAAGGGCGTTTACCACCCTCCGGTGTTAGGGTCACGGCTTACTCTCGCCAGGAGTCTGTCAAGCCGCGATGGCGAAGCGGTTAGCGTGCTGGAGCCACACTCAGAGGGCCCGGGATCGAGACCCCACCGAACCCTTTATTTTTTTTTCAAACTTTCAAACTTTTTCTTGATCTTATCCATCATACCAATGTTTTTTGCTCAACAACTGACACATTTGTGAGCATACCTCCACCGCGAATTGACTTTATACAAAGGGCTTAAGCCCTCCCCAACCGGAACAAATGTTTGAGGGGCCCTACAAGCTTCCTATATTAATTTTTCGCCACGATTTTGTGTTGAAAAGATGCGTCATTGAACGCTGATTCGTTTGATATGCGAACGACCCATTTTTGATCAACCTATGACAGTTTTGTGTGCTATAACGTAATTGGCTTTAGATAAAGGGCGTTTACCACCCTCCGGTGTTAGGGTCACGGCTTACTCTCGCCAGGAGTCTGTCAAGCCGCGATGGCGAAGCGGTTAGCGTGCTGGAGCCACACTCAGAGGGCCCGGGATCGAGACCCCACCGAACCCTTTATTTTTTTTTCAAACTTTCAAACTTTTTCTTGATCTTATCCATCATACCAATGTTTTTTGCTCAACAACTGACACATTTGTGAGCATACCTCCACCGCGAATTGACTTTATACAAAGGGCTTAAGCCCTCCCCAACCGGAACAAATGTTTGAGGGGCCCTACAAGCTTCCTATATTAATTTTTCGCCACGATTTTGTGTTGAAAAGATGCGTCATTGAACGCTGGTTCGTTTGATATGCGAACGACCCATTTTTGATCAACCTATGACAGTTTTGTGTGCTATAACGTAATTGGCTTTAGATAAAGGGCGTTTACCACCCTCCGGTGTTAGGGTCACGGCTTACTCTCGCCAGGAGTCTGTCAAGCCGCGATGGCGAAGCGGTTAGCGTGCTGGAGCCACACTCAGAGGGCCCGGGATCGAGACCCCACCGAACCCTTTATTTTTTTTTCAAACTTTCAAACTTTTTCTTGATCTTATCCATCATACCAATGTTTTTTGCTCAACAACTGACACATTTGTGAGCATACCTCCACCGCGAATTGACTTTATACAAAGGGCTTAAGCCCTCCCCAACCGGAACAAATGTTTGAGGGGCCCTACAAGCTTCCTATATTAATTTTTCGCCACGATTTTGTGTTGAAAAGATGCGTCATTGAACGCTGGTTCGTTTGATATGCGAACGACCCATTTTTGATCAACCTATGACAGTTTTGTGTGCTATAACGTAATTGGCTTTAGATAAAGGGCGTTTACCACCCTCCGGTGTTAGGGTCACGGCTTACTCTCGCCAGGAGTCTGTCAAGCCGCGATGGCGAAGCGGTTAGCGTGCTGGAGCCACACTCAGAGGGCCCGGGATCGAGACCCCACCGAACCCTTTATTTTTTTTTCAAACTTTCAAACTTTTTCTTGATCTTATCCATCATACCAATGTTTTTTGCTCAACAACTGACACATTTGTGAGCATACCTCCACCGCGAATTGACTTTATACAAAGGGCTTAAGCCCTCCCCAACCGGAACAAATGTTTGAGGGGCCCTACAAGCTTCCTATATTAATTTTTCGCCACGATTTTGTGTTGAAAAGATGCGTCATTGAACGCTGGTTCGTTTGATATGCGAACGACCCATTTTTGATCAACCTATGACAGTTTTGTGTGCTATAACGTAATTGGCTTTAGATAAAGGGCGTTTACCACCCTCCGGTGTTAGGGTCACGGCTTACTCTCGCCAGGAGTCTGTCAAGCCGCGATGGCGAAGCGGTTAGCGTGCTGGAGCCACACTCAGAGGGCCCGGGATCGAGACCCCACCGAACCCTTTATTTTTTTTTCAAACTTTCAAACTTTTTCTTGATCTTATCCATCATACCAATGTTTTTTGCTCAACAACTGACACATTTGTGAGCATACCTCCACCGCGAATTGACTTTATACAAAGGGCTTAAGCCCTCCCCAACCGGAACAAATGTTTGAGGGGCCCTACAAGCTTCCTATATTAATTTTTCGCCACGATTTTGTGTTGAAAAGATGCGTCATTGAACGCTGATTCGTTTGATATGCGAACGACCCATTTTTGATCAACCTATGACAGTTTTGTGTGCTATAACGTAATTGGCTTTAGATAAAGGGCGTTTACCACCCTCCGGTGTTAGGGTCACGGCTTACTCTCGCCAGGAGTCTGTCAAGCCGCGATGGCGAAGCGGTTAGCGTGCTGGAGCCACACTCAGAGGGCCCGGGATCGAGACCCCACCGAACCCTTTATTTTTTTTTCAAACTTTCAAACTTTTTCTTGATCTTATCCATCATACCAATGTTTTTTGCTCAACAACTGACACATTTGTGAGCATACCTCCACCGCGAATTGACTTTATACAAAGGGCTTAAGCCCTCCCCAACCGGAACAAATGTTTGAGGGGCCCTACAAGCTTCCTATATTAATTTTTCGCCACGATTTTGTGTTGAAAAGATGCGTCATTGAACGCTGGTTCGTTTGATATGCGAACGACCCATTTTTGATCAACCTATGACAGTTTTGTGTGCTATAACGTAATTGGCTTTAGATAAAGGGCGTTTACCACCCTCCGGTGTTAGGGTCACGGCTTACTCTCGCCAGGAGTCTGTCAAGCCGCGATGGCGAAGCGGTTAGCGTGCTGGAGCCACACTCAGAGGGCCCGGGATCGAGACCCCACCGAACCCTTTATTTTTTTTTCAAACTTTCAAACTTTTTCTTGATCTTATCCATCATACCAATGTTTTTTGCTCAACAACTGACACATTTGTGAGCATACCTCCACCGCGAATTGACTTTATACAAAGGGCTTAAGCCCTCCCCAACCGGAACAAATGTTTGAGGGGCCCTACAAGCTTCCTATATTAATTTTTCGCCACGATTTTGTGTTGAAAAGATGCGTCATTGAACGCTGGTTCGTTTGATATGCGAACGACCCATTTTTGATCAACCTATGACAGTTTTGTGTGCTATAACGTAATTGGCTTTAGATAAAGGGCGTTTACCACCCTCCGGTGTTAGGGTCACGGCTTACTCTCGCCAGGAGTCTGTCAAGCCGCGATGGCGAAGCGGTTAGCGTGCTGGAGCCACACTCAGAGGGCCCGGGATCGAGACCCCACCGAACCCTTTATTTTTTTTTCAAACTTTCAAACTTTTTCTTGATCTTATCCATCATACCAATGTTTTTTGCTCAACAACTGACACATTTGTGAGCATACCTCCACCGCGAATTGACTTTATACAAAGGGCTTAAGCCCTCCCCAACCGGAACAAATGTTTGAGGGGCCCTACAAGCTTCCTATATTAATTTTTCGCCACGATTTTGTGTTGAAAAGATGCGTCATTGAACGCTGGTTCGTTTGATATGCGAACGACCCATTTTTGATCAACCTATGACAGTTTTGTGTGCTATAACGTAATTGGCTTTAGATAAAGGGCGTTTACCACCCTCCGGTGTTAGGGTCACGGCTTACTCTCGCCAGGAGTCTGTCAAGCCGCGATGGCGAAGCGGTTAGCGTGCTGGAGCCACACTCAGAGGGCCCGGGATCGAGACCCCACCGAACCCTTTATTTTTTTTTCAAACTTTCAAACTTTTTCTTGATCTTATCCATCATACCAATGTTTTTTGCTCAACAACTGACACATTTGTGAGCATACCTCCACCGCGAATTGACTTTATACAAAGGGCTTAAGCCCTCCCCAACCGGAACAAATGTTTGAGGGGCCCTACAAGCTTCCTATATTAATTTTTCGCCACGATTTTGTGTTGAAAAGATGCGTCATTGAACGCTGGTTCGTTTGATATGCGAACGACCCATTTTTGATCAACCTATGACAGTTTTGTGTGCTATAACGTAATTGGCTTTAGATAAAGGGCGTTTACCACCCTCCGGTGTTAGGGTCACGGCTTACTCTCGCCAGGAGTCTGTCAAGCCGCGATGGCGAAGCGGTTAGCGTGCTGGAGCCACACTCAGAGGGCCCGGGATCGAGACCCCACCGAACCCTTTATTTTTTTTTCAAACTTTCAAACTTTTTCTTGATCTTATCCATCATACCAATGTTTTTTGCTCAACAACTGACACATTTGTGAGCATACCTCCACCGCGAATTGACTTTATACAAAGGGCTTAAGCCCTCCCCAACCGGAACAAATGTTTGAGGGGCCCTACAAGCTTCCTATATTAATTTTTCGCCACGATTTTGTGTTGAAAAGATGCGTCATTGAACGCTGGTTCGTTTGATATGCGAACGACCCATTTTTGATCAACCTATGACAGTTTTGTGTGCTATAACGTAATTGGCTTTAGATAAAGGGCGTTTACCACCCTCCGGTGTTAGGGTCACGGCTTACTCTCGCCAGGAGTCTGTCAAGCCGCGATGGCGAAGCGGTTAGCGTGCTGGAGCCACACTCAGAGGGCCCGGGATCGAGACCCCACCGAACCCTTTATTTTTTTTTCAAACTTTCAAACTTTTTCTTGATCTTATCCATCATACCAATGTTTTTTGCTCAACAACTGACACATTTGTGAGCATACCTCCACCGCGAATTGACTTTATACAAAGGGCTTAAGCCCTCCCCAACCGGAACAAATGTTTGAGGGGCCCTACAAGCTTCCTATATTAATTTTTCGCCACGATTTTGTGTTGAAAAGATGCGTCATTGAACGCTGGTTCGTTTGATATGCGAACGACCCATTTTTGATCAACCTATGACAGTTTTGTGTGCTATAACGTAATTGGCTTTAGATAAAGGGCGTTTACCACCCTCCGGTGTTAGGGTCACGGCTTACTCTCGCCAGGAGTCTGTCAAGCCGCGATGGCGAAGCGGTTAGCGTGCTGGAGCCACACTCAGAGGGCCCGGGATCGAGACCCCACCGAACCCTTTATTTTTTTTTCAAACTTTCAAACTTTTTCTTGATCTTATCCATCATACCAATGTTTTTTGCTCAACAACTGACACATTTGTGAGCATACCTCCACCGCGAATTGACTTTATACAAAGGGCTTAAGCCCTCCCCAACCGGAACAAATGTTTGAGGTTTTTTTTTTTTTTTTTTTTTTTTTTTTTTTTTTTAAGTCCATACTAGGTCAGAACATGGATAATTTTCCATAGACTTTGTATTGAAATAGGTCATGCGGCCCCATCAGCTGATCTAATTTTACATAGACTTGTTAAGCGCCCTGTAAAATGGATAATCAATGCTATTTTGTATTGACCATGAAATATAAATCAAACTCGAACAATTTAAAACATTGTTGAGTTGACATGTGTATATTACCATTTGAATGTAATATGACTCAAAATGCTTTCTAGACTGTAGAGGTGTTGTGTGGTGTTTAAAGGTAAACAGTCGTTTCATATTTCCCAGTAATCCGAAACTTGCTGACTCCATTCCCAGCCTTTGATAGATATGGCTGGGAGAGAGTCACAAAAAAGGCTCACCATGAAATGACATGGACATGGTAACAAACTTTTAGAATCAACATGATTTCTTATGTTTTCTGCTGAGATAAGACCTATCACCAGTTGTGTGAACAACACATCTGACAATTATATTTGTTATTTCACCAAATTTGTTGCCATATTGCTGTGAACAGATCAAGATGAAAGGACTAATTGCTTTATTGTTGTTGACCATTTGTATCGGTAAGTTTTGATTAGATTTCAAAAGGATCCCGACGCTTTTTCACGTTTTCGTTTAGTAGTTTTGTGTATGTTTAACAGCTAGGAAGGGTGTGGCGCCATGCAGGGTATGCATACTCTTCTAGACACCTGATACCACTTTTCATTATGATATACTTACTCATGTATGATTGATATAATTCCTCATGTGAAAAGTTCATAAGCTGTTACCTATGTTTCGTCAAAATGTCCTTTTGGATTTCGGGTTTCGTTTTGAGGTTCGGATCGTTAGTGCTTGGTTTCTTTAATGTATGAATTATTGTAGATTAAAATATAGAGAATGTCATATCTTCCATCTATTACAGGAGTAGCTGTTTCTCAGCTGATTACACCAACAATGGCCTGTGAATTACAGTGTATAAAAGACCACAAGATCTCTACAGGATCTCAGGAATATAATGCTGTGTTTCAGACTTGTAGAAAAGAATGTATAGATAAACTTATGTGAGTGAATTAAAAATTTAAAGGGATTGTAAAGAGGTTTTCTAAACTTTGTATGTTTATCGGTGACACTGATGGCATCAATTTGCACCATTCCAATTTTCATTCCGACGTCTGTGGTTCTGCAATTCCACTAAAACTAACGCGTTTTATGACGTCACTAATAGTGATCTGCATAGATATCAATAGTAGCTTCCGGTAGATCAATATTAGTGACGTCATAAAACGCGTTAGTTTTAGTGGAATTGCAGGAACCACAGATGTTGGAATGGAAATTGGAATGGCGCAAATTGATGCTCTCGGTGTCCCCGATACACATACAAAGTTTAGAAAATCACTTTACAATCCCTTTAATATACTTCCTCAAATGAAAAAGTTCATTAGCTGTTATCAATGTATTACCAAAGTGTTATAGTGGATTTAGAGATTTTGTTAACGGTTGGGATCGTTTGATCTTGGGTGTAATATAAAAAGAAATTTCTATATTTTTTTTTATAAATAAAATTGAATTATCACAAATTCTTGATACAATACAATCATGCCATATTAACAGATTTTCTCAGTTGAATATCTAACAATTTCTTCATATATTTCAGGGCCCAACTTCATAGTTTAGGTCTTGATCAATAAAATCTGTTTGCAATTCACAATTGTTTTCTTTTCTTTTTCCGATTTTCATTCAATAATTTTCACCCATAAATATATCCAAGGTATACATTGCACCACTGCTTCTTATGGACCATTGAGGGTGAATTCAAAATGATTGGGATGAAGTTTTGAAAGAGAGGGAAACTCTAATTTACAATTACAGATTATAGATTACAAATTACAAATAACAATTACAATTTACACAATCAAATTACAGATTAAAAATACAATTTACACAATCAAATTACACTTCACAAAATAAATTACAATTTACAATAAAATTACTATTTAGGCTACAATTAAATTACCATTTACAAATAAATTACAGTTTACAATTAAATAACAATTTACAAATAAATAACAATTTACAATCAAATTACAATTTACAATTAAATTAAAATCAGAGTAGGAAGTCCCTATTGCCAACTTAAATCCCGAAATATCTTTCAGAACCTTCTGTTTGGGCTTGTGGTTGCGGGACTTAACCGACGTACTTGTACTCTACAAACCATCCTATAGCATTTAAATAAGTCAAAGTCCGATATTCTACTTGAGATTTTCCTACAAATTCTTGCATTGAATCAAGTCAACATAGGGTTTTAAGCTCGAAATTGATCTAAAGAACAAGGCTAGGAACTGGGCCCTGGTTTGTCTCCCCACCCCATTTGACAAATCAACTACTTTACCTAGAGGTTGATCCGCCTCTGCATCTTTAACAACTGCATGTCCGTCCTTATTTCCCGTCCTCATTAGCCCAGAAATGTACAGAAAAATCGGACGTATGAATCCATTTTACTTACTTTAGCAGACGTCTTAGTTATTTGTGTACATACTCAATAATCTGTTAGTATTATAGTGTTTATTGGTAGGCTAGTCGACCTTGACCTACAAGTCAGTCAGTAGCTGAGTAATATCATCAAGTACTGATGAAATACCGACCGACCGGTTTTAAAATGGTGA
This sequence comes from Lottia scabra, assembly GCA_029955415.1. NCBI lineage: Eukaryota > Metazoa > Mollusca > Gastropoda > Lottiidae > Lottia > Lottia scabra. Next base: position 9,330 of record JARJEI010000051.1, on the reverse strand, counting down.
AATATCGTTAAATATTTCATATGGCGATATTTCATTTATATAACCGTACAATAATTATACAATTGGTTGTTTAGTTACAAATCTGTACATGCAATTATAAACCAGTCTATAGCTGCTATTGAGTATCGTTAATATACAAATCGATCGTATCAAGGAATTTTATTGCGTACCGTGTTAATCGTAGTTGTATTAGGTCTATTCGTATTTATACTGGATACATAAAAGTGATACATGTTTAAATATATTGGACAGTGCTGGTACTTCGAACATAGTGATATATTTCTGAAATTGTATTGAGAATCCCATTTATAGTGGATAAAGGTGGACATATACTGTTTATATTGGACTGTGCTGGTACTTCGAACATAGTCTAAATTTACACTAAGATCCAGTGCTCTGATTTTTTTCTGGAATTTTACTGAGAATCTTGTATAGTGGATAAAAGTGGACATATACTGTATATATTGGACTGTGCTGGTACTTCGAACATAGTCTCGAATAACACTAAGATCCAGTGTTCTGATTTTCTTCTGGAACTTGATTAAGAATCCCATTTAGAGTGGATAAAGGTGGACACATATACTGTATATATATTGGATTGTGCTGGTACTTCGAACATAGTCTAAATTTACATTAAGATCCAGTGCTCGGCTTTTTTCTGGAATTTGATTTAAGCTAAGGACTTTAAGGATTTATACAGTTCTACAATTGACCATGTGGACTAAAGGTATATTACACAGTGATAAACTATTATTAGTGGTGAAATCTATAGGGTTAAACAGTACCAACGGTGGTTATAGAACTATACAGGTAGGTCTATTGTTATATTGTCTCTATCAATAGGATTAAAGGGGGGTGGGAGGCGGGGTGTGCTTGGGTTGAGTTTTGGATCGGTTCAGTAGTGCAACATTTTGTAATGGAACTTTGAATTCTGTTAGTGAAGTGGACCGAGACCGCATCTGTATCGGATCGGCAACTAATCTGAATCGGATAGGCAACTAAGTCGTATCGGATAGGCAACTAATCCGAATCGGATAGACAACTTATCTGTATCGAATAGGCAACTAAGTCGTATCGGATAGGCAACTAATCTTTATTGGATCAGCAACTAATCCGTATCGGATCGGCAATTAATCTATATCGGATAGGCAACTAATCCGAATGGGATAGGCAAATACAACTAATCCGAATCGGATGGGCAACTAATCTGTATCGGATAGACAACTGATCTGCATCACATCGGATAGACAACTAATCCTAATAGGATAGTCAACTAATCCGTATCACATCGGATAGACAACTGATCTGTATCGGATAGACAACTAATCCGAATCGGATAGACAACTGATCTGTATCGGATAGACAACTGATCTGTATCGGATAGACAACTAATCCTAATCGGATAGACAACTGATCTGTATCGGATAGACAACTAATCCTAATCGGATAGACAACTGATCTGTATCGGATAGACAACTAATCCGAATCGGATAGACAACTGATCTGTATCGGATAGACAACTGATCTGTATCGGATAGACAACTAATCCTAATCGGATGGGCAACTAGAAACTTATGGAAAGGGCGGGTGGGGCGTTTTCAAGTTGTTCTATCGTGAATATTGTGATGATGGATTAAAATAAACTGTGGCTTGAAAAGTTCTGATGCCATGTCCAGTACATAAGATAGTCAACCCCGGTGTAGAGTTTCACCTTCAGGGGTGGATACGGGATTTGACGTTAGGGGGGATGGGGGGCGCAGAATGAAATTTAAATAAACAATAAGTCAGTTGATTAGTAATCACGTTAAATAATTCTGTTAAATTACTGTTTTATATTGTAATACTTGTTTGAATGATAAAACAGATTGAATGCGACGACATTAGGCTAGCTTTCGTCGTCTCTTCGGATACTTATTACGTGCGGACAACCCATGCTTTGCAAATGTGTGGGGGAAAGCACGCCTGCTACGCCCCCGCTAGTCAGATAAAACCTGCCGTTGAGCGGTACGCCCCCGCCTAAATCCGCTCCTGAACTCCTATCACTAAGCCAATTGAACGATACTTGTAATATATATTTCAGACCTTATCCAGAGCGAATCTGTCCACCAAGAAAGATGTAGACCAGAATTTGAAGGAATATAAAGAGGGTCAGTTTGATAAAATACCAGACCCTTCACAACTACAACATTTTAAGTAAGTTGTCAGGATATTTTTTTTAATATTTGGTATGAAAATTTTACTACATTGTAGGCGTGGTTCTAGGAGCACTTATCTTACTATGTTTGGGGATGTAGTGGACTTTTGCATTGTCATTTTAATCACTGCACTATAAATAAATAGTTGAGATCGAGGTTCACTAGATCTCCAAATGAGGCAGAGCCTTTTAAAGAGATTGTAAAGAGTTTTTCTAAACTTTTATGTGTATCGGGGAAACTGATAGCATCAATTTGAGCCATTCCAATTTCCATTTCCAACTAAGCAGTAATCCTTGTAAGACATTTAGAAGTATATTTCTTAATAAACTAAGCAGTAGTATAGCATGAAATTGTAATATTGTTGTGTTTAAGGAATGCCAGAGAGAGCAGTTTAAAATCAGGAGAACCCCAGCCACAAGACGGTACCCACACACTACCACATCCGATATGGTAAATAACAACACTTTCTTAAAGGGGAATTGTCAGCATTTTCGAGAATCGATTTGGGCCTCGAATTTAATTAAATTAAAGATTTAGTTAAACTGCCAAGATTCGCACAATCCCTTCAATTATACCCGTACCTTTTACCAGTTATCTTTCATTTTCTGTATATGTGTATGTGTTTCTTAAATAAAGCATAGTTTATAAGGTTCTGAGACTAAACTTTTATTGGTCTAACGAATGGTGAATATTTGCCATTCGCCCCTTCGGCGCTAGCGGTGCCGATGAATTTGAAGCATGTTATATTTCAGAGCAACTCCTTTCTCTAATCCTGAATTCGACCCAGCTATAGGGTGCAAACGGCGGGCAATCTCCCTCCGCAAAAACTCATCCCCATCCCTGATAGTCAGTGTTTTGTTACTTATAGGACAGAAGAACAACTACACAATGTTACAGTTACATTTAAAGAGCCTGAAGGAAAAGTGGATAAGGTACGGATATTATTTTAAAACAGATTTGGTTTTCAACTTGGGGGACATGTCACAGACTGGGGACATTTTGATAATTTCATGGGGACACAAACTGACCTAAAGGTCTGAAAACTGTTGCACCATAATTTCTATTGACATTGAACACGGAGAGTGAATAGGAGTGTGACTAGAAAATGACATGTTTTCGATGAATTCCTCAGACAATTTCTGTCAGGGCAGGGGACATGCTAATTTCCTCATACGTAATCTGGGACACATGAGAACATGTTGAAAACCCAGGCTTTATAATGTTCTTAATGCTTTCATGAATACAATCTGCAAAAAGGAGCTCGAGATCCATAATAACATAATTATTATTGGCTAAACATTGGTATCAGGAGATGGGATTTTTAAATGAGAAAATATATCAAACTATGTCAATCATTATTTCAGATGGCGTACTTTACTGTTAAATCTTTTAGAAAAGGTTTTGATATATTTTCTGGGTTTATATTCGGCCAGCGAACAGAGAAAAAATGGTTAAAGTAAGTAATTTTAATAGTTATTTAAATACATGTATATATATTTTGTGTTTTTGAAGATGAAAAATGTATTCTGACGCAAATCAATTCACAGTTCCAGAAGAAATCTCGGACTTTATTCTTTATATTTTTTCTGTATACAGTATCAGATATTTGTGCATGCTAAAGACCCCTCAACAGTTAAAAATCAAATATAAGAGTAGACAAATGCTGTTATCGTGGCAAAATTTCTCTCCTTGTGCACATGCATGGTGTTTTCCCTTCCTCATTAGCCTTACAGGTGCAGAAAAGCAGGATGTAAAACTCCATTACGTTTCATTTCATTAATTTCAGTCGTATAGGCCTATGTTTCCTAGAGACAGTGGCATGAGTTCCTGGGATGGTAGACAAATGCTGCTATCCTGGCAAAATGTCCCTCCTTGTGCACATGCATGGTGTTTTCCCGTCCTCATTATCCTTACAGGTGCAGAAAAGTAGGACGTAGCCTAAAACTTCATTACAGTTTATTAATTTCAGTCGTATATTATGTTTCTTAGAGACAGTAGCCGGAGTTCCTTGAATGGTAGACAAATGCTGCTATCCTGGCAAAATTACTCTCCTTGTGCACTACATGGTGTTTTCCCGTCCTCATTATCCTTACAGGTGCATAAAAGCAGGACGTAAAACTCCCATTTCATTTCATTAATTTCAGTCGTATATGTTTCCTAGAGACGGTAGCAGGGGTTCCTGGGATGGTAGCCGCCATGACACGTCATATGAAATCGTTACGACGACTACAGAGAGACTACGGGTGGATACACACGTTACTTGGTAATTTAATGATTTATAATGGCGTGCACACCCCCCCCCCCCCCCCCCCCCAAAAAAAAATTTGTAAAGCATGGGTTGTCCGCACCATTTTACCACAAATGTTTCTCGCCACACTTCGCTTGGCAAGATATCTATCTACATTGCACCCACCCTAGAAGAATATTTCAATAACTTTGTTTATTTTAACCTCAAATAATTTTATTCTGCGCCCCCCCCCCCCCCACGTCAAATCCGTTATCCGCCCCTGGTAATTGATATCTTGAATCATCAATGTCACATTTTGGACTGAAATTGTCCCTCATTTTTTCCAAATGATAATTTTTTCAACCGGTTTGTACGTTCCACTACACAGGGGTCTAACAACGACCTTCTAACATTTCCGTCAAGTTGACCTTTGTCCTATCCTGAATGACCTCTCCAGCGCCAGGATGTTGTGACTGTACAAAAGATGCATTCCGACAGTTCCAAAGTGCCTTAGACTGGCAGTACAAACCAGAGTTTAAAAATCAAAATAAAACGAAAGTTTTAATTGGACTGTTGGTAAAATGTGTCGTTAACAATTTTTTGAATATATAAGGCACAGCTTTATGAAACAACAATCACTGGTTAAAGTTTTATGCTTTGTGACTTTAGCTTTGAATGGCTTTAACCACTACGCATAGCCGTAGGGGCCAACGACTAAACAGGGTGGCAGACCGACTTATTGCCCGAATTTTAATGATATTTTGCCCGATTTGTCGGATTTTTTGCCCGAAAACATAATATTTGGGGGGGGGGGGGGCAGCTGCCCTTCCCCCCTGTCTCCTACGGCTAACCAGTGATTGCTGTTCATAAAGCTGTGTCTATATATTGTGTAAGTCTTACTAAATGCCATTTAAAGACTTAATTTTTTGGAATATTTGTAGAAGAGGCGGAGAATGAAAGAATGCATTTACTAACTGCTATGGAGTTAAAACAACCCTCGACCTTATTTAGATTGTCTGTGATAGGAGCTCAAGGTAAAATAAACACTTTGCTCATTGTTTTTCATGTACTGATATATTAGCAAGTTATTTGAAGTAATGTTTTTATCGCAAATGATATCAATAGACTGAGGCATTCTAATTTAAAGGGATTGTAAAGAGGTTTTCTAAACTTTGTATGTGTATCAGGAACACTGATTGCATCAATTTGCATCATTCCAATTTCCATTCCGACGTCTGTGTTTCTTGCAATTCCTCTAAAACTAATTGGACTTACTTAAATGCTAGGAACCGGACGTTATTGCCAGACTACGCAAACCAATTTACTTAAATATTTTTAGGTGTTTTTGAAGCTGAATTTCCCTCTATATTATCTCTATATTTTTGTATCTTTAGGTGTATTTGTAACAATGTTTACTGGGGCGTATATTGTCAGTCCTAAATTCTGTCATCGGTTTGTGGGATATTTAGAAGAAGAAGCTGTAAAAACATACACCAAGTGTTTAGAGGTGAGGGAAACTTTCACAAATTAATGATCAAATTGACCAGGGACCATGCTTGGTCCGGTGCTGGTACCGGAATGTTCGAAACAGCAGAAAATAATGGACGCGAATCATGTCCGCGTCTTTATCCGACCCGTACTCACTGATCGGACATGTATTCGCTGCTTTTATTTTCTTCCATAGCCGTAGGGGCAAACGACTCAACAGGGGGGCAGACTGACTATTTGCCCGAATTTTACAAAATTTTAATGATATTTTGCCCGATTTCACGAATTTTTTGCCCGAAAACATAATATTTAGGGGGGCAGCTGCCCCCCTGTCTCCTACGGCTATGTTTTCTTCTGTATCGATAATCACGGTCCGGGCACGTTTTCTAAACTTTGTGTGTGTATCGGGGACACTGATAGCATCAGAAGACGTCGGAATGAAAATTGTAATGCCACAAATTGATGTTATCAGTGTCCCCAATACACATACAAAGTTTTTAAAACCATTTTACAATCCCTTTAGCACTTATGTGTCTTATAGAGCAATGACAAAATCAGAATCTGAAACAGAAAATTAGTATGACACGTAAACAACCATTTCATTTCAACGAATTCGATTCAATATACAGTCATTATTATTTGTCTTGTAGGATATTGATAGTGGTTCAATGCAGCATTGGAAAAAACAACAAGCTCCAGATATAGCAGTTAAATACTGGAAACTAGCTGTAAGTACATGTATTAACTTAGGATTAAAAAGGTTTCCAACCTGGGGTTATAACCCCAAATGAGGTTTCTTTGATATATTTGATGGATAAAAAGGCGCTTAAACAGTAAGAGTAAAAGATTGTTTATGATTTATTCGCCAGGATTGCATTCCGACATTGATCTATCAAAAGCTACAAATGATATATATACAGATCACTGGTAGTGACATCATAAAACACGTTAATGGAACGTTAGTGGAATTGCAAGAACCACAGACGTCGGAAAAACCTCTTAATAATAATAATAATTAACTCTTTATTTTACATGAGTCAGAATTAGGCCCAATACCACGAGTGATACAGTCCTGTCTCTCACTCAGCCCATGGGGACAAACATAGATACAATATTATAGACAAAAAAACATTTAAAAAATGTCCTATTTTCTTGCTATTTCAGGATGATGCGACAATGAAAGATGTGATACTTGCCATTAGAGCGGACGAGGCCCATCATAGAACTGTGAACCATACTCTGGCTTCTATGAAAGAAACAGATTTTAATCCATATAAACCTGGAGAATAACAAGAACAAAGATCACTCACTACTAGGTAGAGCTAGATTGGACAGTTTTGAGCAGTTTTATTCTTCTGTTTTACCTTCAATTCAACAAAACTAAACCAGGGACCGCGGAGCGTACGTGGTGGAGGCAGTTATTTTTTTTTTTTTTTATCAAAATGTTTTTGTCATTTTCATAATTTTTTTTATAATTTCCGAAATCTGAATATTGAGTGACCGAAATCCGAGGAGTTTTTGTGGTTTGGGTGAGGTTTGAGAGGTGGATTTTCTTTCAGACACGCTCCGCGGCCCCCGTAAACTGAACCTGATATGCTCAATTCTAAATTAACCCTGATGTTTCCTTCTCAGCTATAGGGGTTGGTTTTTTGTTCTGTTGTTCAGTATTTTCTGTGCTCAAATTAATGTTAAAGCCTTCAGCTATAGCTACTCTGTTATTTAGTTCTGATAAAAAATATCGTTATACATGTATATAGAGTATTAAATTAGCCTATATAGTTGGTCTGCTATAGGCCTATCTCTGTATGTTTGTGATATTTGTCTCATATCATTAAAATAAACTGTTAAATTGTTAATAAATGTGTAAAACTCGACTCCAATTTTGTGCTTAAAATTGCATGTTCTTTTAGCAACGGAATTCGACGTTTATCTCTCTGTTGATACTGCAATAAAACGCAATATTACGCCTTCGGATAAATGAATTGCTCCCATTTCAATGACATTTTCACTGCGTTGCCTTCCGGATGTATCACTTGCCCCCTGGACAATCAAGTCTGACTTCGTCCGACACCATGGGTTGCTTAAAATAGTCAAGCTTGGTTGAAGAGGGTGTCCGTAATGGACGTAAAATAGACAAATTATTATAAAATTTAAGATTTCCATATTCGAACCTTCATTCGAATATCGAAAAGAGAAATGGGAGGATAACTTCATAGTGTTTACATCAACAACAGGTCACGTGACAGTAGAGAATGTAAACAGACAAAATGGACGTTGTAGAAAGTGAGGAAAACTTTGACGGTCCATTGAAAACTTTCGATATCTTCAAAGGTTTGTAAATATTTTTTGTACAAAACTTGACACAGTCTGGCCACAAGCTCGCTTTCACATTTTACAGTAGTTAGATAAAACCTGCCGTTAATTTTACAGTTGAAACGATAGAAAATACAGTAAGGACACAAACTTAAAAATCAACAGCCAGGAGCTGTTTTGTGTAACGCTCACTCACTCACACACTCACTGCCACTGGTTTTAAAGATTTTACATCTTCTTCAGGCATTTAACCAGTCTTTATATTGTAATAACAAACACTATATGATATTTAAAGATTTGATTATTTTGTTGACATTGTTTTAGACACAAGTAAACCAGTCAGGTTATCCCTTCATGTCATAGTTAAAAGAAATTTACCAACAGAAGCTCAGAAATGGTCCCAAGAACAAATGTAAGCTATTCCACTGTGTTATTTTAAACTCCTATAGTAAATAGGTGATTTGTTTTTTAAAGAAATAAGCTTACCATCTTTCTCAAACTAAGAATAAGAGGCAATCAAAATCAATCTCCAAACACAAGTAATCTTCCCTTGCTCATTTTCCAGGAAAGATGGCAGTCTATCATGGTCGAGTCATTACGTAGTCTAGAGCAAAATGACGAAGGTTGAGCTGAATGCCTGACCACCTTGTTTACTATTTTCAGAGTAAAAGCTTTGAGTGAAATAACCCATTTACGTCTGGATCGAGAAAACATCAGGGAAATTGATAGTCTTGAACTACTAGGAGAAAATGTTAAAAATGTTTATTTACAACAAGTAAGTAATGTTCAATTTCCAGTGTACATAATGATAATGATAAAGTGATATGTTTGACCTCATCTACTTATTCAAATGTTTCCCGTAGATCACTGGTAGCGACGTCATAAAACGCGTTAGTTTTAGTGGAATTGTAAGAACCACAGACGTGGGAATGGAAATTGGAATGGCGCAAATTGATGCTATCAGTGTCCGTGGTACACATACAAAGTTTAGAAATACTCTTAAGAATCTCTAGGGATCCCTGGTCAAACCTCTTGGCAATGATTTCACATGGACAACAACTAAGGTTCATTAGGATCCTGTCTACAAGTTAGCCGGTCCATAGCTAA